>VWZP01001968.1:170777-216081 GCA_013396995.1 Dicaeum eximium
TTTTAAGAGGCCAGGGAAGGAGATAGGAGAAGAAAAGAATGGATTAATCTAGAGCATCCCATAGAAAATATGCACTGACCAAACCTGTTTAGTCTCTATTTAACAGTTTCAATAGATGGCAACCCTCCCCTTAATCAACAATAATACATTCTTTTAGGTGTCTGCCAACCCCTCATCTTGCCCAGTGTATTTTATTTGGAGCTTGAATTAGGAACCTATTTTTTAAAATGCCTGCTATAAAAGCCTTCTCCCCTCCTGCTTTTGCTGAGCATGGAACAGTCACTGTCTAACCTCTCTTCAACCTGAGTGAGTCAGGAAATTCATTAACCCTTTAGCTTAACCCTTGGGGTGGCATCCTGCTCAGCATGTACTGAGTTAGACTGTGCTCTCCCAAATAACTAATGGATAAAGCTCTGGAAGACTTCACAGGGAGCAGCTGTCACCCATTTGGTACAGAAGTTAATTTTAGCCCTTTTCTTAATCTGACTGCCTAAATTATTTTGATAGACATGAAATAACAAGCTTACCATGTGCTGCTGCTCCACAAAAAATATATTTTGGTAATTTATACTGTTGGCCTAATACTTTCTGTTCCTGATTCACACTCCGTATTATGCAGATTTAGTACTTCAGAAATGCCAAGGATGATCGAGAAAGGTAAGGAAGAATTTTTTTTTTCCTTGACCAAAACTAAGGAATCTAGATTTGAATGCTATGTTAATCTTAGACATTAGGCAGCATTTAGAGCAGAAGTCTGAATATGTTTACCACTAGTATATGACAAATTTATTTTCACACCTTTTCCAAATATGCTCTGAATTAATTTGGTTTTGTTAACTTTTCTTAGAAGATAGCTAGTAGAGGATATTCTGGAATTTCTGCTACAAGTTTTACTACTTGCTGAGAGACATCAGTCAACCCCATCCAGAGATGAAGTCGCTGGGATATAAAGGTGTATCAGTCTGCCATGATGCCTGATAATTTAGTCACACAAATTCCACTAATGAATGAGGACCGCTGCTACTAAATGTAGGTGGAAACAGAATCGATTTTACCTCCATGTTTTTGATGTACCACAGAAAAGAATCCTTTTCCAAATAAGATATTTTCTTATCTTTTTGTCCTCTCCTTTTAGTCCACTGAACACACAAAAAATTATTTGTCTGGCAATTGAATTATCCAGCAAGCATTTGTATTTTATTTTCAGGCTGTAAAACTCCTCAGATATTGTCAAGAACTTATCAAGATACAACAAAATTCCTGGAACCTTTATCTGAAAACAAAAGCTAATCTTCATATGTGTTTAACAGCCTAATTTCTTAAAAATTTCTGATAAATAGCAGATTTTTTGCTGGTACAAAAATTAATTTCTCTTTAAAATTTCTGGCATATTTTGTTGCCAAGACCTTGGTAGCTGTGATTTGGCAAGTGATTTCTGTCCTGATGTTCCTCTCCTTGGAAGATTAAAAAACCCTTAGCTCACCAGAAAGCGAATCATTTTTGTGAGGTCTCTGTAGCATTTAAGATGATCAGGCACTACTATTTTTTAACAATATTTTACTGACTTTGATTAGCAAAGCCTAACAAGAAAAATAAATACATTAAGGACTAAACCTACAAACACTTTGGCATCATGCAGCATTAGGAAAACCTCAGACAAATAAGCATGCGTGGTATTCAAATTTCCATTAGTCACTTAGACAGAAAATCTGATGTGATTGTCAGTTAGTGGGACAGGATATTTAGCTTATTTAATGAAAAAACCGCAGTGCAGCATGAGGCTCCTTAGTTAAAACAAGTATCTCATTACATAGTACTTCGACATTTTTTGTATTTATTTAAGATCAGTCATCATTCGGGTACTTAAAAGCTATAAAACTGAAATCATGCAGACTTTACCAAAAGTAGGTCCTACCCTTCCTTTTCAAGCTTCATAACTTTTAGTGAGTTTATACAGTACTGAAGGTTAATGATGAGCTAATACCTGTTTAAGATACCTCTTTCAAAAATACAGAAGGCACTGAACATCTCCCTGTTGCTGCAGCACACAAGCTTCCTTTCTTTCTTGTGGTGAGATCAATGGTTTGATGCTTCCTGAGCTGTGAGTCAAAATAGCTGCTTCTGCCCTTCTGCACTGTAGCTATGCTGCCAGAATTCAGGAAACTTGTGTCAGCATGTACCTTATGCAAGCAGGGCTCAAAGGCCAGTGTATTTTGAATTGCAACAAAGTTTTTGTTTGACTTTTTTTTTTTCTTTTTAAGGAGTTTCTTCAGAATTTTGTCAGGTTATGGTCACTGCTTTATGCCTACAAATGGATTGTACAGACATGCATGGGAGGAAGGAAGTGCTGGCCAGAAAATATGATTGTAGCTTTTTCTGTCCCTGTGCTCTGCAGAAATGGTGACTGATGGTGACTCAAGATTAAACAACTCTAGCTTCAAAGAGCTGTTAAGCACTGATTCATCAGAACTCCAAGTTCTACTATCTATAACAATGTGCCACCACTTTTCTTGATTAGGGTTTTGTTGCTTGTTACCTCTATTGTTACTCTGAAGGCCCTATTCATGTAGGGTCAGGTTAGTACTATTCTTGAGGAAATGATGGGCAGAACATAGTGCATTGCCAGATGCACTGTATCCTGATTTGTGCTCTTTTCTTGTTGACTCTGCTGCTGGACAGGTAATAGCTCAGATAGGAGGTCTGTGTGTCGCTAAGAGGCCAGATGTGTTTGGTTTGAAGGGATCAGGTTAAGGAATAACCTGATTTTGTGGAACTTTATCAAGGAGGGTGACTGAGGCTGTTGGAGTTTGCTGTTCCTGAGCCAATGCAATGGACAGGAGCTGACCCTTCACCAGGATGGAGGCACAGATGTATTCCTGGACACTGGCCATAAATGAGAGGCAAGAAAAGTCCTTCAAATGCCTGGAGTTTAGCAGTGGCTGCTCTCCTCCAGCTCCAAGGAGGAATCTTCTCAGAGAGAAATGTGCTGGTGTTTTTTGAGTGGTCTCTCCTCTCCATACTCGGAAATGGTGAAGAAGAGACTTCTAATCAGCCAAACTCCCACAGCAAACAGCCAAGTTGTTTGGTGTGCCTCACACCAACCTCCTAGGTTGACAGGCCTCTCCTTAAGTTCTTTATCAATCACATGAGCCCTATCCCTGCTATGTGCAGCAAGGAGTTTGGTTTGGAGTAGTTAACTTGGCAGACATCCATCCTCAAGGAATAATGCAAAACTAACCACTTTGGTGCATAGATGGCTTGCTTCTATCAAAAGTGTTGAATGTAACCAAGGAAGAAATTATGAGCTTCTATCACAAAAAAAAAACCAAAAAAACAAAAACCAAAAAAAACCCCAAACAAACACAAAAAACAGAGTCCAATTTTATGCCAACCTGTTCTGCCTTCATTTGGATTTGAAAAAGAATGCTTGGATCCTGGATTCCAAAGAATCTCATGAGGTTGTGAGATTCAGAGCAAACCAGCAAGATGCCTGGTTGGGTGAGCTCTAGGTGTCCTGGCTGATATACATCTCTGAGCAGAACTGTATCCCTCCCTTGGAGAGTGTGGGAGCATCTGAATACAGAACAGAGTTAATCACCCATCTTCAGCAGTAGGATATGCCAATTATCTGCCAAAGAACTTGCACAGTTCAATGACTCCAAGTAATTTTGCTGACATCCTGAAAATAGATGTTTATGCTACAGCCCTTCAAACATAAATAAAATCAAGATATATGATGAAATAACATTCTGTGCCTCAAAGGTGGTGTTTTTTCATTCTTTCACTTCTTTTAAAGATCACATGATAACCAGATCATTTAAGAGTGACGCTCTGAGTGCAGAGTGACACTGATTTCTGCCCTCACACCAGCTTTTGTCTTGACTTATTTCAAGGTTTGCAAGATCTACTACATCAGTTTGGAGATGCCTTGATCTCTCCTTCAAGAAGACCCCTGTAATATTTATTGTGCTGTGATGTGTGTGCCTCCTTTATCTCCTCTTCCTCCTAAGACACTCCCCCAAGCACCTGGCTTAATTTTACTACAGTTGGATCAGGTTTGGCCATTCAGCATCATTTGAGAACATTGAATTCCTCATTATTATGCACTAGTATTATATGGAGAGCTGCTTTCCTTCTCAACCAAAACATTTTTCTCAATCTTGCAGAAATTCAGTTCCATAGTGATGTGAAAAGACTGAGTTGGCAGTGCTGGAAAACTCATATGTGAACAGAGGTAAAATTACTTGAAGAATTGCATATTTTTTTCCTTTGGTTGTCTCAGAATGTTCTGGAGGAACCAAGTCCTCCCTCATTCAAAAGATTATATGTTCACTTCTAACTGGTTCCAGTGACATTAATTTTGTATTAAAGGAATTTCCCAGGTCTGTGAGTGAAGGTGAAGGTTGGTATATTCCCATATGACATGAAAGTCCTGTGCTTTTCCACTGAATTCTTGATTAAATCCTTGCAGACATTGCTTAAGGAGCAATTTTGAATGTGATAAGCCTAGGTAGAGGATGGGAGCAGCTATTATCTCTGTCTGTAAATGTTATCAAGGCGTACTGGCTACCACAGATTTCTCTCCTGTAAGAAAGGATGAGAAAAATACTGGTAAGGCAGAAATAAAAGTAATAATAAAAATTAAAATAAAATAATAATAAATAAAAAGGAAAGGCTGCTGTCTACCATACTTAAAGAGGGAGAAAAGGGTGAGATGGTAAATTGTCTCTCAGCTTACCAGAAAGTTCTGAAGAAATACTTGGCAATTGCAGCAGAGTTTACAAGTATCTTGAAGAAAACAAAAAACTGAGAAATATCCAACAAAGATATGTCAAGAACGAATCATATCTATAGAATTTAATTTCTGCCTTCGAAAATATGGAAGGCTTTCTCAACAGGTAGAAACAACAGATGTTATGCATTCTGGCTTTAGCATAAAATTGTTGTATTGCTTCATCCAGTGCTTTCTGGTGAAGAAGCATGTTGAGCTGTATGTGCTGAAGGCTCAGTGCAATACTGGTGGGAAAACTGATCCCAGAATTCAGCAGCTTAAAGTCAGGGAATATGACCTCTGTGTGGCACTCAGCAACAGTTTATGTTAATGATGGGATGATGAAATAAGAGCAGGGTCATTAAATTCAGAGATAACATTAGGTTGAAAAATAATAAGAACATATAGACAGACTTACCTTTATAATTGGCTTTGACAAGCTGGTAGAATACAAGTCAACAAGGACAAGTGCAGAGCATTCTGCCTTAGTGGGAAACATCTTTTCAAATGGAGAGCAGACTTCAAGAAGTTTTCAGACTATTGAATAATATAATTTTAAAGGACAGAATGAAAACTAAATCAGCAACATTTTGGTAAAAAGGGACCTAGGAATGATTGTGGTCCATGGGTTGGACAAGATACTAGTGCTGTAGATGTGAAAAAGTAAGCATTTCTATAGGACTGAAATTAGAAGATGAGCTGTGTGAATAAGGTGAAATAACCTTTCTTCATCATTCAGTACTACATGGTTAACATGGCAGTGCTGTATTTTAGACAATATTAATGAAAGAAATGGTCAAAAATATAGGATAAAAGGTCCCCAAGGGGAAGATAAAAATTGTTTAGAGGTTAGTCTAACAGGGGAAAATAAGCCTTTTAATGCACAAAAAAACTTGCAAAAGCCAGTCGATCTGTTCTACCATACAGACAAGAAATGCACCAGAAGGCATTCAGTTTACCTTGCAAAAAGGAGCTTTAATTATAAGCTAAGAGATGAGGAAGTACTGTGCAGAAAAGGTGTGGAGCACTGGTGTCATGTTGTAGTTGTGAAGAACAGGTTAGGCAAATGTTCTGGAATGACAGGTATGATGGAAGCTGCCTTAGTCTGAAGGATGGAAAATGGCCCTCACCAGGTTTCCTCTCATCTTCTACTCTGTGACATTGAGAATCATCAGGAAGACTTTAACCAGATATTCAAACTAACTTGCAAGCCTCAGTGCAGCTCAATGCAGACTAAGGGTGGAGCAGCTGGGAGACGCCTGTAAAATGAGCCTTGATTTTAGGTACAAATGTCCTATTTTAAACCTTTTCTGTTCTGCACACATGTAAAATAGGCATTTTATCTTTTTGTGATTTTCAGGCTGACCACAGGTCCCCATGCAGAGGCATGTAGCTGGTAGTCAAACTCAGCTGGACATGTTGAATTAAAATGCATAGCAGATAGAAATATTGTGATCTTGGATGCTAAAGTACACACAACTCTTGTACTAAGCATCGACAGATTGGCAAGAGCAGCCCGTTTGTGTAATGGTTGTCCCTTTTAAAAATAACATGCTTTCATTTAGCAGTAAGTGAAAAACAAATAGTCCTTAATTTATCACAGAATTGTTTACTTCAGATCAGTCATCCATATGCAGATGATTCAACTCTTGATTCAACTGTTTCAGTGTCTTAGTGGCAAGGCTTTTTTCAATTTTCAAATTGTATCTCTTTGTCTTTCACAGCATAAACAATGGGAATGGAAAACTGCTTAAGTTGTAATTATGAACATCATTCTTTTCTCTGCTTTATTCATCTCCCTAATAATTCTGAGTGTTTGCTGTATCTGAGATGACCAGATAAATGTGGACTACTTTCTCTGGAAAGAAACAGGACTTTATTCTTCATGTCAGCATATATTTTTCTCTAGGTAATCCTTTCACAGCAGACTAATATGCAGCTGATCAAGTTTTTCTTCATGTAGAGAGATGCATGTATGAAAGCAAAAATACTACAGAAATTTTAAAAAATCTACCACAGAGAATGCAAGAAATATCAGTGCAAAAGCTGACAGTTCAAGGATGCTGCTTCCCTTCAGTGTTATCCTTTCTGCATAAAAAAACCCATGGAAATTTGACATTCATGCTTCTTATTGGCAGGAGTAGTGGTCTGCATTTACTTTCCTAAAGAATTAAGTGTCATGTCTGAGAATGACTGTTATTTTCTGAAATGCACTTCATGCAAAAATCTTGGCAAATAAAAAATCACTAGCAGCAAATCCAGGTTAAAAAAAAAGACCAAACAATGCTTCCTGTGTCTATGTGCTTAGAACAATACAAACTAAAACCCACTTATGTGAGTTGACCTAAACTACCAAAGATCTAAACAATTTAAAAAACTGCTAGTAAGGTGCATCTTATGAGGGTGATTTCCAGAGTTACATATGCATCTACATAAAATCTTTCCTTCCATGAGAAACTATCTGTTATCTTCATAGAATATGGACTATTTTGAAATATTTATTTTGCTGTGTAGCACTTTTGTTTAAGAATTGCACAGGTGTCTTTCAGGTTTTAATGCCATAGTATCAAGACAGCTGATAAATTGCATTGGGTTTATGAGCACTTTATTATTACATTCTAGAACTGCATTATTAATATGTTTTCATATAATTACAATCCATAAAATATAATTGAGATTGTTAGAAAAAAACTTATATTTGCTTCAAAATTCTTCTACAAATCTCTAGGACCTATAGTGACCCTTGAAATTTATGTACTCTATTCTGAAAGAAAAGTGAAATCCATCTACGTTTGCCAAATTTTATTATTCGGAAATATCAGAATTGCTACTTTTATTCTGCTTTCCTTCATCAGAAAACGCTGAAAATATCTGTGAAGAAAGTTTTGTAGTTGTACAACCAAAAATCTGAAATACACTGGCACATAATCCCTGACTTGTGTGATATTGGGAAGTACTGTGATGAAGTTATTTTCCTCAGTCCTACACACACATCTGATTTAGTACCATCATTGTATTAAAAATATTACTTTAAGAACTGAGATCCTATGTACAAAACCATTGTGGTTTAGAGAAAGTGTAGTATATTCTGTTTGCTTTCTGTTGTGCTTCTTCACACGTAAGCTTTAACATCTTTTCATCATCCTTACAAAAGCATTGATAACAGAAGTTTTAAAGATTTTATTAGGTCATATCACTTTATTTCAGGAATGGAAGATTTTTCAACTCAAAGTACAATGAAATTGTGATTACAGTGGAGTACTATACCAAAACAATACATGTTCATAGTGCTACAACCTAGAATTTTCATTGATATAATGACCTCAGTTTTTCAGCTGACCTAATCTTGTTGGCACAAAACAGTTCATATACACAAATATGCAGTGTAAGGGCAAGTAAGCTGTCCTTCTTTCCCTAATATATCTATAGATGTCTGCATTATAAATACATAATCCTTCTTGCCCCTGACTCAGCTTTTAAATCCAGTGGCATTCAAGTTTTATAGGTTAATTATACATTTTGAGAGCAAATGTTCTGTTGCCAGCTTAAAATTTGCTTTTCATTTGTGGATATGCATGATTTTTTGCTTCTTCTCTTTGACGATTCCCAAGGCTGTGGACATCATTTTCCTCTCTCATTCCACTGTCTACAGCACAGTCACAAATAAATGTGTCAGTGCTACAGCACCCACTGGGTTGGATCAGAAAAGAGGAATCTTCCATCCCATCTGCAAGGAGAGCTGCTGTTTCCATGTACTCTCCAGAAAAGATTACTTGCTTCTGTGAAATCAAAATGTGTTGAGAGACTGTTCCCAGACAAACAGCTGCTGTGTTAGATTTTCATCATCAAGGGACTGATGAGATTTACTCTTGGCTGTTTTTTTCCCCTGTGCCCTGGAGATAAGAATTCTTGTCTTTCTTCTAGTCATATTTTAACCTACCTGTTGGTATCCTTATTTGGGAAGCTAAACATGGCAGACTTTATGGGAAAGACTAAACACTTGCAGTACTACTGCTTCTAAGACACCTTTTTTGTTGAACATCCAGCCCACTGATAACTATAATAATTTAATGCAGGTAGTTACCTTATGTAGAGAAATTAATTAACAGATGTTTTGGGTGCTTTACTGACTTAAAGTGGACTCTTTCTGGATTCATATATGCACAGTGGACCTCAGCTCTTAGTAAACCAGAGACATGATCCTGTCTGTGCCTGTGTTAGCTGGTGCTGAAAAACTATTTTTAGACCTTTGGTGATATAGGTAATTGGAGTTTTTCCCTCTTTTAGCTAATGAACTCTCTGTTGTATAACTCAGCTGGCAATCAGCTTGGTGCAAGGGACAGGGAGTGCAGGGGGCTCCACAGAGCACTCTGGGGGAGTCAAAACACTGCTCCAGGTTAAGGACCTTATTGGGCATCCAAAAAAAAATTTATGTAGGTGGAGGGTTCCTTAAGCAGCACTGAAAGAGTTGGAACACTCAATCATTTTTACTTGCAAGGTTGAAAATAAATTAGTGTTACTAATTATCTCTGTAAAGTCTGTTACAAAGACTCTCAGAGCTGCTAACTCAGGATTACATGAGCATCTAGGAAGAGCCATTCCTGTCTCTAAGAGTGAATGCCACTATTTGCCCAAGTCACAACCTCTGAGAAAGACAGCTGGATTCTCACCAATTCCAACATTTCCATAGAGCTATAAGATTGATGCCTTCGAATTTCCAGCTCAAATGGTAGGGAGGTGTAAAAGGCATTGGGTAAGGCTCAAATGCTTGGTGCCTAAATCCAGGATTTATTGTTCCACCATACAGCTGGGTCAAGGAGTGTGAACCAACAAGCACCTAACAAGATAAGGCTATAAAATATGAAATTTTAAGGACATTTGCTAAGTGCATCAAATACCAGACTGTTGCAACGACACATGATATATTATCTTTGATATTATACTTCCTTTAGCAGTTTATATCCAAATCAGTAATTTTTAGCATGATATTTGGGTTTTGTGGAATGTGTGAAGACAAAGTTCACATTTCTTAGAACTTCTTTGAAGTTAATAAAAGTGGTAAATAAAATTGCATAGTATGCTTACCTATCCTCTTCCCAAAAAAATCACTGAGACAAGATTTCCTAAATCAACATTTAGAGGCCTTAATATTCGACAGAGATATGGATAGAAATTTAAAAATTCAAGTTGACATAATATTTTTTCAACAATCTGAGAGGCAGTTTTAATAAGATGCATTCTTAATGGAGTTTTCACTATGTTCCAGGCAAAAAGATCTTATAATATTCTCATTAGACCATATGCATCTTCAGCTTCAATACAAAAGCCAAAAATGCAAATGAAAATAAGTAAGTAGTCTCTTGTGAAACAGTCAAAACTGCTGTGGTGCTGGCCTGTAAGGTCTGTTTTCACTTAAAAAGGGGCAAAATAAGGTTTTCAAAACCAAAACTTGCCTAAAGAATTAATGATGGATGTCATTCTCACTGGAAAAGATAGAGGGGTTTCAAGGCAGACCTTCACACTCCCTTAAATCTTTAATCACAATATTGATGTGGTAGGTCAGTGAGTGCTGGTCATAAATCCAGAAATGACCATGTTAATGGTAAGTTTAGTTAGTGCTAAGTAAGTGTGCAAATATGATTCACCAATCAGTCTAAATGTCAATAATAAGTATGAATCAGGTGCATGAAACATGAAATGTTGGCAAGAAAACTATTGCTCTGAAGTATAAACTTCGTATAAAATAAGTTTTTGACAGAAATACAAGTGTCATGCTAAGCCTGGATTCAAAAACTCATCACTTTTAAAATGGAAATGCAGAAGAGAACATATAAATCCAGGTCTAGTAAGACTTTTGCCTTCATCTGTGTTATTTCTCTCGTTCTATTAGTATCCTTCCAGGAAGCATAGTCTGCTACTTGGAGAAAAGTTTACAATGTTTGTTCAAATTCTATGACCTTCAGGAAAAGAAGGAACCTTACCTGGCAAGTTCAGTTCTGGATGGGCAGAAATATCACAGTGATTTTGTGCTTTTGGATGTGGGATGTAGATCACAGGTCTAGTAATTCAGTTTTATTCTTCTGTATTTTAATTTCTATAAACCTTGGGAAGAAAGTGGAAAGGAGCAATACTACATCCTATAGAGGGATATGACTTGAAGAAATGCATGTCATGAAACAACTATCTTGCAAGACTATTTATTACACTAGTAGTGCCAAAATACTATTCGTGTATAAAGAACTTCTGAATAAATTCATAATTGCAAATTATGTTGATTCATGACACATTGTAATGTGTTTCTTAGCTGAAACCATGAAAACTTAAAACCGCTTTGTAAACGTTGCAAATCCTCAGTTTTCTATCTTAAAAGAAAATATACAGCTCCTTAAATGAAAGTATTTTAATTCAAAATTGTTGGAAAACAACAACAAAGTTCAAACTTTTACACAAAATTTTGAAATTTTGAATCAGTACTGAGATGCATGGACTCTATCAGCAGAGCAGAGCTTGATTTTAACTATTTTTTGTCCTTTTATTTTCCTTTTAGATGCTTCAATGCAGCTCACAGTGATAAGCAAAAGCATCCTGGATTACACAGTGAAGACACCTGGAGTTTGCCCAGCAAGTGGAGATAGACTCTTTCCTCTGCCACAGCTTTGAGATGGCATACCTCTTTTGTGCTGCCCCAGCTCCTGAGCAGTGCCACTCTGGGCTTCATGATGGATGGAGTGTGAAGAGCTAACAGAGCAGTGGCTGTATCCCTGCTGTATTACTTTTTCTTAGAGAAAAAGTGGTTTGTGCATGCTGCACAGGCCTGCTCCTGTGCTGGTGCATGGCAGGCAGGCTGTCACAGCCATCCTGTAAGGAGGAGAAGGCAGGAGGACAACTCCTTGTCAGAGCAATTTGAGGCAATACCAGGAACCTTGTACAACTGCTGCCTTGTTTCTACATTTTCCATCAGTTACCAGTCTCATCTGTAGCTTTTCCTTTTCCTTTGTGTAGCTATTACATAACAAGGGTCATGTGAGTACAAAAAATCCCCAATAATAAAACATGTGGTTTCCCAGTAGTGATGGCTTCTGGCAGTGAGCTTCAAAAATCCTAATCTAAAACAAAGGCAGTGCAGGAAGAGAAAGTGACTCAGTCTTTGAGTCTCAGAAAGTAAACATTATCTAACCAATCTAATCTAGTCTTTATGAGCTTGAATGTATTAGAAAGAATGGAAGCACCTTGTGAAACTGATAAAATGGTTTATTAAATGCTCTTTAGCTGAAAGATTTTAGAGGTGTTTTTGTTTCACCCAGCCAGCATCCAAGCCCCATGCAGTCACTAACTTGCTTCTCCACCAGTGAAATCACAGAGAGAATTGAAGGGATAAAAGCTAAAAAATTCATGGGCTGAGATAAAAGCAATTTATTAGGGAAATCAAAAGCTGCACACACAAGCAAGGCAAATAGGAATTGATGGAATTGATTCACCATTTCCATGGGCAGGCAGGTGTTCAGCCATTACTCAACAACCATTACTCAAAATGTCACTCTCTTCTTCCTTCTTTCCCAACTTTATATACTGAACCCAATGCCATGTGGTCTGGTCAGCTGGGGTCGCCTGTCTCAGCCGTGTCTCCTCCCACCCTCCCGAGCACCCCCAGCTTCCTCACCCTTGCGGCATACGAACAGCAGAAAAGGCCTTGGCTCTGTGTAAGCCCTGCTCACCAATAACAGAAACACTGCTATATTTTCAACTCTGTGTTCAGCACAAATCCAAAATGCATCCCATACAAGCCACTGTGAAGAAAATTAACTCTATCCCAGCAGAAACCAACATAGGTATGTATGTGCTTCCCTCAAGGAAATGACCATACTTCAATGCTTCGAATGCTTTGTTTTCTTCTAAACAGATTGATCAGAACTTTTTTGGGTGGTTTAGGAATGGAGAGGAATGAGATTTTTATCAAGAAGGAAATTTAGGGTGCTGTTTACTCAATATCTCAGTCAGTGCAAGTCACCTGCTGGAGGAAGCAGGTGTAGCTGGACCTTACAACTGTAGCGTCCTGTTTTTCCTGAGCCTACAAATATCCCATCTGTCAAGCAGATCTCCTGCCATGTGGAAAAAGGTGCTGCCATTTCCAGGGGTTTCATGGCCTCTTCCTAATTGAAATAGCTCAAACCTCATGGTTGACCAAGCACCTGTCCCTCAGGTGTGGCCCTGTGCTGGGAAGCAGGATGCTTCACTCATGCAGGTCTGTGGAGTGCATCCCTTATTACTTTGCTCTGTAGGTGTGTTGTCCCTTTGCCTTCCTCCTGCAAACACACATCACAAAAAGTATGTCTCCCATGCAGGTGAAACTCTCTCTGCCCTTCATCCATCTGGATTTCCGTGAGGCTGAGAGAACTAAAGATGTATTCCAGTTTCTAACAGCTGCTTCATCTTGAGTGCCAGTCTCTTCTCCCTGGTAACAAGCAGTAGGATGAGAGAAAATAGCCTCAAGTTGCTCTAGGGTAAGTTTAGATTGAATATTAGGAAATATTTGTTCACCAGTAGGGTTGCCAAGTCCTGGTACAGCTCGTGCAGGGAAGTAGTAGAGTCACCACACTAGGTGGTATTTAGAAGATGTGTAGATCTGACACTTAGGGGCATAGTTGTGTGGTGGACTTGGCAGTGCTGGGTTAATGGTTGGACTTGATGATCCTAAGGATCTTTTCCAACCTAAATGATTCTATGATGTTATTCTATGATCTGCTGCTGGGGGAGGGATTGCTATGGAAAATTAAGTACTGGCTATGATCCTCTTTGAACACCCTTGGAAGCCCTCGGGAGCCCTGATGATTCTTCATTGCTGCTCAACTCTTCTGTCCCCTCCTCCTCCTTCACGAGTCCTTCAAATCATGCCTCTTCCTGGTAAAGTAGGTGGAGTAAGAGCAGACAACTTTCCTTTCAGCGCTGCAAGAATGACCCCAAAAGAATGTACTCAAACCAGTGTTGTGTTTATATTTTAATTACCCACTGACATGACCTTTGACTGAGCTGTCCTTCCAGTCATCCCAGGAAGATATTGCCTATCAGTGTTTTGTACAGGACTTCTCAAAGCATTTTGGAAGACACTGCAGTGTTAGCTCCATTTCAGAGATGGAAAAATCACCAAATGAAAATCAAGTAACTTTTAACAGTTAAAGTAGACATGCAGAGCCAAGGACAGTGGGAAGCTTTATCTGCTGCCAGAAATTCAGGCCAGCATTCTTCAGCTATCAACATTCCCAAAGCAGCACCTACAGTTGGTTTTTAGCCATTCTTAGGGCAGTATCTTCCCAGATTAATAAACTGAACTACTAACAAACATCTTGTTAAATTCTGTGCAAGTTATTTAGAAGTCTTAGAGTAACTTGTGTGGTCAGTGTTCCCTTATTATGTCCAGGGAGACACAAAAGGTATTTCAGAAAAAGAACAGCAGCAATATTATCTACTTAGATAGCAGTCTGAAGTGAATAAATGCAACACAGTTATCGACTGAAAATGTCCTTTGTTGCTTTATTCTGCCACTTAGTGCCAGCAGCCTGTGCCAAGTGCAGACTTGATTTGCGTCACTACTATGGTGATTTTGTCCCTATGCTAATTTTGTGACGTATGACAGCAATAAACTTGTAACTCTTGGACTTCCAGGGAGGCAAGGATGAAGTAAACTAGGCATGAGATTTTTATGGTTTTTCTTTCCTGCAATATAGATTTATGGAAATGCTGTCTGTCAAGGGGACTGCTTGCCTGTTATCTTTTGACTGGCAGAAATGTGCATTAATTTCAACTCTTTTAATAAATCTTCAAAGGGAATAAAACCAACAATAGTAGTACAATAGCAGCAACAATAAATAATACTCATAAAATCAGAGTCATAGAGTGGTTTGGGTTGGAAGGGAACTTTTTCCTCTGTCATGGACAGGGACACCTGTCACCAGACAAAGTTCACAGCTCCATCCAACTTGGCCTTGATTCTTCCATGTATGAGGCATTCACAACTTCTCTGGGCAATGTGTGCCAGGGATTCATCACCCTCGCAGGGAAGTGTTTCTTCTAAATACTTAATCTAATCTTTTTTAGCTCAAAGCAATTCCTTCTTGTCCTGTCCCTCCATGTTCTTGTCAGAAGTCTCTCTCCAGCTCTCCTGTAGCCCCTTTAGGCACTGACAGGAGATCTAAGGTCTCACCAGAGCCTTCCCTTCCCTGGCTGGACAGCTCCAACTTTCTCAGCCTATCTTCATAGCAGATTTGCTTCATCCCTCTAATCATCATCATGGCCTCCTCTAGACTTGATCTACTTCTTGTTTTGGGGAAGTTATGGTGTGAAAAACCAACAATAATAATAACCCAACAATTACAATAAGAAAAATAAAATATTAAAATGGCACAACAAAATAGAAAAATATTGAAATATAAAACAATGAAACAATAAAGCAGTACAATAACAAAGTAATAAAATAAGAAATAATAATGTAATGACATCATAAACTGTGTTACTTGTATGGAAATGGGCCTGTGGCTGCCTGGGTTCCCAGTGGTGGGAAGATGCTTCAGTGTCCTGCATCTGGAGCACCAGTTTTCTGAAGGCTGGAGGGGTGGAGGATATTTGCAAGCAATGTTTTCCCTCTGCTCTCAACACTGCATCAAAAGCAAAGAAACAGGTAAAAAAGAAAAAAGAAAGAAAGAAAAAAAACCCAAAAAACAACACCCACAAACATCCTAATCCTTTTGCCCATATTAAAAAGAAAAAAAAAATGTAGTTCTTTTTATCCATTCTGGTTTTAAAGAGTTTTCAGGAATAATTTAATTAAACTAAAAGCAAGTACTTAGTAAGCATCATAGATTTAAAGTATAGTTTCACTGGTGATGATTTTTGATTTAAAGGAAAGACCTGTTGAATGTTACCTTTTCATTTTTATGGATTACAAAAACCATCAATGCAATTCCTGTTCTTTGACCCCCTGCCTTTACACAAGCCTCTAAATTATGTGCAGGACTTCTGATTATGTATGGAGCATACCCTGACAGGTAAAACATCCTTGGTTGCAATATTATCTTAATAACTCAACGCTCTTGGACAAATTTGCAGAAGTCCTGGCTTTGCCATCAGTTTTGTGTATAACTGTGTTTTCAGGTCTCACAATTCCCTTTCTCATTTTAAAACCAGCTGCAGCTCATTATCACTGAATTAGCACTATCAGAGGTTTGGACTTGACTGATGTTGTTGAGGGAAACCCACTTGTGTGTCTGGAGGTGAGAACCTTAACGTAAATTCAATTCCTATGGTGTGCAACTGCTGAATGTGGAAACAGTCTGTGAATTTCAGCTCCATGAATTGCAGGAAATCTTGGATAAAAGCTTCTTAATGGATGTATTTCCATCTTTTCATGGTTAAGGCCAGATCTCTAATTCTCCTTATAGCTTGCATCACCAAGAGGGATGTATTTCAACCAGTATGATTGCCTTTCCTGTTAACAGATATGACAAGATGTGAAATTAAGTGTCACCTGCCTACTTTATCATTTTTATCTAAACAGTCTGAGATGGGGTAATTTTTTAAGGGAAAGACTTTCTAAAATTAAAAGATGGTTTTAAACTCCTAAATTTTGAGGTGTTTGGACTTATACAACTGAGTTACAAAAGCAGAGGTCAATACCAGAAATGAAGTTCCTTTAAAATAAAAAAAAAATGCAGACTTTTTTCTTTTTAGGGGGGTTTTGTGGCTGTTAAGGCAATGAAGGTTGTTCAGGCATGAAGTAAAATTTCACTTTGCATTTACATTGTACAACATTCGGCTGAAAAAAATGTTAATTGCTTTAGACTGATGGTGGAAAGAAAAGGAAATTTAAAGTCAGGGTAAATTTAAAGTCAATTTCTCTCCATTTTAAGAAAGCAGTCTGGCTTTAATATTTTTTAAAGTGTGTTGGAAATGACCATTTGACTATTTTGATTTTTTTCTTTTTTGTATTAAAATCTTTCTGCATTTTCAAAAAAGCATGGCAGATGCATTTCATTAAAGCCACATTTCTTCAGTGAGTTTTCTCCACAGATGTGTGTTAATCTGCCTCTGCAATGAATCAGACATTCTTTGATATTGAAAGTCCGTGATTCCCAGTTCCTTCTTTTATTTTTGTTTGGCTTTTTTATGTCAGCCTAGGTTTTCTCTTATCTCCAAGCTGGAATGAAACCTCCCTTAAAGGTCTGATTATTTTTATAGGGCAAGACGACCCCATGTGTCTTTGTCCTTCCAGCTGTAACCAGTTTCCACAGACTTCACTATCCAAACGCATCTTTTGAGACTGTGGGTACCACACTGGATCTGAACACATGAGAGATGAATCAAGAGTTTCTCAGCAGAAATGCTGGTGAATTTACTGATATTTACCAATACAGGTTTGACACAAGATTGGTTTTAAGGGGAGAAGAAGGAGGGAAAGAGAGACTATTTGAAAGGCCAACAAGGAAGATTATAGAAGTCTGTCATATCTGATTATGGTTGGGACAGAAAGCTGCAGGTAGAAGTGGAGAGTGTGGCAGTAGACAGCCATACAGGCCTAAAGCAAGGGGAAAAAGGGGCTTATGGCTGACAATAAGTTGCTATAAACTCAGGTAAGAATGAGTTTCCTACGCAAGCAATGTGAGGGAGCTCTTGGTTTATTTTGTTTTATCCCATCAGTTTCTTAGCATATTAAAAGCCTGGCCAAACTCAGAGTACGGGAGATATTGAGAAAAGGTCGTCTCAAGGTGGAACCACATGGACAGTGTCAGCTCTGGCTTGCAGCTGCAGAATATTTGTGCAGGACCTACACCAATGGGCACAGTTCATCTGGAGGAGTAGATAGACTGAGTCCTGCTCCCTTTCCTTCCCTTTGATTCAGAAGCTAGAAACAGGAGAGCATGGCACACTTGTGACCTGGTTTTTGCACTGTCCTTCAGGAACTTGGTAGCAGTCCAAAAAACATTCCTCAGATCACAGGCTGTTGACACAGTACCTGAATATGAACTGTGAAAAGGCTGGCTTCAGTCTATATTTACTGCTGCTGGCAGCCACCAGGAACAGTGCTGTTCTTGAAGTATTTCTAGCATGCTCAAAGCCAGCTCATAAGCCTCAGAAAATAAATGTTACACAACAAATTGGATCTGATATAACTGGGCTTAGGATATCACAAGGTGATGCCCCTTGTGTTGACCTACTGAATATTAGCCATGATGTTGTGGTTCTTGATTTTCAAAACTATTTTTTGTGCTGGTTTCTTTTGCTAGTTAACTCCCTGAGCTGCCTTACTGTAAGGCCAGCTGAGCACCAGCAGGAGGGAAAACGAGTCAGATGCTTTAGTGCAAAAGTGTGTGAGATTCATCACTGTCTTACTATGCCCATAGAAATAACAAGGGGCACAAAAAGTACAAGTAAGAGAAACTTGGTACGTAGAGGGTAAGAGAAATATATATTTAAATGTCCTTTGGCAGAGCACAGAATCCCTTCTATGAAGAAAGAAAGGAGATAATTTGGTTGAAAATTTTTATTCTTTAAAGTGGAAAATAAGATTTCAGACCTCTGAAAGGAGGGGGGGAAAAAAGAGCTGACAACTGCTGATTCATTTTTCTTTTCTCCCTTCTTTCAGTAATTCCAATAGGGTTACCATTATGCTTACTGAAGAAGCTAAAATCCTGGAAGCATTGGAAAATGAGCTCAAATTAAAATCAAATTCAAACATGTGAGCTTACATCTGTAAAAAGCTATACAGTTGTACATTCATTACCAATGGGGAAATATAAAAATTTTTTACCATATCTTCATTGGTGGACTTTATGTATAGAAGATAGACGGTAGTTTATCTTCTATTCTGACTTCCCTTCAGCTAGGGAGGAAAAGAAAAAAGTCTGACTTATGCTGAAATGCATTTTGTATGGGTTGTGATGGTTTTAACTTCCAGCTTCAGTTTACAAGACATGCTAGGCAAAAACAAAGGAAGGAAGAACAGTAGCCTCAAGTGAATGAAGTAATGTGTTATGAACTCCTGGAAGGCAGAGGGAGACGAGTCTTATCACAATTTTTCACTGTGTATCAAGTAGAACATAGAGCCCAGAAAAGAAACACTCAAACTTAGATTTCTGCAAGTGATTCAACTATTTCCATCCCCCCGCCCCCCTTTTCTCTAGTAAGCTAACTTTATTACTGTGGCAATGCTGAGAGCTCAGTCTGTTTCAAACTAATAATCCTAGTTACTTCAAAATCCTCAAGGGTTCACCTTTTAGTTTCTCTGTCTTGGATACAAAAGGCTAATTTTTTATATTTGTTAAGGCACTGATTAAATGTGAAGTCTGTGGTGTGACTCTTGAATTTAGAGGCAGAAATTCTGCTGTTGTATATTTCGTGGCATGGGAAATCAGTGATCAGAGAGAGTAAATCATCCTCTCACAGAGTAAATGAACTAAGAATATTAGAGGTGCTGCTCTGCACTTCTGTGATTACATGTCTGTATTATATGAGACACATCACCCATTTCCACTATAACATCTTAAGAATACTGTAAAAAACAGCCTCTGAATAAGTAGGAGATCTTTGCAGAAGTGGGAACTTGTGCAAATTCCCCCAGAGGAGAAGTTTTGAGCAATGCTTGTGGAACAGCACTCTGAGGTCAGCAGTAGTTTTCATAAAGCAAAACTCATAAACAAGCTGGTGAGTCAAACTCATTTCCTTGACTAACAGGAATAGGATTTCATAAACACAGCAATCACTTAGTGCTCTCCAAGCCAACCGTGAATGGTTTTCGCCAGTTTATGTAGCACAGAAACGGAGGGAAAGGCAGATGTTTCCAGCAGCTTTTTTAGAAATGCCGCTAAAAAGAAGCTATTTCAGAAAATATAACAGTAGTTAGACTTTGGGTAACAGGGGAGACATTTTATTAGGACTCATTTAACTTGATAATACTGCCTTATTTCTGACCTACCCTTTGCAGAACTGGTACCTTTTTTCATGTTTACTCTATGTGTAATGTCATGATGGTTTAATGTCCTTCTTAATGTATTTACTTGTATTTGAAAAAGTCAGTGTGATGAAACACCCAATCTCATAAAATTCGCTGTCTTTCTAGTGAGGCAGCAAGATCCTTCAAATCCTCTTTATTTCAGTGGAAATTCAGATAGATAAGATTTGTAAGGGAGGTAAAGACTTCACTAATGCAAATACTTTACCATTTAAATTCAAAACACTGTTTTAAGTATTTATTATATTTATCAGGCTTTCCAAAATGTTTTGAACCAGATGATCAAATATAAAATGTATTCTATATTCAGTTACAACTTTATTCCAAAGGTTATATTTTAAATATTTTCATTCACAAAAAAGTTGATAATGTCTTTATCCCAGTTCATAAATATTCCGGCATTGGTCCTCAGTGCAACTGCAGACCAGCTGCACACCATTAATTCACTTCCCTGGACATTTCATGCCTGCAGACATATAAGAGGCCTAGGTGATAGTCAGGAAATGCAAAGAGCACACTGAGGTCCAAAGTCCCACCTGCAGCTGCCCACAGTGGAGGATTAATTTAGCTTACACTCACCCTCCTTCAGATCTCCATGTGGGGCATGGTCTGCAAAAGAATTCCTGCATTGTTCTGCAGCCCTGTTCTTTGTGTTACATCATTAATGGTGTTGACACTGAAAAGATATTGAAATGTCACAATATACTACTGATCCTAAGGGTTTGGTAAATAACCGTAAACTGTGAAGGAGAGTATGCGTTTGTCTTCTTATCTCTCTACCCTTGTCTTGCTCTTGTTCAAAGAGATTTAGTCTTGCTGGAAGGCCAGGATCCCATGCAAGAGCTTTGTTTCTTGTTTCTTTGTTTCTTGTTTCGCTGTTTCTTGAAGACTCAGACTGGCACTGCCCCTGCCTTGAGGATGTGCTGTTGCCCTTGCCACTACTTAGCCTGTGTATGCAGAGAGAGGAGGTGGGGACACGTCTTGGCACTGCTGGTGAAAAGCGATGGAGAGCTTCCTCCTCCTTCATTTCTGTGCTGAGCTGGTGGCAGAACCTGATGGAGCAGGTCTTGAATCATCACAGTACAGTGAAAGCTGTCCATCATTCATAATAAATGCCTCTCACACTTCTCTGCTGTCCCATTCTGCAGGCAGAGTTCATGTTGTCAAGATTTTGGAGCATGTGCTAGGCTTTAGATATTAGAGTGGTTGATTGACACTTAAGTGTTTCCAGTGAAAATAGACACCAACTGTCTCCAGCATTGTCAGTGGGGAGTGGAAAGATTCTTCTGCTACATACATATTAAAATTTAGCAAGATTTATACCAAATGGAAAAACCCCTAATTTTTTCTCAAGGTACACCCTGTCTTTTTTTTTTTTAATTCACAAATCTGTGCAGTATAACTTGTGCTCTGGAGGGTTACTTGCTACTATTTCTATGGCACAAACCCATCCTGCATAACAAGGGCTGCTTCTAGCATTCCTCTCCTTTTCCCCTCCCAGCCTCCTGTGTGCCATTTGCTTCTTATCCTGAATTACAACAACTAATCTCACATTTCTTCCAAAATTTTAATCCATGTTTTTCACTTGTTCAATGGCAAGTCTTGCTCTATGTCTTTCCTTTCTACCACTCTAGGATTTTTGTATATTTCTCTGTTGTTGCTGTATGCCTCCACTCCTTACCACTCTCATTCATTTCTTTCCCTCTCTCAAGAGGGAATACTTTCAGAAGTGTATTGTTGTTGACAGAGACAAAATGGAATAATTTCATTGGGAAAAAGTCAAAGGCTGCTAAAGTTTAAAGTTTTGATGATTGCATTCTAATAAACTCTCCACCCTGCAGTGTTTCTGTTTTCCCCAATGATAGCAGCGGAGTTTTGCCCTTCTGTTTTCCTTGAAACTTCAAAACCTATTGAGTACATTGTATATGTGACATTCATATGCTGTTGTGTAACAGTCAAAAGAAGCAGTATCTTAAAGCTGAGAATAAGACCTTGCAAGCTCAGTCATCGACATCAAGAAGCTGACCTGAAGAAGGACATTTTCTCAGCTGGGAGAAGATCCTGAAGAACTGAAAGCATCTTCATCCTTAAGAGTCAGAGGGCTGAGTGGAGCAGGACAAAGGGTCTATGGAGAGAACAAGATGTCTATAGACACAGAGCTTTGAACAAGTAAAAACTCCAAAAATACAAAGCCCTCAAACTCTGAAATGCTGAAAATCAGGTGGTTCTTGGTTTGTTGTTTGTTTGTTTTTTGGTTTTTGGTTTTTTTTTCCAGTCATGACTGTGTCTAACTGAACGAAAACTGAGGAAGTGAAAGATAACTAAACAATTAATTTGTTGGCGAACTACTGTGAGTTTTCATGCAATACTTTGCTATAGTGCAGTTATTTCACCTGGAAAATTATAATGGCTGCAATTATTTTGGAAATATGTTTTGCAGACAAACTTGGAATGGGAACACAATAAAGTTAGTATTCTTCTTGATATAAAAGGAATTAATTTGTATGCTGAAGTTGTAGATATAGCCTTATTGTACCTGGTATGTGCAGCTCTGTGTTGTCATCTAGGATAAATTTAGGAAAACATTTAGGATCTTCTGTGGAAACAGAGAGCTAAAACAATGTGCGCCACTGCTGAAAATAGACACACAGCAAGATAAAAGTTGAACCTTGCAGCCTCATGAGATTTCCTTGACATCAGGTAGTAAATACAAGGGCTGGAGCAATAATTTTCAGGATGATGGGGGGGAGAAACATTACAAACTCCTGCTGACAAAGTGGCAACTCATCTCAGAAACAACAGGAGAAACCCTGATTAAACATAAAGAAAAAACTCAAAATTCATTGCAATTGAAGTGCTGGGCTAGCTGAATAGGATCAGGCAGAAATGAGTGACATATAGTATCTTAAAACTAATATAGAGATTATTTCTATATATTTTGTGAGTAAGAATTTTTAATAATGTTGGGAGTGTAACAGGAAAGCTTTGCTACTAAAGAATACATCCTACAGTAAATATTGAACTCTATTTCAGGCAACCCACTCCTCACATTTACATTAGGCTTTCCACATCTGTTTCATATCCGATTTATGTCAACAGTAATTGAAATCTGTTACCATCTGGGTTTTGGGTGGGCTGCACTGAATGAGTTATCAAGAAAAAAGTAACTTCTAGCATGAATTAAATGTCATTCGAAGTCCTCTGGTGCCTTCTGTGAGCTGAGTGGAGAAGCTGAAGAGTCTTGACTTGCACAGAATTGGAAATTAAGGAACCAAATTTTACAGAAGTAAGGAAAAATATTACCTGCAGTCTGGAGAATGATGGGTTAAGATAAAGGGCCTTCTATACAGTGATATTTGCTTATTATACAGAAACTTTGAATAAGCACCCATATGTCCAAAAGTCTTTTACTTTGCAAAATCTATTTCTTTTGATCCGTATCTAATGCAAACTGTACTTCGACCATAACATTTCTAAATTTATAAGGAAGAAATTACTAAACAAATAAAAGAGCTAGAACAGATGTTAACGTCCTCATTCTAGGGAGGTCAAATGTAAATTCACTGTAGACCAAACCCAGTAACTGGACTGCCTAACAAATTAAGCAGTGTGTGCCATGATATGTAGAAGTCCTTTGTTTTTACACAATAGCTTCTTTATTATTGAAATCTCCATATTATGAAATAAGAACATTTCTTGTGATACTCATGGTTTCTAGGGAGGAAATAAAACACTATAATATGAATCTTTGAGTAAACATTCAATGTTACAGCCTTTGGCTTGGATGTTGCATCAATAGGTAAATCAGGTACAGACATATTAATGGCTTGTTTTCATAACCCAATCTTGCTTTTGGAGAAGTTAATGGGACACTTGTTCCTGGCAATACTAAGGGGTGGCTACAGACCAAAGTAGCTGTTATCAAAGGCTGTATAAACTACAATAGTGACTGAGGGAGAATAGAATTTGACTTGGGACCTGCAGAGGCCCTTTCCAGCTGCATTATTCATGTTTCTATGACTATTTATATTTTGCTACCAGAGACCTTCTCTTCTGAAGTACCTATTGTATTAGTGACCCCTTTTAAACTGAGTAATCTTAGTATCTTTTTAATTTTTTGAAAAGATCATAGCTTTAAGACCAGGGAATAATGAATGCAGTAGAAAAAATGCCTCCCCAACAGAATTCTCTTTGGTTTCTTGGTTGAACTTGTAGCTACATAGATAAATAATCTTAGGCTGAAAAATTTCCTAATGTTTTTATACCACTATGGGGAAAAGGCAATGTTTTTGAGAGTCTGAAGAGTCCCTAGACACAAATAAAGAAAGCAGGTCTTAGATGAAATGGCTGGCAAAATACCTAACTTTTAGGAGGGGCATAATTAAAACAGAACATTCAATGACCATTCAAGTGTTAATTGATCAGCATAAATATTCATACATGCTTCATCCTTGAAGAGCCACTCTCTTCTGGAAAGTACAGCTTTAATAATGTTTTACATCACAGCTTCACGACATCATCACATAATTTTGGCCTAGGAAGTGGTGTGTGTGGATATAGCTTGTTTTATTTTGTGAGAGCTCTGGGTTTCTTGTTTGAGTGTTCATAACTGTGGTAATTCCCCTTAGGAACCAGCAATTGAGCTGTGGGTAAGTATTGCAACCACGATGTATGTCATGTTCTTGGAATGCAGCCATCCTCTTTCTGGGACGAGGAGGGAAATTTCCTTCAACTCCGGGTGTTCTGTATCGGTTACTCCTTAGTCATAGATCCACTGTGCCCTCCAGGTATTTTGGCTTCCAAATGAATTACAAAAGGATGACAAACAGGAGAAACCTACTGAGGAAATATGATTAAATTGGTACTATGTAGTGTTTAGTGCCTAGCTTTAGATTGGTTAACATTCTATCTTTATTTGTGTATGTACACAGATTGAGAGCTGGAGAAAGATGACAGTGGCTTCCTGTTTGTAAGTGCCACCTTGTCTTAAGGTGACTATATGATGCTTGTATCCCCAGTCATCTCTTCTGTTTATGCTGGATATCAAGGTCTGCACCTTTAAGACTGGTTCCGACAGTGAAGAGGGGGAAAAGAAGCATGCAATTTGTTTTCAGAAACTGCACTCACTCCTCAGCATTCCTGCTCCTGGGCTGTGTGGTCTGCAGCACGGACAGACAGCAGGAGAGAGCTCTCCTTTGCTTTTAGTTAGTTTTTAGCTAGCTGAGGCAGAGAAGTTCCCTGGAATGTGGTTTTTCTCTTTCTTGGAACTGTTCAAGCCTGCACTGGACTGAAAACCCAGAAAAACACCAGGAGCTCACGCCTGTGGCCCACCAGGGCCCAGTACATGGCATTTGCCAGCTCCAGAGGGATTGATAAGAAACTGAGTGAGCTGAGCTACAGCCCACGAAAAGGACTTTCTGAATTTGCCATCTCTTCAGAACAGCAGGAGATTTTATTGTTTAATGTTATTAATTTTTTATTCTTGTGAATACTTTGCTTGTTAAATAAACAGTTTTTTCCATTTTTCTCCAAGGAAATATTTTCCTGAACAGTAGGGGGAGGGGTTTGAGTCTGCTTTGTGGAGCAACCCTTTTGGAATTTCCTCCTAAATTTGCCCTAAACCAGAACACACCCTCTGCACTCTTTCCCCACTGTATTTTGAGTTTATTGCCTTCACCAGGACAGCAGAGGAATGAGTTTGGAATCAGTGGGTTGTTACTCTTCTGTGGGCTAGAAATTGCAGTACTGGTTGTTTGGGTGTTTGAGTTAATATCTCTACCAAGGATGAAAGAAAATGGAGAGCAGCTGGCAGAGGCCCAACAAAATTTGCCACCCTTCAGAGAATATTTCCTTAGGCTTTTAAACTAAGTTCTTGGCAGTGCTAAATTCTACTTAATATGGATGTAGAAACATGTAGTGTATGTTTTTTGAAGTCAAAGCAAACACTGAAGAACAAATTGTGAAATCTCATTTGGCAGAGGGAGGTTGCATCATTGGCTTTTCTCTCAGCCTCAGGAGATTTCATAATATCTGAAGATATTATCAGGAGTGTGAGAAAGCTGACATTTTAGAAAGAGTCTAAGAATGGAAAAAAATATTGTTATTAACCATTAAATATCAGGGATGTGAAGGGGGTGCACAAGTGATCATAAATGATCACAAAATGCTTAAGGAAGTAATGATCATTAATGGCTTTAAATATATATGTCTGGTAATGTTGCTTATGTCTTGTAAAAGGACATCTTCCTTATGGTCCCCATATGCTTCCCATGTTGGAAAGCCCCCAAATGTTCCCACATCCTAAGACATCTGGAGATTCCACTGGCTTCGGTCTTACCTGGTGTCTTTGGAAAGCTACCCACAAGCACAAAAAGGAAGATATATATATATATATATATATATATATATATATATGGATTAGTGTGTAAAATAGGGATAATTTTCTGAATATCAGAGGTGCATTTATCATATTGAATTTTGTGTGGCATTTTGTCATTCAGTGCGTGTAATACCAAGAGACCCTATCGTAAGTCTTTGTAATTGGCTTTATACTGACTCTTCCAAGTAATTTTGTGTCATCAGAGGTAACTGTTACACCACCATCAATTCTTTTATCTAAATGGTTTGTGAGTGTGTTGAACAAAAGATCTTGCTGATAACTCTTTCTTATCATGAAAGAGTTATCTTATCTTTATTCTCTAGGTGCACATAACATTTGCTACTGTTTCTGATACAAAACTGAATATTCCATAATACACACTTTTCTAGTTTTTTCTTTTTAATACAGAGACGTATATATGCATGTGTAGTATGTATTTCTTATTATATTTTTATGTATATATTATTTGTGTATATATGTCTGTATAGATCCAAAACTTTTAAAGAAAATTATTTGAATTTTCTTGATTGACAGGTTTATACTATGCTGCACAATAAAAGAAAGAGTTGTAATAAATTTATTATGAAGTCTGTACATCTAGAAAATCATCTGCTCATGCTGATACCATATAAAAATAAATTCAGTGTTGTTTAATTTGGCTGTCAAAAGGTATATTTCTGGACTACCAGAATATTTTTGCCAATCTTTTGTTGTCTCTAGAAAATGAACACCGTTTGTCAATTAGCTTTGAAGCAGATCTGAGTGAACCCAGGAACTAGCACATCTTCTCATTAGACTGTGATATGTTTTGAAAAGGCTGACTAACTGAGGTTACACGCTGCAAAAGTTACATGCTTGATTTTATTTGTATTAAGAATTCAAGGACAAAAAAATCCATAAAGTTTTAACATGACTGACTTAGAATCTACCACACTTTTATGTGGACTTGCAGGTTCTCATGTGGGTTTTTTTTCCCCGTTTTCTCTTTTGTCAGTTGAAATTTTATTTGGGATGACGACAGTAAAAACTTTCCTCTTTTCTGGGACTTCCAGTCTTAAATCTGTGACAGAAAATAAGGCATGCCTGCACACCTTAGACCTTTCACAAATGTGTTGTCATTTGAAAATCTTGAACATGTCATTTTTTTTTCTGACTTTGAGAAATAATTTTCCATCAATGAGGTGAAAGGGTCTGATCATGATAGCTCTTTCAAAATGCTGTGCTTAGGTTGACAGTGCAATTGAAATGATTGTGATTGGACTAAAGTTGTGTTATTTTTATACCTCATACAAATGCATTCAGCTATGTTTTAATTCTCTATATTGAGAGAAAAGTGAATGGAATAATTGAAAGAAAACAGGAACCTTCTAAATGAGTAACACATGCAGTCAACACATTTTTCTATTTCTAAAGATGCCTTTTACCAAGGATTCTGTTTCCTATTAAAAAAAAAGTCACTTTATCTTCATTAATAACCTCATTGACTGCTGTGTGACTACTTACTTAGGTTGTGTGAAGATGTCTGATTACATATAGTCAAGGCTGGGAAATGTAAATGATACAGTGTATGGCCTTGTTCTTTTAGTCGTTTTACTCATTTGCTTCTGTGTCCCTCTGGATCCCTCAGACTTGCAGAGGTTAAGACTTGTCATTCGTCCTTTGAATACCACTAGAGAAAACAAAATTGCTACAGGATATAGCCTGATGATTCATTTACTGGATGTTCTGTCCCTTTTGAGTAACAACTGAATCATAGCAAATGTCAAGGGTGGAAAAGACTACCTGTCACAAAACTGTGTGGCTATGTTTAGTACTGTCCTTGTGTCCTAACTTTGTATTCTCCCATTCTAAGTTGTGTCACACCCTCAAACAGTATTAGTAGGTCTGCAGGTAGAATTGGTCTGTTTTGTCAGCTGTCATTCATGTCAGCTATTATAGAAAGAAAATCATTGATTTAGGATAAAGTTTATTTTAAGTGAAATGAAACGACCACTCAATGTTTGCAGATGTATGTCCAAATTCCTAAAATCCAGAGCTATTTTCTGAGGGAGGATAGGTCACACCATGAGCATGACCCAGTGATAATCAGGGATTTCTTGTGGAGCTTTTCCTCCATGTCTTTCATTTTTCTATCTATTCCTGATAAACTACTCAAGAGAGAACTGTACCCCATTATGGCATTTCTTATGCCTTATCTAAGACATTGGCTATGCAAAGGGGTTTTTTTTAAAGTTTGGGGGAGTTTTTTGAGTTACAGGTAATTTCCCTTGTTTATATTTTGTACATTTCTAAATCTGTGAGTGTCTGGGTGAAAGTGAGAGAAAATGAAGTATAAATTATTTTATGGTAATATAGGAATCATTTTGCAGCTGAGAAAGTTGCTGACTGAAGATTTGTGATGGTGGTAGTGGTTAAATTTTTGTAACCTAAGGGATGTGCTAGCTAAGATGAAATGAAATTATGTTCCAGACTTTTTATTAGCTGTAGCACATACATCAGTCAATAATAAGAGTCAGATTTCCTGGCTTATTTTAGGATTTCTCAATTTCTGTTCATATGTGTCTTTTGGGAATGAATAATACAGTCATTTTTTAAGGCCCTTTAAAAATTCTTCACCATTTCAGCATCTTTGAGAACTAACTACAGTGCCTTCTGCAGATCGTATGAGTCTATGTAATGTAAAATTGTTATTAGAGTGTAGGTTTTACATATCACACATTTGAAAGCTTTTTCTCTTGTGTGTGAATTTTTTTCTCATAAGAGTTGTTTGTTAGCGGTTGAATGGCTGTTTTTAAACATAAACTGAAGATCTTTCTTTTGTTTGATTTTTTTTTCCACTGAGCATCTCTCTGTTTGCAGACTGTGCACCCCATGTTATTAAAACTTACTATCTGAAGCTTTTTACACAGTAAATAGCTGCATATAACTATCTTACTTACTTTCCTCCAAGTTTAAGAAAGCTTTATCCTCTCCTTTCTCAGTATTGTTTCTTCAATTTCTAATTCTTTACCATTTGCTGAGTAATACAGAAGATAACTGGCTTATGGTTATTTTACTTCCTTATTTGTGTATTGGGATAATTAGTTGTGTAGTTTGTAGTCCCAATACTGGGATAGTACTGACAAATTCTTTGGGTGGTAATGACATGTTCTTTTAAATTGCCATCTTAAGAACTAAGGCCAAATCCTGATGCAGTAGCTCAGATTTTATTCTGCCTCATAATTACTGAATATCTTCATGAGGGCTTTCATGAACAGAGGGACATGAAAACTGAAAACAGATTGTCTGCTCACAAGGTAATACATACAAAGACGAAGGAAAATAGTTGGAAGACTAATTTCTGTCCTTGTCCCATCATTTCTGCCTTCTGCTCTGCATCTCCTCACCTGCAGTGTTTCATGCTCAACTCTCTGAACTCCTCATCATGTCTTCCCTTACCATCAGAATGGATCCAAAATAAGTTAACAGTCATGTTTTCCCCACACCTTTTCTTTGTTCGTTGCCTGCACATTGATCTTATATTGCAAATATATTTTCCTTTCTCTGCATGGCTCAGAATACGAAGGGGAGAAAGGAACACCAACATGCACAACATCAGAAGCTATGCTGGAGTTGCTGACAATGAGCACCCTTACTTTTTTTCTGGTTTGCTTCACAAAAAAAGAGGGGTAAAAGAAGGGGTATGAAATTACGTATCTACAGATACTTCTATACAAATAAATGTCTGGTCTTGCATTTGTTTTATGTTTAAAAGAAAAATCTGTCAGTGAAGGTTACAAAATAGGCTAAGATTTATTTACCTGAGAGATAAAGAATTTTATTGCTTGCAAGGTTATTTATGACATAAGCAAAGACAAACCTAAGGATGAAAGGAAAGATAATATTTTTTGTGAATATGCAAGAGAAAATTTTCATAAACTCGGAGTTTTGGAAGTGCCAAGTGTATTACTTTCCTCATTTTCATTTCTAGAAGTGGAGTTAGAGGTTCATTAACATATGAATGTAAGACCAGCATATGCTACAATATTTTTGGCCATCATCTGAGAAAATTAACGACAACTAACAGTATTAATTCAATATTCTAGGCAAGTTGCACAGTCTTAATGATGAATTCATGATGGGATAACTCACTGATTTTTTTTCTCCCAGCTTCATCTCCTGAATTTGTACAGGGACACAGTCTTGCTGGACTGGGACAGGGCAGAGCCAGGAACATGTAGGTCAAAAAGAAAGATCAGAATGTACTTGCTGACACTGCACAGGACATGAGTTTCTTGGAAAGCAATGAGCTAAACACAATTTTAGTAAGATTCCAAACACAGTTCAGGGTGTATCTGATGATATTTTTTTGTCCTTTCTTTGGAACTTTAGTTTTTTAGTTTATAGGTTTCAATCTTTTCTCACAAAACAAGGTGGTTAGAAAGCTACTGCAGACAAAACTCCCAGAACTCTTGTGGGAATCACGCTGCCTCACTCCAGGGACTGGAGCTTTTCTGGAAGTACTAGAAAGCACAGGATGAAATCACACCCTTGAGTACCACTTGATAAAGAGGAATAACCTCTGGGGCAGGGTTAGCACAAGCTGCCTTCACCATTACAGAGTTGAAAACTTGTCTGGTGCATTCTGTTGCTCCTCTTTATCCCTGTAGTCTCCTTCACACCTTCATCAAATATTGAGTTATGTGATCTGTTGTTTTTTAACCATGCAGTGGTGCAACACAAGGGTTAGAACAGCATTGGAAGGCAAGGGGAGCTTGTTACACACTGTCAGATAAAAATCGGTAGGAGTGTAGCCAGGACAAAAATCTCACTGATATTTGAGTTTTTCACAGGTAGGAAGACTTGTCTTAGGAATAAATTGGGCATCATCAGAAAGAGACAGCTGGTGGATGACCCAGCTCTGGGCAGCTACAGTGGCATTGTCCCCAGGTGTTTGTAAATTATCTCAGTGAAGGATGCTGATGACCTATCAAAGCAATTTGGAATGAAGATTGACAAATTCTTTGTACTAATTAAAACTCAGTTGGCATTGCTAAGGATGCAAGCTGAAGCTGCTAGCACAGATCATCTCTGCTATTTTCAACATAAAATTAGCAAGGCCAGGTTTAGGGGCAGTTGAAAGAGAAAACTGGCTTAGGTTTAGATACGAAAGGCAAACCAAGAAAATATCATTTGCCACTTGCCACTATTTTCCGAAAACACCAGTGAGAAATAGAATTACTTTTTCATTTTATTTGGAAATAAAGATAACAATAAAAGGTGAGAAAATATAATCTAAGAAAACAAGAGAAAGTCAGCCTTTTTATTTTCTCATTTTAAAAAATCAGTATTGGCAACTCTAGCCATTAAAAAAAATACTAGAAGAGGATTTTCTCAAAAAGAATAAGTCTAAGGGTGAAGTGTATGCATGTGCATTTTAGTGTGAATATCAGGCTTGTGATATCAGAGTTCATTCCAGATATGTTTTCAAATCTTCTGCAACAATGTATCAGCCATTAACTTATTTTTCTTTCAATGAAGATCATTTTGTTATCAACTGATTTGAGGAAAGAGGTCTTTAGTGTACATGATAAATGCAATCAAAAATCAAATCTCAGAATAGTGTTCTGTGCTCTGATACAAAGACAGTAATTTAAATTAGAACTTTATATAATTTGTTTTCCAGGTTTGTGTTCTTTTTTCTGGTAGGTTGGTTGGGTTTGGATTTTTTATTTCATTTTAGGTGTTTTTTTTTTTAAATTGGTTTCCATTAACTTTTAACTTTTTTTAGTAAAGTATGGCTTACATAAGGTGTATCTGTTTTACATGATTATACCTAAGACAAAAAATCTCCACACCTGTCTTCTAGACGAGAACTTGTCTCTTCTGCTGTGCTTGTTTAAGTAGCAAAGTCCAGCCTGGAACTTGTGCCACCCTGCTCCTATCAGCAGCCCAGTTATGTCTGGAGCGCTGACCTATTTGCCTGGCAGACTGCTAAGAGTTACAGCCACTAACTATCCCTGATTTCTCCTCCAGGCAACAGAAAGAGTTTGTAGTACATCACTTCCTCACCAACTGCCAGGTAAGAATAAAACCAGTCTTATCATCTTTGAAGGCTCAAGAGGGTATAACAATGAATTCTTTGTCCTGTGCTTGTACAGTGCCCTGTTGCAATCACATTTAGTTTGTCCTGCTGCTTCTCGTTAAAAAAATAGCACAGGCCACGGAAGAGGAGCTCCTGCTTAATGACAATGACACTGTCAAGTTTTTAAAATTGTGTTGCTCTGTGCTGGTGTTTCTGAGAAGTTGTGGGAACTTCAGCTGTGGGAAGTTCAGAGCAATATCGAGACAATTACTATAAACAGCTGCTCTCAATCACACAGGCAGTGAAGGGATATGCCAGGGCTCACATAAGGAGAATCAGAAAAACAAGAAAATTAATAATAATAACAACAATAATAGTAATAATAATATCATCAACAATAATAATAAGGTGAAGGAGGGGGCTGGGGAAGGGAAACCCAGCACTGGTTACAGAAACACAACTCAGCTTCTGTTCAGTAAGCCCTCTGTTCAAGCTCATCACACAATACATTTAGAAGGGTTTTTTTTACTTCTTGACTGGCTTCTCCACTCTGATTTCCTGTTTACAGCAGGCCAGGAACAAAACTTGTCAGAATAGCTGGACCCAGGCTTCAAGGGAGCTCTTGCCAGAGCAAGTTTTTCAGGATTTAGATCCAGACATGTCCTGGCATCGTCCCAGTCTTTAATAACAAACACAAGAGTTTCACTCCAGCAGCAGTTGGATGTTCTGGTATGCACACATTAGCTGTGTTTCTGCTCTTACAGACAAAAGTTTTTTCCCAGACAGAATATTTCATAAAACAAAAATAGGCTTGTGCCATTTACAAGGACTATTATTTTTAATGCATCTTCTTTTTTTTTCCAATATATTTCCTTATTTCTAAATTAAAGATCTCAAAACTATTAATTTAATAATGTAGCTTTTATAAACTTTTCAAACATATGGATTGAATACATGTAAAGGTAAAAGGAGTGAGAAAATATATGTGCAGGTTTGCTTTGTGATTTGTTAAGCAAATATTACCACTATTGGCCATACCATTAGAAAGCACATAATAAAGTAAAGAAAAATGTGAATCAGTCAAGTTTACCTCCAAAATTTCCTGTACACATACCAAATAAGTTGAAATGGTTAATAGGTATAAGAACCTCTGCAATAATAGATTAATCCATCGATTCTGTTTTCATTGTTTATCCAAGTGACATGTACAAATATAAACCCAGGAACTAGGAAATTTAACATGCCGTCTTTTAATCTGACTTTTAAGTCCTGTGTTCTACCAGGTTAGCTTCAATGGACATTTTAAAAATATACCTCTATGTAAAATGAAGTGTAGAACAAATTCATTTTGTAAAGAAATAAGTTTTAGTTTTAAGCCGTCAGAGGGTTGTTTATAATATTCATAAATGGAAGAAGAAGCAATGCATTTTAAATATGGAAAATAAATTGTTGGTGTCTTTTTTTATTTGCTTGAAAAACATCTTGTTTTATAATCTTAAAATGAAATCTTATTTTGTTTACTGTCAAGTTACTTGAAGTAGTGCTTTAGGCTAGAATAGCTGGATTGTGTTCCTGGTTATAGCAATTGCCTAGTCTTCCATTATTTAAAAGGAAGCACAAGGACCAGAAAAACCATATTGAAGGAAATCATTTGGGTAGCTCTCCCTAGCAAAGAATCCTTTCACAAGTGCTCATTGTGTGTCTCATTCACATGAAACCTCATTCAAATCCAGAATTATCTGAGGCTTTACTTAAAACTTTATGGTCATGCTGTAAGATGTGGGAGATGGAAAGTATTTGGAATACGTTGCTATTTAAAGCTTGCACAGCTTTGGAAGCCAGAAGACTACTGAGATCGTAGTGAAAAAAGTAGAGAAGGTAAACGTGAGAAAGTGTTCTTCAAAATTCTTAATATATTATGAAGAGAAAAATGAGATCACCAAGATGGTTTTCAAATACTAAGTCTCCTGCATGCTAAGACTCCCATGGCAGAAGAATTACTCTGGATTTACTAGCAAAACTGTATGCTTAGTAGAAATGATCAACATAAAACTTTTGGTAGCTATTTGATGTAGCTTACGGCTGCAGCAGTTAGATTGGATAATGACATTTAAACTGCATCTGGCTATAAGTGTTGCTTATAAATGTACTCTCCAAAGACACTGGTCACCTGGAGCAAACTCAGAGAGCAAATTATAGATTTTGAGCTCTAGCTTCTCCTTATTTGTGCACATTTTTAACTCCAATGCACATAGAATACTCTCAGTAAGAGAGACCTTCTTAGGCAATTTTTTTTTTGTTGAAAAGCAGGTTTCCAATGAATAGCACGAACGTTCCTTAGCTCTCAGAGTTCTTCTTTACCCAAAGAATCAATCAAAGGAAAATATAGGCACCCATGTGTACCTAGTAAAAGGAAGACTACAACTATAGTTTTTGTTAGGTTAAAAAGGTGAAGTCATATTTGTTGTAAGAGTTAACCATAGCTAAACTTTCCTCATGCAGACATTAAGCGGTGTTAGGATGGAGCTTTGCAATGTCTGTCTCTCTCTTTCATACATCGGCAGTACAGACTCCACTCACAGCTCCAAAGACAAAGGCAGCAAACCATTGTATTAGAAACATAACAATGTCCTTGCAGATTGTAACATTTAGTTGTCATCTGTTCTGTGACCACTGGTTTAGGTAAACTCAACAGGAAATGGCAGCACTTTGAGAAAACAGGTTACATGAACACAGCATCCTGGAGACTTGCTTTCCTTGCTTCAGCAGCCTCCTCTTAAGTAAACATAGGAGGAGCGTTTCTGTGCACAGCAGTGTCCGAGGCTTGCAGGAAAATGAGGGTTCAGATAACATATCTTCAAAGCAGCAATCCTCAGTGTTGCCTATGCCTTAGCTGCATTAAATGACCTACTTTTCTATACCCAAGTGCTAAGCTGGGGGTGGTGAACACCACTGGTGCCCTTCAAGAGTGACAGGACAAATATCTCATTGGTGAGAGCACCACTTGCTTTAGAGAGCAATGGAAATTAGAGCAGTGTCTATTAGGAGATTATGTGGGTGTCAGAAAACTGAGCACAGGCTGTCTGGCAAGATTTTCAGCTTTCTGAAACACACAGGGACTTATAGGACAAAACTGCATATAGTATATTTTTCAGTAATTGCAAAGGATATTTTCCCATTAAAAAACCCAAATTTTCTTAATTTTACCTAATGTGTTACAAATGAATTAGAGAAGTTCCTCTGAATCTGTCTGAGTCTGTGCAAAATGAATCTGTGGGCTCAATGACATAACCAGTGTGCTGTCAGCCTGCCACCTATTAGACATGGATAGCAGTTGTGAATGCACTGCTTGTACCACGTGCCTGTGAAGATGCAATGGAGCATTCTGCAGTTTTGGTTGCAGAAGTCTAAGGCTTGGGATAAATAAATTATGAAGAGAACACAAGAATGCACCCATATAATTTGTCTTTAGTAAGTTGCATGAGATAAGCTGTGTCCCTTAATTTTTACAGCACACCTACCCTATAGGATGCTTCATTCCTTTCACTTCAGAAATAAGAGTTTAAATTTCATAACATGCATTCATATAAAACTTTCAGCAATTTCCTCCTCATTGTTCTATGGAAGTGATATTGGGAAGGCTGATGCCACAACTGAATGACTATTCTCCATGATTTAAGAGAGAAGTTTCCTCTTAGAACCTTTCCTCTAAAAAGAATTAAAAGAAAAGAAGTTTTTAAAATTCTGTTTTGATGAACTGAGAGAAATATATGTCAATTTTCCAATAAACAAAACAGTGCCTGAAAAACATACCTGAATAAAAGCCATTATATTTATGCTTCTCTGTATCCTAATCATGAACTGACATGACTTGATTGAAATACACCAGCAGAATGTCATCATTGCCAGATTCTACATCTGGATCTTTGATTTATTTGACAGACATGTAACATACAAAATATCTAGGCGAATCACCAGTGACTGTTTAGAAGTTGGTGCAGGGGAGCACACAATGTTCTTCACAGATCTGTGTCCAGTCATTCCACCAGAATTGCCCTTTTCTGCTTGTCTTTGTGTTGACCTTGTATGGATTGAGACAAGTACTCCTCTATTTGTTTTTTGCCATAAAAGGAAGGTGACTGGGAAGGCTGAAAATTTCTTTTCCTGCAGATTTATTGACGCAGCAGTCATTAATCAGAGCTAGATGAACTCAGTTAGAGACAAAAGTAATTAAAATCTGTGAACTACAAGGAAACCAACAGAATGGAAGAAATTTCATCCTTTTAACTCAGTGAATAGTAAGTGAGCCACAAATTCTACTTTTGATGATAATTTTTGCCTTTTCTATATTCTGTGTTTATGTAATATAATCCCCTCCAAAAAAAAAAAAAAACAACAAAAAACCACTAAAGAAAGAAAACAAATTAGGTATATGTACTATCATGTAGAAGCAAATTGTACATTCATAAAAAAAATTGTACATAAGTGAGATTGTCATAATCCATATAAACATACAAGATGTGAAAAGCTGAGCCTATTATTTCTATTTCTTTAATAAGACCAATTGCTTATATGCTATTTATTTAAATAATTGCAACCATCTTCTTTCCCCACCCTTGCTTTTTCCTTTTGGAGAGAAACAACTCCTAGAAATAACTAGTGTCAGCTGTGAATTCTGGACTAGAAGCCAAGAATATAAAACCCGTGCATGTGTGGATAGATCTGACCCTCACCAGGAACATGGTGACACGGTCTCTTTTCCCCGCCCCAGACAGCCTGTTGTCAGCAGCACCTTTTAGAGACAGGAGCCAAGGGACTTTTAGACCACGAGCCAAGGGACTTTTAGACCACAAGCCAAGGGACCAATTTTCCCTGCAGCTGCTCCTGAGAGTCAGACAGCCCTTACTGAGGATGAGGCTGCACTTTCTCTATCCCTGCTCGGAGAGGATGGTGCCTGGATCTTGCTGACGAGACCCAGTGTTCCCACAGCATTCCTATTAAGGTGGTTGCCCATGTTTGCATTGCTCAGTGTGGAGTGTTCTGTGCTCACCCATGACATTCAAACATTGCTGAGTGACATAGGACTAAACTCAAAGCAAACAGATGGCACCCATTGCCTCTGAGGAAATTAAGTAGAAGCACCACAACAAGTTTTCTTGCTATATCATGCTGGCTATGTCCATGGCACACACTGCTTCTTCCACTGACAAGTCCCAGTAGCTTTTGGTTTTCAGCATGCTCTACTGCTCTTAGGCTTTTTCTACTCTTTGTCTTCTTGTAACACCACCAGCCTTAAGGCTTCTTGGGGGTCTGGATTGTAATTTATGAGTGTGAAACCTTTTAAAGGTCACAAGAGTGCTTGCTCCTCCTGTCAACAACTTGCCTTGCAAGAGGGCTGGACAAAAGTGTTTGGTTCAGTTTCTGGGTACAATTCAGAGCACCATAGAATAATCCAGTAACAGCAATTTGGAACCCCTTTTTAAAACTGTCACCATGTTTAGAAAGATCTATGAGCTGGAGAAAAAAGACATCTTCTTATAAAGCTGGAAAACAAAACGGCACACCCAAGTCTAAACTGTCCTTGTCTGAACCGGACAGATCTCTGTTTTGTGTAATCAGTCAACAGATCTCTGGATCACATAAATCAAAGCTGTTCCTTACCCACAGTCCCTTTTGTCCATGTCTGCCTGTGTTTGGGGCTGTGCATGTCATCCCTGTGGACTCGCAGGTGATGGAGGTAGATGCAAGTTGATGGGGAATTTGCTCTGTCAGAGGTTCCTGAAGGGCCTCTCACTGCTTTCAGCAAGGGACTTGCCTGTTGCAATGCACTTAAAAATTGCAGATTGCACTACTGAGCTAAAAATATCTGTGTGTTCGTCAGAGGTGAGATGTCTGCCTTCTCTCTTGGTGGCTGCTTGGACAATCTGGGTGGAGGGGCCAGTCACCAGTTGCAAAATCTGGGTTCCTTCCTTTCCCCTGCACTGCTCTTTAATTGTATTAATAGCAACTTTTCGTCCCTTTCAGATATGCTCACTTTGAGCAAAGGGTAAAAAAATTATTTGTTGGAACATTTTGTATTTATCAACTAGTTGCCAAGAGAATAAGGTTTAACGCAGCGGATCGTGCCTTTCCCAGTAGCAAATAAAACATGCTGCTTGTACTCGGTTTCAACCCTAACCATGCTCTCAAGTGTAATATTTCTTGTTTCTTCTGGTTGTGCCAGAAACCTAGTTAGTATTCACTCATACAGTCATAGAAGAGTAGCAAATAAATTTATGTATTAAAATTACTTACATATGGGAAGCAAAAAACTATAAGCACAAATGCAGAGTTGAATAGCCTTCATCAGAATGGCATTTCCCTATGTTAGCTACATGAAAATGCTGCTTATAAACGTTTTTAAAGATTAATTTGTTTGTGGTTTGTGGTACTTTGGTTTTTTGGGGTTTTTTTTTTGCGGTGGAAGTGAAATTGTGAGACAGAGGTAGGATCTGTTATCTCCCAGGTGAAAAGATACAACTTCACTGCAGTGTACTCTAATATTAGTGGTTCCTCTAAATGCTTTTAACTTGTCATAAAATCACCTTCACAGTAAGTCAATTTGCATTCATTTTGAGATAGTTCATGATAATAATGCTGCAATAACTTAAATAGTTCCTGTATTGCAACCACTCATTTAGTCCTTTGTACCATGAATAAAAAGTTAATTTTATACAAGGAATTCAACAATCTATCTAGTCAGTATTCCTAGGTTTTTGTTCCATAAAATGGGATTGGGAGAGAAAGATTATAGTGTATTTTCAAGCTTATTCTGAGAAGGTATTTTGCATCAAAAAGTTGGATGAAATTAGTTTTCTTTGAGGAAATAGGCTTATATGAGGCTTTATGGTAGCATAAGTTATATGCACAGAAAAGAAGTAGGATATTTTGAAGCTTTAAAAAGTTTGAATAAAATATGGGAAGAGGAAGACAGCAATTAAGATAATTTATTGAGATTAGAAGAAGATTATTACTTCCTTTGAATTACTTTGAGCTATGAGGGGGAAAAGAGGGAAAAATCAGAAAAAAAAAAAAGGTTTTGTGGCTTTAATGTTTACTTAATTTACATTCTTCTGCTTCTGTACAGGCCAGGTATAGATTTCTTCCTTTGTTTTGTTTTGGAGGTCATTTTTACATGGTGCAACTGAAGAATTGCTTTGTTACTTTAGAGCTGTGCAACTCTCTCATCATAAACAGTGTCAATGGATTAAAAAATAATGCCCAGCAGTAAAACTGTCTTTCCTGTCTTACCAGTTAAATGATAGGGAAGGGGACCATTTAGTTTAATTTATAGGAGATTATTATATAGCTGTAAAACATTGCTGCAGGCTTCTCTTTGTTTATGTTGCATATTTAATACTGAAATAATTTTTAAACTTAGAGCTGCAGTTGTTATCATGACCTATTTTCTTGGAATTTTCAACTAGGAAAAATGGGCTACTTACAGAAGAAATGGGCCTGTTTCAACAGACTTCAACTGACTTAGGGTAGACACCCCAAGAAAGAGTGTAAATAATAAAAAAGCAATTTACTAATCAGAAGTCATTGCCTGGTGAATACTTGACACCTTTTAGAGAAGGTATTCTTAAACTCTGTTCCTTAGCTGATGGGCAATGATGGCAGCTTTGCCTTGAATATTAACTATCTCCAGTGGGGAATTTAATTTTAATTCAAGGCAGTCCAATCACAGCAAGGCCTTTTTTAACTCTGGGAAATTGCATTAATTTCCAGATAATAACCAGGTTTTACAATAATTTCTCCCCTCCTCCTATGGTCCAAACTACTATTCAACTGAAAACAAAAGTATTGTATCTCCTTTGAGAAAGATTGAATGGCATCAGACTAATTTCATTTTAGAAATAACATTAACTACACTAATAAACAGGTAACAGGTCATGGCCTCCCCATTACAGAGCATTTGGTGGAGAGTTGGTGAGTCAAAGGCATGCTTTAGTGATGAAAGGTGACAGACTCTGTGTAGTGACATACGAGAACAAGAGGAATGCATGTGTGCTTGGTTATTCCCCTCAGTGCCTCAGCAGAAGATCATGCAGGGAGCTGCTCATGGTAGATGAAATGCAGTGTATTAGAGAGAGTTGAGTTTTTCCTGTGTAAGACACATAAAAACTATCACATAATGCCAGGCTAACTTTCTGGATGTCTTTTATAATTTTTTAATTGTAGATTCTTCTTCCCCTTAAAATACATCTAAATAATTCAATTTTTATGTTATATTTTGCATTCTCCCCTTCTCTGATCCAGGTAATTGTATTTCATCCAAGTATGACAAACATTTCAGGCAAGGTGCCTGAAGCAATCTCAACAGGCAGTGTCCTTCTGAACTCTGAATCCCCCATTAGGAGCTGTACTAGGTGAAAGGTGCACTGTTCAACTTGGATTTCATGGCAGCACTTGGACTCTACTCAGAATCTACTGCTCTGTCCTAACATCCACTAGGTGGGGAGAGCCAGCTCTAAAAATAGCATGCTGTATCCAGGTGGAGCTCCAGGAGTGAATGACTGCTGGGAGAAGATATAGGTTACTTTTCTCCTATTTCCAGGATATGATCTGTAGGTCAAGGTGGAATGTGCTTGACAACGTGCCTTTGCAAGTGACTTTCACTAATAACATCAAAATCCAGGAGCAAAAATCCACAGGAATGGTCATACAGTGCAAATCCTGGTAAGTCCTAATGTGCCTGTGGATCTCTGAAGGGGGACTCCACTCAAAATCCACAGCATGTGGGACATACAGTCTCTGTGGCCCCAGGAACAGCCATCTTCCTGCAGTATTAGCCTATGGAAAATCTCCACTGGGCATTTGGCTCTCTGCAATAGTTGCCCATAGCTGTGTACCTAGTCACAGAAATCGGTTCAGATCAGCAGCATCAACCCACACAAAGATGTTTTCCTGTGAAAAAGCATTGCTGGGTTGCTGCCCAGCTTCACAAGCTACTTCTGGAAACCTTTCATGGCTGTGGTAGCTGGACTTTGTGCTTTGTAGCTGGGCTGTGGAAAGGTAAGGTAGATGAAGATCATGGCAAGGTCCATTTCTGTAAAACAAGGGAAGGCTTAAACCTAGCAAGGGGTTAAAAAGTACTAGGTGCATGTTTTAACTAGCTAATTCCCAGAAAATATCTTGATCCATATTGCAGCATTGCCTCTCAAAGCTCAAGTGCTTAAGCAGTTGTAATTTGCTGCTGTTCTATACACTTTAATGGATGGCTCAGGTGGAAGAACCATTAGTTTTACATCCTGGTGTGACAGGGTACATATTTATGTATTTACATGTTTGTACATTGTACATATTTATGTATTTACATGTTTGTACATTGTACATATTTATGTATTTACATTTATACTATTTATATAAAGAAATAAACATCTGCATTTAAAAAATATCAAGGTGTCAAATAGTAAAACTTTGAAAATTTCCAAATTTGTAACACTGACAATACAGCTAACTTTGTTAGGTAGAGGTGCTGGTCTTAAAATGTAGGATTTCAAGATGTTGCATGAAACTGCTAGAAGAGTGTCCCTTTAATGGTGCTAATTAAAACTCTGTCACGTAGCACTAGAAATCCCTAGGAAGGGTTGTGCAGGTATTTGAAAAAAAAAAAAATAGATATATACTTGGTCAATTACCTATGAAGGCGTTTGTTCTTGTTTTGACTGGGGTAGTTAATTTCTGTCACAGTAGCTATTATGGAGATGTGATTCAGACTTGCACAGAAAGCAGCACTGACAACACAGAGATGTTCTAGTTACTGCTAGGCAGAGCTCACAAGGCATCTAGGCCTTTTCTGCTTCTTGAATCACCCCATCAGCAAGTGGGCTGGGGGTAGATAAGGAGTTAGGAGGGGATACAGCTGGGACAGCTGATTGCCAGTCTAGGACATATAATGCCATGCTCAGCATAAAGAGCTGGGGGAAGAAGGAAGTGTGAGGACATTCAGAGTGATGGAGTTTGTCTTCCCAAGTCACCATTAAGGCATGATGGAGTTCTGCTTTCCTGGAGATGGCTGAACAAAATACTGTCCACTCGAAAGAAGGAAAGAATTCCTTGGTTTGTGTCTGTGGCTTTTGCTTTATTAAACTGTCTTTATCTCAACCCATGAATCTTCTCCTTTGACTTTTCTGACTCTCTTCCCCAGCCAACTGATGGGGCAGTTCACAAGAAGCTGCACAGTGCTTCTTTGCTAGTAGGGTTAGCATCAGCCCAGCACCCAAACACCAACAGAGGCTCACAGGGCAGCCCTGCAGCTCAAGCCTTGATCTTCTCACAGGGCAAATGACATGCTGATTCCAAAGGACGATGACAATCCATTTTAGTGATTCCAAAGGACGATGACAATCCATTTTACCCGTGTGTGGCATTCACGCCATGCAGCAGCACCACCATGCTACTAGCACACTGGGGAGATTCAACACTGCACAGGGCACACACTTGGTCAGCTCCTTACTTCCAAGGGAACAGTAAAGGACATCTTCTACACCCCAAGTCAACAAACTTAATGTCAAAGTTCCATCTGCAAACTATACCTTTGAAGTCACTCCCCAATTTCCTTCTATTCCTCCAAAATTCGTGTCACCTCCTCAGGGAAAGGACCAGACACCACAAAACAGGATCACTGCAGCTGTAATGTGAACTCCGTTTGTAAACAGTCCTAAAAAGGCATTTCCCATCTGGGACCTGGCCCAGAACTCCATGATGTAAATAGAGGAGACAGGATCTCAAAACCAGACTCCAGTGGTACTCAGCAGTATAGTTCTACAAAGTTTTTCTCTATGTTTTGAGAAGGCAATACATGTTTTCCATCAGTAAGTTCCTGTATTATGTGATACTTGTGGTTGTTTTATTTTATGCATAGATACAATGTTTAAAAACTTTTTTTTTACAAAAGTTTATTTTCCACAAGGAAGAGCAATAGGAAAAATTAAACTGTTTTCCACATACTGTTTTCTTAAAACAAGAGTCTACAAGGACATATTCAGCACCAAAACTAAAAACAAAAAAAAAAAAAGTACAAACAGCCATAGAATATAATCAATAAAGCAAACATTTAATATTGCACTTTGTTTCTCTAATGTTTGGATTTTACTTACTTTTTCCTAATTCAGATCAGAATTCTCTATCAAATACTGGGCTACAACTGTGAACCTCAAGTTTTATAATGCTGAGAACTGACCAATATTTGTGGGAGAGTAATGCCTCTGAGTAATTTAAACTGGAAATCTTTATTTGATAAGCTTATTTTTCATCTAATCTAATCACAAAGGCTGTGATGCCAAGTCAATTACTATGATATTGGTCAATCCTGCCTCATATGCAATTTTCCATTGTATTGTGGTAAGTACTTTAATGTGTATCAGCAATTGTTCCCTAGTCTGTAAAAATAACAAAAAAAGGAAAAGAAAGTAAAACCACCAAATGCCCTTTTACACCAACGATCCCATCAGCTTTAAAAATTGTCTGGTTGGAGAGGGTAGAGGGAAGGGACATCCACAAAACTGGCCTAGTAACATCATCCAATTTCCTTCTTGCCAATATTCCCACTCAAAGCCCAAGCCTTTTAACTGAATCACTTAAAACGCGACTCATTTGTATTTTATCACCCTGTTGTCATTTTTGAAACATGAATGATCTTTCATGTTCTCATAAAGGCCACTTATGGAAAAGCCTATTTTGTCGCATTTATGAAGCCTTAAAAACAAGGCAGAGTTTTTTAAAGAAAGCACCATGCAGAAACACCAGCCTCCCCTCTCCCACTCCCTTCTGAGCTTTTTTATTGCACAAGGAGACAGGCGGATTAGATTTTGATTTGTTCCAATAGTCAAGACCAGAAGGGTGTCCCTTTGTCAGTGATCTGTGTTCCATGGTTTCTGAAGAGCAAAGCTGACTTCCACTGTACGTCTCTAGCATGTAAGCGCTAGCATTTGTTAGCACAGGTAATGGCTCCATTGCACTCTTTTTCCCGGGGCACACTCAAGGGCAAGTGCTTTTTCCATACGGTTTCTTGCATTCTGTATGAATACATGGTATAATTCAGTGTTCTGTTTGTTTTAAAGCTCTTGAGAGTGCCACAGAAGATGCAGTTATCAAAGCACTTCCAGCTAACTTATATTTAAGTATGGCTGGTAACACTGATCTTTCCCATTTTAATTTTTTAAAAGTAAATTTTAAAATTTTTTAAGTATACTTCTAACCTTGTACAGAATCCTAAACCCTGAAGGTAATACAAAGTGCACAAACTGAGCTCTTAGCATAAAAGAAGCTTTTCCTGCAGTTTGAAATATACTTTCTACTAGGCTGATCACATAAAGAGTTTTTGGTGATTAAGTAGCTATATATAAAAATAAATTTACTTTCCCTTCCTATCCCTACTGCTTGAGATATTGATCTGTCTGTGAATCCTAGACAGTATATGACCACTTCCTTTTAATAGTCTTTTGAGGAACAGCTGGTGTCTGCTGGTGCTGCTTTCATTTATGCCTTTTTTTTAGAGCTTCACAACTCGAACATCTTTTTTTATAATGTAGAAAGAGAAATGGCAATGAGGAGGGTTTTGTAACTTTTGTGTATGTCCCTATTCCAGATCTCCCTCTCAAGTAAAGAATAAAAACAAAACACAAACACAAAACAAAAAAAGAACAAACTCAACAGTGCAACATAAAAAATAGCATTCCAACAGTTTGGCAAGTGAGTGATGAGTTCACCTGAGATTAAGTGATTTTTAGGCAGTCTGTAACAAAATGCTGCTTTGCGATAATAGTAGAAAGGCAACAAATTCTGAAAAGAAATCAAGAAAGTATACAATCTTGACGAAGTCTATTAGTTTCTCTCTATTAACTCTTCACCCTCCCACCCTATCCCCACATCTGTTGCTTATCTACTACAGTAGGCTGCAAAACATAACAGCAAGAAGGATTGGCTTGAAGGCATTTGATGTTTGTAAAATAAATCCACAATAGGATCCAAGCTGAAGAGGTGATACATGATCAGCCTACTAGGACAATTCTGAGCATGTGCATATGCAAGTCCAGGCTACATTAA
>VWZP01001969.1:1735-16137 GCA_013396995.1 Dicaeum eximium
GGCTGTCCCTGTGTGTCCCTGTGTGTCCCTGGCTGTCCCTGTGTGTCCCTGGCTGTCCCTGTGTGCAGGAGGGGCAGAGCAGGCCCAGGCTCTGCTCCAGGCCCAGCAATGGCCCCAGAGCCACGGGCAGGGACTGAGCCCAGCAATTCCCCTGCACAAGGCACAACTTCTGCCCTGGGCAGTGCCCAGCCCTGAGCAGAGCCCAGAGAGGCTCTGGGGTCCCTCCCTGGGGACATTGCAGAGCCACCTGTGCTCTGGCACGGACAGAGGAGCAGGCTGAGGGGTCAGCCACTCTCCAAACTCCCCATCAGACTCTGGCTGAGTGGGACAGAATTCCCAGAGCTTGTCTGGCACTGCTGGACACAGCCTTTGGAGATGGTTTGTCTCTTGGCAGTCCTGGATTTTGGTTTTATTTGGAATTTAATACAGTTGAATGTGGTGAGCTGGCCCAGTTCTCCAGCAGTTCCTGTGAAGTTCCAAAGGAACTTCAGCTGTACCTTAAATATGGTGCCAGTTCATGTGTCAGTCCTTAGGGGGGGACTGATGGAGGAGAGTCTTTGTTGTCAGAGGAGATTTGGGTTAAACCTGTTGGGTGTAGTGGGAAGAGAGGTAGGAATCTTGGAATTGACTCATTTTTGAACAATTCTTCATATATTAAAAATTATTAATCTATTAAAAAGTAATTAAACTGGATATGGGTTTTTTTAACTGTCAGTTTAAAAAAACCCTGTTGCATTTAAAGAGCTCATTTCTATGAGGAATTTCACAATTTGATGTAGTAACTATACCATTAGATTCCTATTTTTGTTCTAATTTCTGCCATGTTCCCATTGCAGAGGCGGATGCCCCAAACTTTTCGTGATCCAGCCACTGCTCCATTGAGGAAACTCTCCGTAGATTTGATCAAAACATACAAGCATATTAATGAGGTAATGCTGCAGCTGTCTTTAATGTGCACTGATGTTTGGTACAATACATGATTTAAATGGATTTTCTACGAATAATCTCATCAACAGATCCAAAAAATCGAGTTTTCTCTCAGTTGTTCAGGTCTTGTTTGAGGTCATGGCTGTCACAGTCCTGCTTTCTGTCCAGCACACAGGAAATCTTTTATCCTGGGATTTATTTTCTGTTGTTTTATAAACAAATGTTGAGTTTGCAGGACAAGGAGACACGAGTGGCCCAAACACACTTGAGCTCAATAAAACTTCATTAATGTTTCTAAGAGCTTTTAAGGCAAATGATGAGGTGTTTTCCCTTAATTATTGAATTCAATATTATTGACAAATAGAAAATATGAAGTTTTTCAGGTTAATACAGGAAAGCATCAGTTAGTTTCAAACTTTGACAATTAAAGGGAATGTGAAGGGATTTTTATGGTGATTAATGACTTCTTGGAATTCTTTCCCAGTCTTGTGGGAAGATCAAGTGGTAATTCTTGTTTCCAGGTTAGCATTTTGAATTTTACTGTATGCACAGTGTGCTGGGATGTTTCTGTTCTTTTGGCACCTGTGAACTCCAGAGATCAGTGTTACTACATTTATCACTGTTATTATTATTTATTAGTGTTAGTACACTTATCAGTGTTATTATTATTATTTATTAGTGTTAGTACACTTACCAGTGTTATTATTTATTAGTGTTAGTACATTTACCAGTGTTATTATTATTTGTGTTAGTACATTTATCAGAGTTATTACTGTTATTTATTAGTGTTAGTACATTTCTTTAGCTCTGCTTTCCCAGTTCTTCAATTATTCAAGACTTTCCTTTGGAATGATGACCTGACTTCAACCACAGCAATAGGAGGAGAGGATTGCTTGGTTTTCCACTTGTAGAAGTTGCACTTTAAAACCACAGGCTGCTGAATAAAAGTTGATTTTCGTCTTTCTTGAGCTGCACTTCTGAGCAGGGCTCTTAAGGAAGCTCCTTTTCCCCTCCAGGTTTACTATGCAAAAAAAAAACGGCGGCATCAGCAGGGCCAGGGAGATGATTCCAGTCACAAAAAGGAGAGGAAAGTTTACAATGATGGTTATGATGATGACAACTACGACTACATTGTGAAAAATGGGGAGAAGTGGATGGACCGCTATGAAATCGACTCTTTAATAGGCAAAGGATCCTTTGGGCAGGTAATGCCTCATTATGTGTTTAGAACATTTCTCTGGATCACAGTTATTTTTAATTTGAAGTGCTGTTGCTGCTTCATTTTGAAATTAAAACTCTTTTTTCTCACTCCTGTTATCCCAAGTGCCTGCTCAGACACTCATATTTTTGCTATTTCGTGTTACTACAGAAAACATTTGAATATATTTCAGTGTGTGTTGCATTTTACAATGAGAAATCCTCCACCTTTTGCCATCTGTTGACATTTTTAACTTGAGTTTTGTTTTGGTTTGAGTTAGGCTTTTTGTTTGAGTTAGGTTTTTAGTTTAAATTGACTTTTTAAATTAAAACAATAATCAGTGCTGGATCTTACCTCTTATAAATATCATTAGAAGCATTTGTTTTGACTGGTTGCAGCTTTAGCCAAGGCTGGAAGGAGGATGGAGCTTTTGTTTTTTTTGTTTTTAGCTTTCTCAGATTTACCAGTCCTTTTACAGTGTTGGTTTAGATAATTTTATTTGCATATAAAGTGTCATCACTGCAATAAACGTTGCACCAAATCAGTTGTAGATTTACTGTTGTACCATCAGAAGAAACAGAACTAAAAAGGAGAACTCTGAATTCAGAAAGGTGAACAAGGGAGTTTGGTGGGGTTTGGAAAGTTGGAATTTCCTGATGGATTTGGCTTCTCTTGCAGGTTGTGAAGGCTTATGACCGAGTGGAGCAGGAGTGGGTGGCCATCAAAATCATCAAAAACAAGAAGGCTTTCCTGAACCAGGCCCAGATTGAAGTGAGACTGCTGGAGCTGATGAACAAACATGACACTGAGATGAAGTACTACATAGGTATTGAATTCATTACTCCAAACTTTTATTGCATTGTGAATGGTTTAGATCTTGCTGTAGAGCTTAGGCTGCTTCCAGCTGATTGCCAAATCTATTTTGGAATATTTGTGATGCTATTTGGTGGTTCCTGCCAAGCTGGTGGGTCCAGCCAGCTCAGGAAGTGTGGGGAGGAGTTGGAATCAAGTGTAGGAAACCCAGCAGGACATGGAATGGTGGGAGGAGAATTCCAAAGGTGAGGGAACAGGAATTTGGAGAAGGGAAATGGCATCAGGGTGGGAGCAAAATCTTCCATCTCAGGTGAGTTGTAAAGGACACGGAAGGAACTGCTCTGGAATAACGGAGAAAACAAATCCATGGACACCAAGCTGACAAAAAATCCCCCTTAACTGAAAGTCTGAATTCTCATGATGCTCATATTCAAGGTTTTATTATGCCAGAAAGGAGAGTGTGTTGCTTCTTCTCTGAAATGTTTTTCCTATTTCAGTTTTCTTGTGGCATCCTGAAGGTTTGACAATGGCAAACCCTGCTGGCCTCTGCATAGAAGAATGTGATGAATATTTCTCTTACTTAATGAAAAAAAAAAACAACTTGGATTGGTTCTTTTCATAAACTGAGATTTTGCCTGCAGGAAATGAATACAATTCCATGGGGATATTGATCAATTTTATTAATTGAAATAATCAGCTTATAAATTGTGTATTTTAAATTATTCTCACAATTAAATATTTCCTCTGTACATGTAAGGAAGTGCTAACTTATTTTGATAATATATCCCTTCACAAATTTTTGGTTAATTCAGCTTAACTGAGGTGCCCCTGAGGATGTGAAAAGGTCCTCTTGTCCTCCAAGCATGGCAGAAATATTTTGTAAATAACACAGAACCAGGAAAAAACCCAATGCTCTTATTTTACTCAGTGCTCAGCTTCCTACACATTGATTAAAGCATTTAAAAGATTTCACAAGTTTTTGCACCCAAGGGTGTGTAAAATACCTCTCTGTACCCTGGGCATGGCAGAAATATTTTGTAAATAACACAGAACCAGGAAAAAATCCAATGGTCTCATTTTACTTGGTGCTCAGCTTCCTACAGCCTGATTAAAGCATTTAAAATATTTCACACGATTTTCCAGTTTTACTGAGGTGCACCTAAAGATGTGAAAACATCCTCTTGTCCTCCAAGCATGGCAGAAATATTTTGTAAACACCACAGAACCTGGGAAGAAAAAAGACATTTTGTTATTTTATTGATGCTCCTCCTTCCTACATGCCATGTTGTAATTAACCCAGAATTCTCAGTGTGCATTAATGATATTTTCCCCTTCTCCCCAGTGCATTTGAAGCGTCACTTCATGTTCAGGAACCACCTGTGCTTGGTGTTTGAGATGCTGTCCTACAACCTGTACGACCTGCTGAGGAACACCAACTTCCGCGGCGTGTCCCTCAACCTGACGCGCAAGTTCGCGCAGCAGATGTGCACGGCCCTGCTCTTCCTGGCCACCCCCGAGCTCAGCATCATTCACTGTGACCTAAAACCAGAGAACATCCTGCTCTGCAACCCCAAAAGGAGCGCCATCAAGATCGTGGATTTTGGCAGTTCGTGTCAGCTTGGGCAGAGGGTGAGTTTGGGGGAAAATCGGCGGAAATTCTGATTACGCTGCTGGAAGATGTAGGATTTATAAGTTGTAATGCTCATCTAGCTCACTGGAACTTCATTCATGATGGTTTTAAAAGAATAACTCAATTTTAAATAGAGATCCACAGTCCACAAGGGCTTTAAATATGAGTGTCAGAATCCAGAATTGTCAAGGCTGGAAAAGATTTTTAAGATAGAGTCCAACCATGAACCAGCAGCACCACGTTCACCACTAAACCAAGGCCAAAAGTGTCACATCCACACCTTATTTTGAACAATTAGACAATCCACCACTTCCTTTAGTGCCCCAGTAGATAAAAATCCACCATATGATAAATTTTCCATGGTTTTTTATTTCTCCTTGGCTGTGTTTTTGTGCTGTCAGTGGAGAATGTACCAGCACTTGGTTGCAGAAATCTATGGTGCTAATAAATAAAAAATTAAGTAAAAATAAACAAACAAAATACTCTTTTGTTATTACCATATTCCATCTATATTCCTCTTTCCATGAGCATTCCTTTAGCCTGTCCCCATGATCTGCAGTGACACTGCAGATTGGATCTTTGGGAAAAGAATTCAGGAATTCATGGACTAACCTCACCAAAAGTGCCCCAATTGTCTCTTGAGGAGTTGGCACTGGCCAGTAGCACCCCATTGCTTTTCCCCAGGATAAATTTAGAAAGAGGAGATCAGAATATGGAATATTGTATTGAAAGCAGCAATGAGATAGAGATTTAGATTAATAAAAGAACTTTTTGCTATAAACTAAAAAGAAAGGCTGAAGGAAGACACCAGGAGGTGAAATGACATCTGAATTATTTATCAACAACAGGATAATTTTGAAATGTTAAGAATCACAATTACAAAAACATGACATGACTCAAGCTGAACTTCCTGCTTTTTTTTGTGAGCATAATACTTTCCTAAAAATTAACAATTAGATACTTCTATTACTGTAATGAATGTATAGATTTTATTATCCCTGATACCTCATCTTTCCCTGCCCCAAAAATGGGATTTCATGGCAGTTGCGTTTTGTCACTTGGAATTTTCACTCCCTTTGGATGCTGTGTGTGATTGTGACTCAGAGATGCTTTTCTTGCAGATATACCAATATATCCAGAGTCGTTTTTATCGATCACCAGAGGTGCTACTGGGAATGCCTTATGACCTTGCAATTGATATGTGGTCCCTTGGGTGCATTTTAGTCGAGATGCACACTGGAGAGCCTCTCTTCAGTGGGGCAAATGAGGTGAGTTATCTACCAGGAATTGGGTTTTTTGGTTGTTAATTCCCATCATGATTTTCATCTGTTTAATTGGAATGCATAAATTAGGGAAGTCTGGTAATTCTGAAAGGATTAAACATCAATAACAGGACTTTGGTCAGGACACAAAATTGCCTGTTCATAGTTTTCTGTGTCTCCCTCTTATGCCTTAATTTTTTTGTCCATATTAAATTTTTCTTAAATTAATTAACTTAGAACTTGTATGAGTAGCTGACATTTGTGCCACAGCTAGGCTGGCTGTCACTTGTCCTTCACAAACTCATTTTATTTGGGACAGGTGGATCAGATGAATAAAATAGTGGAAGTTTTGGGGATACCACCAACCCACATCCTCGACCAAGCACCCAAAGCAAGAAAGTTCTTTGAGAAGTTGCCAGATAGCACTTGGAACTTGAAGAAGACCAAAGATGGAAAAAGGGTAGGTAAAACAATTAGGATAATAATAATAATAATACATAAAATGGTGATTTGTTGCTTTGTTTTACATTGTCTTATTGAAAATGCAGCTTCGTTGTTTATTTTGTTCTGTCTTGTCGATTAAATAACATTTTGTGTTGAATGAACATTTCATGTTGAATGGTTTCCTGATTTGATATGACTTTTGATGTGGAATCTGTGCACATGCCCCCAAGGCTTCCCACACTGATTGCAGCCATTCCTCCTTCCCCACAGGAATACAAACCCCCGGGAACTCGCAAACTCCACAATATCCTGGGAGTTGAGACAGGAGGGCCGGGTGGGCGCCGTGCTGGGGAGTCAGGTCATACTGTAGCTGACTACTTGAAGTTCAAAGACCTCATCTTAAGGATGCTTGACTACGACCCCAAGACACGAATCCAGCCCTACTACGCCCTGCAGCACAGTTTCTTCAAGAAAACGGCGGACGAAGGTACCAACACGAGTAACAGCGTGTCCACGAGTCCTGCCATGGAGCAGTCACAGTCTTCAGGAACCACCTCTAGTACATCTTCAAGCTCAGGTGGGTTTTGGTCATGAACAGGTGATAAAATTCTGCTTCCTCATGTTGGGCACTGCTCCCCAGGGGATGGGCACAGCCCCCGGGGCTGCCTGAGCTCCAGGAGCCTTTGGGCAGCGCTGCCAGGGATGGACAGGGTGGGGTTGTTGGGGGGCTGGGCAGTTGGACTGGATGATCCTTGTGGGTCCCTTCCAACTCAGAATATTCCATAATTCTGTGAAATGTTAATTTTTTTTCCATACCGTCAAAAAATACCAGCCATGATCACTGAACAATTATTTCAGTCAGCTGGAGCAGGTAAACAGAAAACCCCCAAAACCCCAACTAGATGAGCAAAAATGTGAGTGATTAACATTGATCTTAACTTTTCCCTTGAAACACTTTGTAAATCTTGATGCTGCCATTGTTTCATAGCTGTAAATTGTGTGTCCCTTTAGTCACTGAGCATGTTGGGGTTTTCCAGGTGGATCTTCTGGCACGAGCAACAGCGGAAGGGCGCGGTCGGACCCCACACACCAGCATCGACACAGCGGTGGGCACTTCACTGCTGCTGTTCAGGCCATGGACTGCGAAACACACAGCCCACAGGTAATGCACAGCACCTCAGGGCAGGACACATAAAGCTCTAGGTTCTTCCCCATGTAGGCAATTAATCAGTGTGTAGATAGAACTTGCTTTTTTAGTAGCCTTTAATCAGCTGTGTTGTTCCAGAGGTTCCTCTAATGCTGTCGGCACCTTTCAAGGTATGAGCTACAACATTTTAATTTCTTTTTTTTTTTTGCTTATTGTCTCCAGGCTCTTCAGCCAGAGGTCAGGGCTTTATTTTTCTGAGTGTTTACAAGTGCTGTTATTGTTACTATAATGTAAAGCTGTTCCTCTAATTTTGACAGCAAAGTCACCTATCAGACTTCCTTTAAGCGTTTGAAAATAACATCCAGGATGTGCATTCATTTTTCTTAAGGTATATATAGAAAAGTATTGGAAATTATTCTTAAGTACATGGCCACATTTCTAGAATAATTGTGCAGTTTCAAGGCTCGGTTAACATGTTGAAAAATTGACATAAATACAAATAACCTAATCTCTCCTATATTGTCCAAGATAGAAAAGTATTGGAAATTATTCTTAAGTACATGGCTGCATTTCTAGAATAATTGTGCAGCTGCAAAGCTTGCTTTTGCCATCTGTTGACATTTTTAACTTGAGTTTGGTTTTGGTTTGAGTTAGGTTTTCAGTTTAAATTGGCTTTTTAAATTAAAACAATAGTTAGTGCTGGATTTTACCTCTTATAAATATCATTAGCAGCATTTGTTTTGACTGGTTGCAGCTTTAGCCAAGGCTGGAAGGAGGATGGAGCTTTTGTTTTTTTTGTTTTTAGCTTTCTCAGATTTACCAGTCCTTTTACAGTGTTGGTTTAGATAATTTTATTTGCATATAAAGTGTCATCACTGCAATAAACGTTGCACCAAATCAGTTGTAGATTTACTGTTGTACCATCAGAAGAAATAGAATTAAAAAGGTTCACTCTGAATTCAGAAAGGTGAAAAAGGGAGTTTGGGTGAGTTTTGAAAGTTGGATTTTCCTGATGGATTAACTTTTAAGTGGATGGTGAATGTTCTAAAAAATTGGCATAAATACGAGTAACTTAATCTCTCGTGTGTTGTTCGAGACAGGAATGGGTGAGGCACTCGTTCCACAAGGTGGTCAGAGGTGGGATGGCCTTGGAGGATTTTTCCAACCTTTATGATTCTGTGATTGGCTGAAAGGCCAGCTCTGAGTCAGCGTTTCAATTGGAATTTTGCAGGTTCGGCAGCAGTTTCCTCCTCCCATCGGTTGGACAGCCACCGAAGCTCCCACCCAGGTCACCGTGGAGAACCACCCGGTTCAGGAGACCACCTTCCACGTCAACCCTCAGCAACAGAACGCATTACACCATCACCATGGCAACAGCTCCCACCACCACCACCATCACCACCACCACCACCACCACCATGGACAGCAAGCCTTGGGCAGCCGGACCAGGCCGAGAGTCTACAATTCTCCAACAAACAGCTCCTCCACCCAGGATTCTATGGAGGTGGGCCACAGTCACCACTCCATGACATCCCTGTCTTCCTCAACTACTTCTTCCTCTACATCTTCCTCCTCTACTGGTAACCAAGGCAATCAGGCCTATCAGAACCGCCCAGTGGCTGCTAATACCTTGGACTTTGGACAGAACGGAGCTATGGACATGAATTTAACAGTCTACTCTAATCCGCGCCAAGAAACGGGCATAGCTGGACATCCCACGTACCAGTTCTCTGCTAACACAGGTCCTGCTCATTACATGACTGAAGGACACCTTGCCATGAGGCAAGGCATTGATAGAGAAGAGTCTCCCATGACAGGAGTTTGTGTTCAGCAAAGTCCTGTGGCTAGCTCGTGACTAAACTGAAACTAAGTTTGTTTCTTGTGTGTTTTTATAGAAGTGGTGTTTTTCCAAAAAAACAAAGTGCAAAGCTGCTTGAATCAGAAGGAGATAAACTCACTGAACCGCTACAGGAGGGCAAAGTTGACTATTTTTTTAAACTTGAAAAGATTGCAAAGGGACAATGAAGTTTTTTTTTTGGGTTTTTTTTGGTTGGTTTTTTGCTGGGGGGGGAGGTTTTTTTGGTTGGTTTTTATTTTAAGAGCCATGTCTGGACCCACCTTAACAGATAGCTTAGTGGTGTTCACCTTTTGCTTCCCCCATCTTAACTTGCCGCAACCTAGTCATAGTTTGGTTTTTTTGGGGAGGGGTTTTGATTTTTAAAATTTTAAATTTTTTTTTTTCCTTTTTTGCTCTCATTTGACAGGGGTTATTGTTCAAATGTTAGTCATAGTTGCAAACTAGTTTCTTTTTAAAGGCATTGCACATGATTTCTAAAAAAAGGCCCTTTGAAGTTTTTTGGGTGGGAGGGGGAGTGAGTAATATATATATTTTTTTTAGTTCCCCAAACAACCATGGGCACAGAAATGCAGTACTGTAAGAAAGAGGGACCTTCAGATTACACAAATATATAATTCTTCAGCTGTAAAAAGGGACGGTTGTGACGGAGTTTGTGAGGCACATTGAGCATGCGAAGTGGCGGTGAGCAGAACTCTCCTTTTCTGAATCTACTGAGGATCAAAGCAGCAATTGTGATGGGAATTCTGTGGGTGCCGCCTTTGGGAGCCCACGGGCAGTTAGGATGGAAATCTGACTGGTTTCATAACTGAGGTGCACTGAGAAGCAATCAACGGGTCGGTCCTGGCCAGTCCTGGGGAGGTCTAAGTGGTGGTCTTTGGGATAACCTTTGGCCTTATGGATTTGGACTCTTAAGTTAGAAGAGCCTACCATTTCAGATGCAATCACTTTTGGACATGCTTTTGCAGACAGTCCTTAATGCTGAAAACACAGAGAATGGGTAATTCAAGAGGCCTTTCTTTTAAAAAAAAAAAAAATAGACTTTTGTGACCCACTTATTGTAAGGTATTGCAAGGTCACTTTGCGTGTGTCATAAAGTTGACTTCCTTATTGGTTGAAGGTCACAGGAGTAGTGGTTTGCGTTTGATGGAAATAGCTACAACTGTGTCCCTTCCTGCTTTTTACTTTTTTTCTTTTGCTTTTTTCTCGGCACGTGGTTTTCTCCACCATTACTTCTGCACAAAGACGTCTTCTGTTCATCCTGAACATTTTTAAAAAAAAAAAAATGCAGAATTTTATGTGACTGCTTTTTTGCCTCACAATTATGCTGTGAATTTTACAAAAATTTATTTTCTTTTTTGATAATTTATTGTACCAAAGCTGTTTTTATAGCACATAGATGTCTGTAACCAATAATGTAGCAGTTCTGCACTTTGACACAAGGTGTAACTAGACCATTTTTAAATGTCAGTTGAAAAATTATGGCTGTACTATTGCTTAAACAAAACTGGAACTGTTGTTGAATTCATAGCCAATACATTTACAGCAATCTGTGTACTGAAGATAATAGATTGACATCTACTTGGAGACTATAACATCTGTTACATTATCAATGTGTTCAGGCTTCTGAAGGTTAAAAGGGACGCTAGATCCAGAAGCTATGAAACCAGCAGTTGATTCTTGTATTCCTTAGTAACAAAATTGTAAACTTGAAGGCAAAGACCTTGATTGCATGAACAGGTCCAAAAAAAAAAAAAACAAATAGGCTGAGTAAAGCAAAACCCTCATGGGAGACCTGAGGTTAGCAGGCTGTATTTAACAGGTGCCTAATTTTTGGGTAATGCTGCCTTAATATAACACAGTCAGCTTGGCAGTTGCAAAATTTATGAGCCCATCCAAGAGATTTTTTTTTTTGTTGTGGGAAAAGGAGGAAAAAGAAAAAAGCTGCGTGAAAAGAAACCACCTTGGTGAAAGAATGAAGGTGAGTTCCTTGATTGCCCATCCCAGATGAACAGTGTTGCCCATCCTTTCTTACAGAAGCAGTGATCTACCTCTGCCAGTAAGCCCTTGGAAAAGTTAATTTTAGCAGCAAATGGTCAATTCCATGCGACCAAGTCATTTTTTCAGTTGAAAAAGTGGAATTTTTTATACTCGCAGTGGCAACACAGCAGCTGACTACCATGTAAATGGGAAGGAATCCTTGGGATTAGAGTTTTTTCGTAAATCATGGTTTTCTTAATCAAATATTTCTTTTCTGCACCAACACATCAACCCTGTGGATGAAAGCAGATTTTTTTTTCTCCCCTTTTTTTTCCTTTTTTTTTTTTGTTTTGTTTTGTTTTGTTTTGTTTTGTTCANTTTTTTTTTGTTTTGTTTTTTTTTGAAGCTCAGTAATTCAGAGAAATTTATAGGATTTGGAAGGCTGTCACCTTAGAAAAGATTGCTGAGTTTAGCAATATATTAAAAAAAAAAAAAAGGAATCCAGTTCTTACTGCTGTCTAGGATTATAAGGGTAATATGGAATCTGCGCCGGTTGCCACCCCTTAGCAAGCGCCCAAAAAAAAAAAAAAAACAAAACCCCACCAAACCTAAAGCAGTTCAGAGAAATAACCTCTACATCAAGAAGAGAAAAAAAGAAAAAAAGAAAAAAAAAATCATAAAATCCAGTGCTTCTGCATACTGTGTTATGTTACAGTCCAGTTTTGTGTGCTTTACTACACAGTTTGGTTACAGGACTTCTGTGCATTGTAAACATAAACAGCATGGAAAAGGTTAAATACCTGTGTTCAGATTGTAAGATCTAGTCCGGACTTGCTGTGTATATTGTAACGTTAAATGAAAAGACAAGCCCTTTGTATTATAGTCATGCAGTCTTATGTATGATAAACAGTTGAATAATTTGTCCTCAGACTCTTTACTGTGCTTTTTAAAAAGGAAAAAAAGAGAAAAAAAACCCAAAAACTAGTAATTTAAGGAAAAAAAAAAGAACAAAAAATGTAAACGTAGTAAGTCTTCCTATGCAATTAACCTACTCCAAGCCATGGTATGGTAGGTATAATATACTATAATATGTAAATATCAGATACATTGAAACAGACTTCAAAATATGAAAGTAAAAGTTGGAGGCGGAACAGCAAATTTGGAGTTTTTAATTGAAAACCAGAAGCTCTGCGAATGGCTGATGTGTGGACACAGCTCTGCTTGATTCTCGTGGGCTGTGCTTGTAGTTTGGGTTCTTCAATCCTCATCTCTCAGTCTGAGGGTTCTGATGGCTCTGCAGCTCCCTCCCCATCCCAGGCCAGCTGGTTTTGAGGCCATGGAATGGGATTTTGGGCCGGGCCAGATCCTCCTGCATCACCAACTCCCTGGCTTTGGGTGCAGTAGGACCTGGTTTAGAAAAAGCCGATTTTCCTGTGGGTTCTGCCAAGAGGGAGGAGTTTTGTGTGTCCTTGGAGTGATTCAGGTCCTTTCCAGGCTCCCAGTCCTCCTCCAGCTCTGGGGCTGCTCAGTTACAGCTGGTGGCCACCAGAGCCTGGCAGAGCAATGGGTAACAGCTCCAGTTTGAATCTATTCCATGTAAAAACACGATTCACTGATTAACCTCCTTAAATCCTTTAACTGTAAAGGCTCTTCTGAAACCTCAGATGTTTCCAAGCCCACTGGAATTGCTGGAATTGCTGCACACAGCCCTGGGAGTGGGGCCAGTGCTGCTGCAGTGTGCAGGAGGTGCAGGGGCATCCTGGAGCCTCTCACCTGGTTCCTTGTCTGTTGATCCCTCCCAGGATTGCAGTTTTCAACCTTTCAGCCTCAGTTCTTTGCATTAAAAGATTGTAAATTTACATGATTTCTCCATCCTGATTGCTCAGTCCTTTGGGAATGGCTGGTCTGCCAGGATTTAGGATTCCATCCTAAAGTAAGTACAGTGCTGTCTGGAGGGGCCTGGATGCCACAAGGGTTGGATTCACCTGGAAATGTGACTTCATCTCCATTATTGATCACTCTGCCATCCTTGTTTTCATCACACCATCCATGTGCTTATATTTTATACTGGACAACTGAAAAAAAGACTTCTGAAGATCCTCTGTGGAAGAATTCCTGTTGAAGCCCATCAGGAACATCCTTTCTAATGAGGGAGTGACTGAAAACTCCAGCCTGGTGACAAAGAATGTGTTGTGTTGGTTTATAGGACAAATTCATCTCAATAAGATCAGTCTGGGACTTCTGGATAGAAAGGAAGTGTCATTCTGGTCAAAAATACACAAGGAAGTGGCTGCAGAGTAGAGAAGCTGCTGAGGGTTGATCTCCTCAGGGTAGTTGGCTGATCTCTTCAGCCTGACTTTTGGATCATTTATTTCTTGGAATTCTCTCAGGGGGGACCTTGTGGCTCTGCACAGCTCCTGCCAGGAGGGGACAGCCGGGGGGGTCGGGCTCTGCTCCCAGGGAACAGGGACAGGAGGAGAGGGAACGGCCTCAGGCTGGGCCAGGGCAGGCTCAGCTTGGACAGCAGCAGGAATTTCCCCATGGAAAGGGTGCTCAGGCCTTGGCAGGGGCTGCCCAGGGAGCTTTGGAGTGCCCATCCCTGCAGGTGTCACCTGGAGGTGGCACTCAGAGCTCTGGGCTGGGGACAAGGTGACAGCACAGCTGGGACTCCATGGCTGGGAGGGCTTTTCTAGCCTCAGGGATTCTGGGATTCTGGGATATTTTACTTGGAATGATTCATGCTGAAGTGCTCAGTACCTGCCCAGCAAAGGAAGGCACCTGCTCCAGCAGTTCCATATCTTTGTTTCTGTGAGGTTCTACAGAAACAACTTCATGTTGGAAATCTGCAGTTGGTCTTTCATTCTCCCCCTCATGACAACTGTTGAGATGTTCTTTCCTCGCTGCTGAAGATGCCTTGATTTGATTTCAGCAGTTCTCCATAGGAGCCCTGTCAGATTTATGGGATCTGCCTAAACCTGAGGGGGTTTGAAGTTGCTGCTCTTTATCTTTTATTGTCGATGTTCTGGAGCATCAGAGTTAATCACAGCTGGGCTTGTCCAGCCTGGAGAAGCTCCAGGGAGAGCTCAGAGCCCCTTCTGGTACCTAAAGGGGCTCCAGGAGAGCTGGAGAGGGACTGGGGACAAGGC
>VWZP01001971.1:0-60037 GCA_013396995.1 Dicaeum eximium
CCCTGCGGGGGCGGGCGATGGACGCGCCGGGCAGCGGCGGCGGGCCCCGGGCCGCGGGCGGCACCAACGCCACAACTTCCTAGAAGTCGAGCAGCCGAGAAAGAGTTGCTGAGGTGAAGGCGAGAGAAGCTTGGTTTGTTTCCCGAGGTCCTCGCGGTGCGGTGAAGCCGGGGGTTGCGCCGGTGAGGAGGAGGAGGAGGAAGAGCAGCAGCAGCAGGAGGAGGAGGAGGGGGTAGGTGCGGGTCCGTGGTACCCAGGGAGGGGAACCGGGGCGGCCTCTGCGCCGTCGTTCTCGTCCTTCCCCGAGTGGTTCGCAGCCAGGACGTGCTGCTGTTTCGGGAAAAGCAGCGCTGAAGCGTCTTAGGCAACGCTGCTCTGTCGAGATCCAGGTACCCTTGAGGAATTGAATTCTGTGTGGTTAATTAAAAGGCTGTTGTAAAGTATTATGGGTAAAGCTCTTTTGATAGCTCGTCCTCTTTTTGTGTGTGTGTGTGTGTGTGTGTGTTTATGTGAGTTTTCCTGCTCTGGCAGGAATATAAAGGAGTAACTGCTGCTTCTAAACGTGCAGTAGTTTTGCAGGATGGAATGCGCCTTTCTTATTCCCCATTAAACTTAGGCTGCGTTGTCATGCGGGTAGAGCATTTCATCACAGCACAGCAGTGTCACCTGAATGCCTTTATGGTTCTTCTTGCACTGAAGATTTCAGTGAATATCACTTGCTGCAGTGTCCTTGTAGCTAAGGTTTGTTTATAACTTCTTTCAGACATTCCAAGTGGTTTTATAGACACACACATAATGAAACTGTATTTTTAAGGGTTGCACACAGAATGAAACTGTATTTTTAAGGGCTGATGTTACTCTATTTTGGATTCTTCTAAGATTAGTGTTGTTTCAGTCTCAGTGTCTAAATATAGTTCTGACCTTTTTTTTTTTCCTTCACCTGCACATCAATCTCTTCAATGACTGTAATATGAACTAATGGTAAAAACAGAAGCTGCATATGGAGTAGTATTTTCCTGCAGGCTTTAAGATACTTTAGATTTCAGGAAAAATTGTTACTAGCTTTTGGAAAGCATTTTGGAAAGTTCAGTGTTGTTAAGGTAATCCCCATGCATGGTATTTCTTAAAACTTAAAGCTAGGAAACGGACCTGTTTCTCAAAAGATACTTTGAGAACCTCGTTTAGATCAGAAATGCAGCACAATTGACTTGCCCATGTCAGTGAGAAGTACTGGTTGTTTTAAAAACCTTGGCAAAGCCGAAGAAGGAGGCAGTAGTGGTTACGTCATAATGTAACATAATAATAATAACAACATAATGTGTTAAAATTGCTTTCCAGCCTCGAATTCCCACCTGTGATGTAAATTACAGCCTCACCACATCTGATGCTGTTGCACCAAATTCTGTTTTCTGTACATAAGCCACTAATCTGTGAACCCTTATGAACTGAAGCTTCTCGTTCTCTGTGCAGCACAGAAATGTGTGAGAGTTCAGTGCCTGCTCTTACCTGTGGGAGTCTGTAAACTGTCCCTGAAGAATGGACCTAGAATGCTTGCTGTGGTTGTACTGATGTAACATGATGAATCAACTGGTGGTGAACTGCACATGCAGTTTGGATATTGCTAAAGGCTCTTTCTCTTGCTTGCTTTTTATATTCCAATGTTTAAGTTGTTGTCTTTTCATTATCCAACAGCTTTATGGTTCTAGGCAGCCATCAATTCTGTAAAGCACAGATTTCAAAAGTGTGATTTCTGCATTGTGGCCTGGAACTTGGATTTGCATATTTCATTATGTTATTTATCCAGCTATATTCTGTTACATGGATTTTACCCTTTTGCTGATTACAGTACATAAAATCCTGGAACTTTCTCCATGTTCAATGCATTAGCAGTAACATCAGTCTTAACTAGATTGGAATTCTGTATTTATGTAGTGAAACTGAGGGAGAGCAGTTGGTGACTTCTGTTGAAGGTCATGTAAGAAGTGTCCAGTATATCTGGAATTGACATGTGGTGTTCTCTCGTTTCATTTTCATCCAGAGGGGTAAAATGAGGCTAGGTTGTTTGCTTGGTGTTTACTGAAGTCTGACTGCCCTCTTATGTAGAGCTGACTATGTTGCAGGTGGCTGCTGTCAGCTGTCTGTAAGAGCTCTTCAAAGTAGTTTATGTTGCTGTTGCTGCAACTCCGGAGCTGTGCTATCCTTAGGCATCTACATTGAAAATCTAATTGGGCCTGGTGTATAGGCACACTGAGAAAGCACACCAAGAAGTGTGCAGGTAGCAAGTGTAATACAAACTGGATTTTTTTAATACACTCTGTTGTTTGTGTAAGTTGTACCATCTGAGGCACGTAGTGATCATTATGAATACTATGGACACAGGCTAAAGTTGAAATTATTATGGAGATGTATTCAGGATTAAAAGACAACTGCTTCTTACTGGCAGTATTTGTTCCTAAGACCTGTTTTATTACTCAGGGTTTGCTTACCACAGCAGAGAACTTGTGTTCTGTCATGTAATAAATATGAATGCATATAGGTCTAATCCAAGCCATGAATCTTGTTATATGCCAGTTAAGAGTCATTTACTGGAGCTTCTTTTGGGAGGTGGGGCAGAAGGGATCTTCTTGGGTGCAGTACAGTTGTGGGAAGGTAATGTTTGCCTGACTTCTCCAAAGTAAATTTGATAGAGACAAAAGGAGGGTAATTACTCATTTCATTCCTTCGGTTGTGTTTTCGCTTTACTTGCAGTACTTTCCTCTAAGTAGAAAGATTCCATTGAATTGGACTTTGCCCGTGTTGCTGCAGAGGAGTGGTGCTACTAGAAATTTTTAAAACTGCTAGATAGTGGGTGGATGTGTAAATAGGGAGCAGGCTTTTTCCTTTATACCAGTGGCTGAATTGTCAATTCTCTCAAATTGTACTTAGAAGGGAGTGTGAAGATAAGCCAGGGTTTGACTAGAGTATTTTGGTTTGTGTTATCTTTTTTAATTCAGGTAAAGTCTTGCTAGAGGTCTACCCTGGTGTCTATTAAAAATTGTATGTAATGTGATATTTAAAAGGATGTTTTTTATGAATGAAACCTGTTTTCTCCAGAGTCTTGTTACTGATCAGCTTCTGGCCATCCCTCTCTCTTTAGAGATTACCAGTCTGTGTTTTGCTTTTGACTTTTTCTGAAGCATTTGACTTCACATACAGTCCCTCATCCTGTATTTCTGTTGCACTGGATTCTGAATATCTTGTCTCCAATTTCCTGTGTGTCAGCTGCCTGTCTGGTAACAAGAATGGGACACTATTTCTCCATAGAGGGATTGAGAAAAAGTTGATTTTCTGGGTTTTCTACAAGATTGTGTAAGGTCCAGTGATATGTTGAGCCATTATCAGTGTATTTGTGGAGAAGACCGAGGAAGTGATGAAAACCATGCCAAAGTTGATACTTCTCTAAAGTTAGAAGAAATAGGGTAGTGTTTATAGTGAATCATAGGACTGCCTCCTGTGCCTTGCTTTCAGTTTCTTTACGTGCAGGTTCCTTTTCCAATTGGAATCACCGGTGAGATTTTCAGCAGCTGGTTTAATGATGGCTCAGTCCTGAACTAAGTCCTTTAGGGCAGATGATTGGTGTATAGGGGAGTGCCTGTACACTGTTCCAATGGATGTGGATCCTGGTGATTCCTCCAAAGGTGCTTGCAGGGAGAGTCTCTGGGGGGTTTTGTCTGTTCTTGTCTCTGCTTCCCTTGTGTTACTCCAAGAGTGAGTGTGATTTGCCCTGACCTTAGAGGTATTTAAGGCAATGTGGCAGCAGCTGGAGAGGTACCAGGTGAGTATGCCAGGTGAGCTAAGTGATCTAGCCTTGGACATTCTAGGCAGAGATTGAAGCATAAGCACCCAGCAAAAGGATCTTTAGATTATACAGTGGTACCATCTTTAGACCATTACCATTTTAAAAAAAGAATAGAAAATGTTTCAGTCCAGAATAAAATAGTCTGATTAAACTTCAGAAACCTTTTTTAATACAGTTTGCTTATGTAGAGGAGAGTAAAAGGAGGATGCCACATACTGCTAAAGTATGTAATATTTGCCTGTTGCATGCAGCTTGTAGAAGGCTGCACAGATTTTATAGTCAGGCATTCATTTGTGAATGTAGTAGTGTAGTATTCATTTGTGTATGCTCTCATGGTGTCAGTTCTGCTGTTGTCATATTCTTGCTTCACTGCAGGCAAGGGGCAGCCTGAAAATTGATGTTGTTGTGGCTTCCTGCAGGAAATGGTGAAAATACTGCTGGCTTTTTGACAGCCCCCATGGAGAGAATGGACAGTGTAACTGTTGATAGGCTTCAGACTGTGCCAGGAGGACTGGTCAGTTCTGACCTACTCTTTTTCTGTGCTTTCTCCTGTTCCAGGCCTCCATACTGTAGCAGCTTAAGTTTTAGGTGTTTCTGGACAGCACTGGTATCAGCATTAATGTCTTGCAGGTTATCTACATTATCTACATCTTTCAGCGGTGGCCAAGTTTGATTTGAGGGGACTTACTTTGATATGTGGTTTTCTGAAGTTCCCTTCCCCTTTGGTCTGTTATCAAAGCTGAGCTGAGGGGCTGCTTTTTGTTAGTTCCAGGAAATGCTGTAACCAGAGGTAGAGACTTATCTGCTGATCGTGTCTGTTAAACTCACTCATACCTGGCATCCTTCAAAATGCTCCAATTTCCACTATAGAAGGTGTGGATAAAAATGTCTCTACTGTTTTGTGTCCATTATTACTTCATGTAGTTATCACAGCATTAATGTGTTTACCAGCAATTTAAACTGCAGCATGGTAGAGATGAAGGCAAGTCTGTCCCTATTTCTGTAGTCAGACCTGCAGTTCAGATGTAAGAAGCTCTCAAGAGCTGATATGCTCGAGGCAAATAGAAATTGAAAGAAAGCTCTGATCCGCTGGAGCTTAGTGGCAAAGTGAAAATGCAGTTCTTCCAAGTTTGTCAGTTCAGCTTAGTGTTGGTGACCCAGGCACGGCTCAGAGGAGATGCCTCAGGGAAAGAAAATAATCACAGCCGGTGATCTTCCAGGCAGCTTAAAGAAAGAAATGTGAACATTACAGTTTTTGTTTCTCAGATGATTTATTATTCTTCTCTCCAGTAAGATGAATAAACTCTTCCTGAATTAATCTGGTTGACACTTCCTCCTTTTGTTTTTCAGAGATCTTTCAACTTCAGATCTGAAATAAAGCTCAGTCTTCCAAGACTACAGCTTTTAATCCACACTGGATTAATGGCTCCTGTGCTGCCATTTAAAACTCTGACACTAAAAACAAGAAACTGAAGGGATGAGAGAAATACAGCCTGTATTGTGAAAATGAGTACAGGCATCTCGGAAACCTTTGTAACAAACGTTGGTTTACAAGAGGAGAAGGACAGTGAGTGACATGAATCAGGGAACACCTAATCCATTTTAAAGCTTTACTTGTTTTTCTGTGATGAGCAGTAAGACAGATAAAACACTGGGGCTTATTCTCAGTTCCTGATACTGGACCTGAAGTGGCTAAAGATTGACACAAGTGCTTAGTAAAGTCTAAGCTTAGTGAAACACTTACTGGAAGTGGTGCCTGTTGACTGTTTTTGTGGACCTCTCATGATGAGGAAGAGCTCAGTTAACCTTTACATGTCAATTTTAGTGTGATGCAATGGGAGAAGAAAAGTCTTAATCTCATGCTGGTATAAAATTGTGGAAGGTGGGCCTTGTAATAAAGCTTTTAACAGTAGCTTTCCAAAGGAAAAGAGAAACCAATTTGAAACTCATGGTCTGTTTAACTGGGCTGAATGAACTGTGTTCTAGTCAGATAGAGGTGCGGGAGAAGCTTAACCCTGCTCAACATTGTAATTACCTGATTGGTGAAGTAGGGAACAATCAAATTGAGGTAAATGCAGTTGTAACTAAAAATAACTTTTTGGCTATCTTGCAGTATGGATGATCTATCACTTAGCTGTGATTATAGTGGTTGTAAACACTCCTTTTTGTTAAAATTATCAGATAGATCTTTGAAAATTAACTCAATTTTAAATGGCAAAAAGAGAAATAACAACATGAAGTTTGGTGATCTGACTTTTGAGAGCAAGAAAAATAGTCAGTTGACTGACTGAGACTAGTTGGGTTTCAAGAACAAATCTTTTCACTGGATTCCGGGAGCTTTGGCCTTTGTGCCAACATAAATATGGGTGTCTCTCTAATAGCAAAATTGCATGGAATTAGTTTGTGCTTTTTGGAAATTTATGATATGAAATACAGAGTTCACTTATACTTCCATGTTTTAAGAAAATAGGGAGTTAATGTTGAACTGGGCGCTCCTTTTTCCTCTGGCTGTTTTGAAGAGAACTGAGGTCTCCCTCTTTCTAAACCACTTTTCTCATGTTTGTAAGTTGATCAGACACATCTTGTTCTAAAGCTGTGCTGCATTCAGTGAAGCAGTTCAGATAGCTGTGCTGTGCAGGCCCAAACAGAGGGTTGTGGCTATGCAGCATTAATTTTGGCTGCTCCGAAGCGCTGCTGAAGTTCCTGTTGTTATCAGTGGGGTCCAGTAAATAAAGTGCTTGTGTTCAGGGCAGGTGTGGAGAACACTGTCCTTCAGTGAGTGAAGAGCATCAAGGTGACACTAAGCTTTCTGCCTCTTTGATGGCTTTATTCTCAGTATTTTGTTGTGCCCTTCTCACATTTCTGCAAGGAAACTTGAGTTCCTTGAGTTCCACTGAAGGGAAAGGATGACCTTACACCCTGTGTTCTGCCAAACACAAAGTATGCCCGGTAAGGGGAAAGAGGGGCAGAGAAGGTAAATATTCAGACAGACACATGATGCTGCCTGTGTCCCTCTCTAAAATTCTCATGAAAAATTAGTTTTCTCATGTCGTCTTTAATCTCTGATGTGACATTTAAATGCGCTCAATATGTTCTGACACATCTGAAGTGCCCTCTGGTAGAGACTCATGCAGTTGAAAACCTTTGGTATTGAAATAAATTGTTCTGAATGTACGAGTTGGTGGCATTTCTCAGATGTCTGATACCAGGTTGTCATCTTCAATTATTTCTTCATGCCCTTTGTTCCTACAGAGTATTCTCTGTAGTGCGCCCAAATCTGTTTCCAGTATGTCTACACAGCTCAGTGATTTTTTGGATGCACTTGTGTCCTTGGAGAATGTGAGTGATTTCAGCGAAACAAGAAAGAACTACAAGCATAAAAGTTTACAAAATAGGCATGATTGTGGCTTTATATGTGCATATTAATGTGCATTTTCTGCCAGTAAAAGTTCTTGTCACACAGGTTTTTAGCACTGTGAGTTCAGAGCTCTTGTACTTAAATTTTCCTTCTATGTTCACTTTAAGATAACATGATGGAATTCGCATTTTCTCAAGAAAAGCTGCGGATCTTGGATCAGTACCGTTGAGGATACCTCCTGATTGCAACACCCAGAGCAGGGCCCTGCAACAAATTTGTCACAAGAAACATACAATGGATCTCAAAGAGAGCTGCCCAAGTGTCAGCATTCCCAGCTCTGATGAACACAGAGAGAAGAAAAAGAGATTTACTGTAAGTATGTAAGAGAGTAAGCACTGTGAGCAAAGACATAGGCTGTTGGTGCCTAGCAGTGCTGCTTTCTTCTCTTCTGCTACTAAGCTTCTTATTATTTTCAACAGGTTTATGGAAATCAGTTTCCTTGCTCTTGTGAGTACTGGCCATAGTCCAGAGTGAAAAGTTGTGAATATTTTGCAGTGTTTACCTGTGTTGCTTTCTGCAAAAAGAACTTGCCTTTACAAATTTCTGCTAATTTTACCCTGAAATAGCTGCATTTGCTTGTATAAAATATTTAGGTATCCAAGTACAGGGAAAAGATTCTGGTACCATTTTTTGCATTCTACATGATTTTTCATGAAGGCATTTATTTTGTAAAGGGCTAAAGTGTGAATTTGGTTCTTTGTGGGGGTTTGTTTGCTTGTTTTAACATCCATTCTTTTGCAGATATCCTATTATTGCAAATTTTTTTGCGTAAAATGAAAAAAAAAATAAACCATCAAATTTTTTCAAAACTTTTTTATGTCTTCCTTCCTGTTCCTGATTCTAATACTTATTATTTTTTTCCTATCCTGTTGCCATTTCCACTTCTTGTCATTTCTCTCCCTCTTCCTTTCTTTACCTCCCAGTTTGACTTTCTGGTTGTGAAGTCTTCCTATTGCGTGGGAAATTCTTTGCATTGCATACTGAAAAATAAAGTAGTGTGGCATGGATTTTTGTTTGGCTTCTGTATAACCCTAAATGACAAGATCAAAATACCTCCTTTAGAAGGCTCAAACTGTTTCATTGCTCTTGTGCAACTTCCTCTAAGATTTTTTTTTACATTGAGTGAGTTAGTCACTCTTCAGATGAGGAATGCAAACACTATGGAAACAATATGGAGTTGCTGTCTGAAGAATACAAGAAAAGAAAGATTTACTAAGAATTATGTTGTCTCCCTTTCCTCTTCACCACCCTTCCTCAGAAAAGAACAGTGCTGTTTAATTCTACAAGTGTGTCAAGACGTAGCTTGGGGAAGGAGTGTGCCAGTAAAGGGAATAAACAAAAGAGAACTGTACTAATTCCTTAAACCTCTGCATTTATGTGGAACTCAGGTGAGCGGGAAAACCTTTGTGAAAGTCTAAACTTGAGCAGAACAGTTTTGTTTTGTTGCCTCAGTGCTGGCAGTTAAAATATGCCAGTGTGGTACGCTGGGCATGTACTAATGTTGTGGTGTCCAGGCCATTTTACCTAAAGGTCTGTGAGACAGCCTGGGCAGTGTAAAGGCACCTTGTTTGGGTGTGCCCTTGAGAAAGCAGTACCAGACATCAGAAATGGGGCGTGGAGAGAGGAGGGGGAAAAGAATCCAGCCTAGATTACACTGTGCAGAGGTACACGTTGTCTTGCTGTCTGCTGCTTTCTGTGCCAGGGAATAATTAGCAGCTTGACAAGAAGTGCTTTCACAACCAAGCTTTCAAATATTATCACATATATTTTAGGATTTGATAACAGAAGTGAGGGTCATACTAAACTCCATGGTAGAAACTGTGAATTCCAGCATGTGTCAGTGCTGTTACTGTGTCCCCTCCTCTGTAGCTGTATGTAATGACAGGATCCCATCAGTACTTGGGCAGGGAGTGAGAAAGGGCTGCAGGGGGAAAACAGTTTTAGCAAATTTGTGGTAGGTGTAACTCTCTCTTTTGATGGCCACACTAGTGCCATTTCTGTAAAGGGCAGTAAGAAGGGTTTTCACTTTGGGTGAGAAGAAAGGTCAGAGTGATAAAGGCTAGGAAAGATTTCAGGTGACTGTGTAGTCTTCACCTTACCATTGCTCACACAGTGTTTCACTGCTGCTTCTGAGACGCTTCTAGAATCTCACTGCTCTGAATAGAAACTGATTTTCAGCTCAAACCTTTCAGTGGCTCACTTAATGCTGGCATGGAAACAAGACTTATGTGCAACTTAGCTTTTGCTAGCTCTACTTTTTTCCCCTCAGACTTACTCTGATAAAGCATTTTTAAAAACAATCATGTCTCTGAGCAGTCGTCATTCTGATGATTAAATGAGCTTTTCAGTTTTGTCTCTGAAAGTGAACTTCTCATGCCTCCTGAGCATTTTCATGACCTTTTATTGAATATTTGATTTGGTTTTGTTAAGTACTGCATACTTTTGATATATTTACTACCAATTTTTTTTTTCTTTTTTCAAATGATTACATGTTTGCATTTTTTTGGGTGTTCTGGCAGGGAACCTTTTTTGCTTCCACTTAATTCATGGCAACCAGCCTCTATGTAAATCCACACTAGTTCGCTGTCCCTCATTTTTCTGAAGATTCAGCATTCACTTTCTCCATAAAAGGAGTGAAGTATTTCCTTGTTTTGGACCATATCTAGCCTATATTAATTGCTTTCTGTCCTTGCTGCATATTAGGTCATTCTTTTGCCTGTTTTGACAAATAGCTTTGTTTTGGGTTTCTCACTTTTATCCCTATGCTGTTTGATGTCTGAGGCTTAATTTTCTCTTCTGACCTGTTCTCATCTCCCTTTACACCCAGATCATATACAGGCTTATTAAAAAATCTCTTTCAAGGGTGCTGTTTGTCTGATTAAATCTGAAAACTTTGTCTCAGGCCTGTGATGTATAATATTAATCCCCAGCCCTATGGAAATTTGGAGGTTGTTTTTTCTATTATTTGTTGACAATAAATAGTTTCCTTACTTTCTCAGTGATTGCTCTGTCAAAATTGGAAAACAGCCTACCTTTTTATTTTTCTTTGTTTTGTTTTGTTTGTTTTGTTTTTAATAAAAATCAAGCATTTAATCCAGGAGCATGAGCTACCACAAACAATGTTGAAGGCTTTTACTTTCAATTACTTCTTTTGTGAAGAAATCCTACTGCATCCAGAAATAGCTGGATGCAGTAGGATCCTGCCCTGTCTGTATCTGGGAAGATATTTTGTGGTGATGTTTTCAGGAATTCTGTTTATTTTTCTTCCTTTTTATTTTTCTCAAAGCTTTGTGGTTTTTACCCACATACTATGAGTTGTGATGCATCATATCTATGTTTAAGGAGTTTTCTAAGACCAAATTTGGATTAGGAATAATTAGACTTAAAAAGGTTATTCTCTAAGTAAGTCTAGATTCCTTCCCCCCACTTTTCCAGAAATAAGCATTGCACATCTCTCTAGTCATTACATAGGGGTAGTTGAAAGTAGTAATACAGCCCAGGTATGTCGTGGTTTTAGGTTTTACCAGATTCTTTGTGGCTATTGTGTGCTTTCTTACCGCTCAGTGTGTCCACAGCTGTTCCTTTGTTGGGGTGTTCAAGAGCTTTGTTAGTGGTGTGAACTGGATGACCTCATACAGGTTTTTTTTTATGCTCTCTTGTGTAAAAGATGTTGATTGTGTCATTGTTCTACAGCTACTCTGAGAACAAAACTGTTTTAATGTAGCGGTTGCCAAGGAGGTGGATATCATCTCGTATCCTGAGTTATGCTTGCCTGTGCACCCTGCTATCTGTGCTTTGTGCCCAGCTACCTTGGCCCTCTGCTCAAGTGTGCTGGCATTGATTTGCTGTGCAGTCATGGGGAGCAAAGGTGTTTTGTGTTAGAACATTGCTTTCGGGATTTGATTGCTCTATGAGAGACCCAGGCCAAGAGGACAGTGATTAAGTTTTGCAGCTGAAGCTTTCGCTGTCTGCGGTGTAGGGAGGCTCTAGAAGGGGAGTGGGTTGTTTTATGCTAGCACTTGTTCAGCAGTTTGAGGCAAAGTGGGTTTTCTTAGAAGGTCTCATCAGCATTCTGCTGGATGTTTCCATCCAGCTTCTTGTGTAGCCCAGGGCCTGGGGCTGAGAACAGCTGATGTGAGCAGTTAGCACAGGCTGGCTGCAGCCCTCAGGCTCTGGGACTGGTGGTGGGTGGTGGCTGCCAGTTCCACTGCAGGAGTTAGACAGAGAGCCAAGGTGCTGCTGCAGGGTGGAAGGGAGACTGGGGCATTGGTCCAGTTGTCTGCATTGGGAATTACCAGCACTCTGCACTCATTTCCTTGCTGTGCCCATCCTCTTCCCTGAAGGACTAGCTGAGCTCCTTCTGGAAGTACAAGAAAGTGGAGAAGTGAAGACAGCTAATTGCCTGAGAGACAGGAGAAGCCTGCAGGACACACAGCTGCCAGCCAGATTTATGGATCCAGGGACTGACAATCTGTCCAGTTAGTGAAGTCCTCTGTGACATGGCATTTGGAAGGCCAGAAGTGTGCAGCAGGTTCCAGCTATACCTCCCTTCATCCCAGTGCTGCCTGTTATGTTAGATGCGCTGTATTTCAGCCACAGCACCACTTTTTCCTCCCTGAGCAATTATGCTGTCAGCTAGGATTCTTTTGTATTCAAAGTGTTCAAATGAACAGTTATCTTCATACCTTCCATATGTACTTTCTCTCTAGGTTTTGTTGAAGGCAGTCTTCAGTATTTTTAAATGCTTTGCTTCTTTAGTATTTGTCTTTATTATGGATTATTGAGTTGTTAACAAATTTCATATTAAATTTTAATAGACTACTATCTGATGGCCAGGTATTCTTTTTGGATACTAACTGATTTATGAAATTCCACTAAATCAATTTTGGTGTTAGTTTTCACTTACCTGGTGTTTAAAAAATTTTCTGTAAAGTATCAGATTCTTTTAATTGTTCTTTAAATCATTTCTGTTGATGTCTGTATGACTTAGCTGTAAGAAATACATGGTTTGATAAGTGCACTTACACAATAAATTTAACAGCCTGCCCTTACTTCCACCACAAGATTAAAGTTGGGAGATTTTACTAAGCTTTGTGGGCGATAACACTGTCCTTGTTCCTACAGGTTTACAAAGTGTTGGTCTCTGTTGGCAGAAATGAGTGGTTTGTCCTTCGACGGTATGCAGAGTTTGATAAACTCTACAATACGGTAAGCAAAAAGCAAGCTATGAAATCATGCCAGAATAGCAAGCACTTGCTTGCAATGTTATGGTTTGAGTTAATCCACTCTTGAGGAGTTTGAGTCAACATTTAATAACCATAGGAGTCTAATTAAAGAAGATGATGGAGTAGGTTTTTTAAACTTCGGCTTGTTTGAATTTCAGACTCAAAATCCACTTATTTGTCACGTTTTTAATAGTTCCTTGGGATCATAGCTTAATGAAACTTCCAGTTTAGTTGTTGTCAAAACATATAAAATGTGATTTTGTTCATGATAAAAAAAATCCACAAAACAACTAGATAGATATGTTTCTCCTAAAATAAATGTTTTTCTTTGAAGTACTGAAAGCAATGAGCAAATCCTTGTTTCTTAATAGAAATTTTCTAGTTGGTCATTGATGGCAATTCGTACCTGCATTTTCATAGCACGTATGATTTTTTGCACAAAAAAGTTAGTGTGTCAGTGTGTGGTCAGTGTTCCAAAAGAAATAGGCCACTTCAGCAACTAAGTATGGATTTCTTGAGTTTGTTGCTAGAAGAGAGTTTTGCCATTTTTACGTAGTGGGCAAGTGGGGTAAATACTTGTTCAGATATGAGTATGAGTTACATATGCTGTGTCCATACTTTCCTCCAGTTCTTTGTGTTTGGAGACCATAATTTTTGCTTTAACAAAAGAGGAAATAATACCTCTCTGATTCCCATAATAAAATATGACCTGCTTATTTGTGCCTTCCCTTCCACTGTCTCTCTGGGAAGTAGTCAGGCCTTTTCTCCTCTGCCTCCCTGTGCATGGATTTGCATGTGGCAGTGGTCTCCAAACACAGGCTGTGAGCTTGGAAATGTTCTTGGAAATGTTTGAGGTGAAATGCCCCTGGATACCCCATGCTATGCTTTGCCTGCATCTTGCAGGGATAGACCAGTAGGGGATGTGAAAACAGAAAATCCTCCTTTCAGAGGCAGTGTTGGTGATCCTGTTCCTTTGCCACGTTCTTTTGCCATTAGAATTGGCCTTGCCCTGCTGAAGTTTGTTCGGCCTGGTCTCTCTAACATGGCCAGAGGTGAAGTCCTGAGGAAGCATAACCAGGAGAACATTTAGTCCAGTTTCTGTTCAGTGTAATTGATACTATTTGTTCACCAAAAAGAACTTGTGCTGCTAACTGAAAGAAATACTGGTGTTGCTAAGGGAAGAATTGCCAGCTACTGTATTAGAAAACTACTCTGTTAAAAAGGATGAGAGTAAGATTGCTCTTCTGGACCACTTGAAGGTGAAGTAAATGCAATTGAGGCTTGATTAGTGTCAGGTTTGGGTTTTTTTTTAATATATAATTCACTGTTGTTATGTACAATCTTCTGGTCAGTTTATCAAGTGTAATAATAATTGAATTGCACAGTCCTAAAATAGACTGTTCATCTGCTTGTAATTTTGATGTAGGGGTAGACCACCTGTGATTTCTAAAGCTTAAAGAATGTAATTTGGACAAAACCCAGATGCCTGTATCCCCAGCCCATCCTAAACCTCATGCATACAGCCCTGTGCAAGCAAGCAAATAAGAGAAAAGCAAACCCAAAAGAGATAAAGAATTGATGGAGGAAGGAAGAAAAGGAAAAATAAAAACAACACTGAAATTTGTTTTTTAAACCTGGGGCAAATAATTTTGCGTTATTGCTCTAGTAGTCCATAAGATGAAGATGAGATGGCCTTTGAATTTAAAAGGGTATGTCTGTTGCAAACAAGCTGAGTACAGATTGTTCTGGGTATGTTTTTCCCCCGTGTGTATGAGCAGAGGAAATGGCATAGCGGAGCAGAATTACTAATAATCAGGTGTTCAAACTGTTCATCAGAAAACAAACAAAATGCAATTATTTCTAGGTACTTTGATGTCTAAGGTCAATCCAATTTTATGTGTTTTGTTTTCAGCTAAAGAAGCAATTTCCCACCATGAACATGAAGATTCCAGCTAAAAGAATATTTGGAGATAATTTTGATCCTGGTATGTCATCATCTTGTTATTCATTTTGTCAGTTTCTTTATATGAAAATTGATCTATTCCAGCCTACAAGAAGCTCTTATGAGTTTTGCAGCAGTCCTCAAAACAGTGACTAAACCAAAGTTTAGTCATGCTTCAGTCAAGAGCAGGAACTAGCGTGGGTAGGTGTTTTACCTTGTGATAGTGAACGAAGCATTGCTTGGTCACCCAGTGCCTCTCTTGCACTGAATGATAGAGCTCCTCCCAGCCCTCCCATATTCAGGATTCTGATTCTGAGCTAGCAGATGGGATCTCTCTCCTAAAAAAGCAAAAGCCAAACCCCAGACTCTTCCTGAGTGTTATGTGTAGTCCATTTTAAACTTTTCTTGTGTTACATGCCCCACAGCCACCTCTGAAAAATGAAATAACTCAAGGATTTATCTTTGAAGACTTCTGAACTCTCTGTATCTGAATGTGCTTCCTTGTACAGTTTAGGTGAAAACTAACTTCTTCTGTAAGTGGAAGAACAACAGGAAGCATGTCTGATGTGTGTTCCAGTTACCAGTGATAGGTTGCCATTTAGCTTGCTCTGTACACAGTGAAATACTAATGAAAGTCACCTGTAAAGTGCCTTGAAGTAACCTGGGTGGCACCATGGGTGAATTAGTAAAAAGGCAAATGGGAAGGCCAGGCCATTGCTCTGTGTGTTTGTACTATTCATTCAAGCCACTTTTACTTCAGGCTTTTCTCGATGCTCTTTGGACCCCTCCCCTGGCTTGCTGATGTGGTCAGACTGTTCGTAGTTTCATCTCCCCCTGCACCTGTTTCAGTTGTTTCATTTTCTCCTTTGCTGAGGAACAAATGGATCCAAAGCTGTTGAACTCTTAGGATGTGTATCTTTGGCTTTTTTAAAGTTCTGACAAACAAACCTAGTTTTTGGCAGCTGCAGTTAATCATCTGGATCCTGATGTGAAATGCTGTTTTATTTTTTATTAGAATAATCAAATACAAGTAACCAAGCTCTGATGTTCTCTCCTGATAAAGATGTAAATGATTGCCAAAAGTTCTAAATGCATTTTGTCTACAGGGACTTTTTGTTTAGTTCTGGTTCCTTTTCTATGACCTTGGGATTCTCAGAGCTGGCTGAAGACCAGAGAATGCTGTGCAGTCTGGTTTGCTGTACAGGCAAATATGCAGGTGGATTTCTTGGAGCCAAATTTAGGAAACTGGAGTTCTAATGGGGTAAAAAACCTCAACTAAAACTTTATTAAAATTATATATGTAAAACAAAGTCCTCAAACTTGTTTTAAATTTCCGTGACCTACGCTGAAATCCTTGAAGCATGAGAAACTAAATAGTTCTCAAGATGTTTCTTGCTGGGAGGCAGGGTGGAGATGGAGCCATGATGCTTATGTAAATAATTTTTTTTCTCAACACTGATTTATTGAAGCTTTGATGTAATGTTTCTGCTGGCTCCTAAAACAAGTTGCATATTTTACAAATATTGAAAAGATATTTTACTTCTGTAGTCCATCCATGGATATGCAGCATTGTACTATTGCATTGAAATGCAGCAGTGAGACCTTTACATCCCTTTACTCAAAACTGCCAAAAATACTGTCATTTAAATGCTCCAGTTTTATTGGCACTTAGGTTACTTTACAATTAATCTTGTTTTAACTTGAAAAAATGGAACAGAAACCAGTCAGAATACAGAACCTGAAAATTTCAGATGTTACAGGTGTTTTATCTTCACCAGCATGGATAGCCCTGTAGGCTTGGAGTGACTGATGACTCTGTACATCTGCCACACTGAAACTGCTGATGTTGTTCACTCCTATATTATAATATCGGTATGAAAATTTTCCTTTCTGTTAGATGTCAGTAATTTGAGATTACTAAATACCCTAGGAAGGGTTCATGGATTATATCCCTGAAACAATATGGACTTTTTTCTTACTATTTTAAGTACAGCTGTTAATTAAAACCTAATTTTAACTTAAAATTTTAATAATTGTCAGTAATCTGGATATGACGGTCATTGGAATGCCTTAAAAGTTAGTGCAGGAGTTAAATATTCTTTTTCTGTACAAATTATTGTTGATATGAGTAATGAAAGATAAGATTATTCCATTTTACACTTTATTTTATGTTAGAACTCTTTCTATTCTGAATCCTTTTTATATCTTTCCATGTTACTACAGAACAGTTACATGTCTTAAGCTTTAGGCAAGGGAAGGGATTCTGAGGATTATCCTTTTTAATGTTGGAGATGATGTCCAAAATCTAAAGGAAAGTATTTTATTTTGTTATCTTTGATGGCTATATCTGAGTGCCTGGCAGCAGGATGAATTGTGCAATTTTCCCCCTGCCATACATATATTATGGAAATATGCTGCTTGGTGGGACTGTTCATGTAAAAACTTGACTTGTGCAACTGATGTCACGTTTTGCCTGTGGCTTCTTGGGATTTTTGTTTCCATGGAATCAGGTACTGAAGGGCTCACCTGTGCATGGAAGGCTGCACAGCTTAGCCCACTGTGGTTACACACTGTTCTTGAAGCACAGGGTGGCACTTCTAATCCACCTGGCTTTCAAAATCTTTAAGTAGTGTTACAGACACTGAAATGTATTCTCTCAGCTCAGTTCAATGTGTTAAGCTTGGAGTTTTCATATGTAGAACCAATCCTGTTCTAAATCAGTCATTAGCCAGTCTCCTTTTAATTGCTGTTTTAAATCCTAAAAAACCTGAATAAGAAAATAAGTATTTTTCACAAGCTGACTGATGATTCTAATAAATCTGTTTTTTTCAGATTTTATTAAACAGAGAAGAGCAGGACTGAATGAATTCATTCAAAATTTAGTTAGACAGCCAGAGCTATGCAACCAGTAAGTAGTTTCCTTTCTGTTTTATAAGGGCTGTTGAAAAGACATGAGATGAAAAGATATGTTAAATACAAAATTGCAAATTAGGTATTTAACCAGGAATGTATTTCACCTGTTCAGAGCTCTTCAGTATAAAAAAAGAAACTTTATATGACCATCCATTCAGGAAAAATGTATAGACTGAAGAGTATAAAAGGGTTTTGCAGTGACTGTGCTGTTTGAGGGCCCTGCTGTCACTTGTTGCTGTGTTGCTGACAGTCAGTCACTGCCTGCATCCTTTTTCTTGTTAAGAGCAGTTCACGTGTGCTCCAAAACTTGTTTTAAGTATTGTAACCAAGTGGCTTAATTAGCTTCCTGAGATGGTTTGGGATAACCAAGCAGAGCTGCTTAAAGGAAATGATGGATAAGTTTGTACCTAAACTCTTCCCAGCAGAAGAACTGCGGGTGTGTTCATCACTACCAGTGGAGAATGGGAGGTGGTGTTAGGACAGAGTCAACTCCAGTTAAATCTGGAGAACAGCACTTTGTGTGTGAACTCGTTGCAGGGCAAACAGGCACGTTCCTTCAGTTGAAAGCTGTAATCAATTCAGCTAAATCCATGCAGCTTTCTATATTACTTGAACTGGCAAAATGGTAAAGTTCTATGCTTGGCTTTAGTGTTGAGTAAATGTCTTTTATACATATGCTTTGTTTAATTAGCCTATTTGTACAGCCTGTTCAATTGCCCATTTCCCACAGGAAAAAAGTAACTCTAATAGAATATCACTGCAGTTCACAGCCTGCAGTCAGATTTTCTTCTTTCACAACAAATGAACTATTTAATGTCCTATCAACCTGAAATATGTATTTCCTTTCCTTTCTAGAAAAATAAAAATAGGAGTATTTTATATATACTTCTTTTGATTAGTGGAAAAAAATTAGTAACAAATGGAATGATGGAATGATGGAATGAAAGGCAACCTTTCCACCAGAACAAACACTATGAGGTTTGTGTTCATGGTACTATTCTTTGGGAAATCATAAAAAGAACTTTAATATAACAGATTACTGAAAACCAATCTGTTTTATTTCATTGGGAAAGGATACTGATTTATTTAGGCCAGTCTTCTCCTCTGGTTCTCAGTATATCCAATTACCAAATATTTTTGTTTCAAAACATACTGTATTTGTTCTCCAAAGGTAAAACGGTGCTTTTTTGTAATAGACAGCACAAAATGGTGTGCTTTTAAAAAAAAAAAAAAAAAAAGGCATCAAAGCTCAAATCCACCTGCTCCCTTAAATTTTTGTGAGCTTTTAAAATTGTTTTATGGTTGAATGTAACTGTAGAAGAATCAATGTTCTTTAATATGGCACTTAGCTTGCCTGATCCATTAAACGGACTTAAACCAGGGTTAAGACATAGGCCTGATAGTGTTTGGTGCTGCTCAAAGTGTGTTCAATAATAAACTTATATAACAGAGTTACAGAGTTCTACAGAGTTCTACAATAAAAAGTATAAATAGAGACCAAAGTTCATCTTATAGTCTTATCCTCTACCCCCACCCTTAAAGAAATACTGAATTAAGCGAGTGAAAAAGCCTTTTATCCACAGTTTAGTGCAATAGCATTTAATTTTGTAGTAATTTCTGTGTTGTTTCTCTTTTAAGTGCTGTAAGGTGATTGTTTTTCTGAAGTTAGCTTTTACTTTTTGCAGTGTTGCATTGCAACAAATCATATTAATAATTATGTAATCTGTCACCCTTTGTGTGCTAGTGAATGTTGTTATAGAAGAAATACCAAATCTTTGATCTTGGTGCTTGGGATTTTTTCTAAAATCTGATAGAAGCTACTCAAGGGATATGTGATAACTGAATCTGCACAGATAGTCCATCCTTGCTTTCTTAGTTTTGCTTTTATGTGCTAATTAAATTTGAAACTAGGTCAAAAAACTTATGTAAAGTTAGTGATGTGCAAGGAAGACTTTGTGGGTTGTGCATTCTCACAGAACCATTAGGAAATCCACCTTCCACTGCATCTTTTAAGCATTAAAACCAATATCAGCATGTCATATATTTTAAGTCCTGCTTAGGAAAATTGTTTCACAAAAAGCTTAAGGATGATTCAAGGTGTTCTCATTTATGGATGGGAAGGCACCTGAACATCTGAAGTGAAAACCACAAATTTTCAGTGTGTCCAAGATGGTAATATTTATGTTATTCATTGAAACATGCAGCACTGTCTTCTTATTTTCCATCAGTGGACTTTTTTTCTTAGCTCTGGCACATTTCTTGAATATTGTATCAAAGCCAAAACTTTTTGCACAATAAAAAAATCCAAGAAAAACCTAAGGTGTATTGGAGTGCTTAAGTGCTTAGAGAGACCCTGTGACAATTTTTCCTGCAGTCACTGTCAGGTGGAATACTGGCTGAGATTGGGTGATCTGGCTGATAGGGGCCGATAGGGTGAGATCACTGGTTTAGTCCAGATTGGGAATTAAGTGGACTGGCTTCAAGCTGCATTTCCTCAGCAAATTTACTGTGATAGACAGCTTGCTCTCACAGGTAGAATGCAGGTGTTCCAAGAAAAGGTAGGGCTAGATAGAGCAGAAGGGATGGAGATCTGATAATGTGTCCCCCTTGCTGTCCTTAATAAGAGCTGGGAGTCTGTTCCTAGTGAGCACTGTGAGCCTCCCTAAAACTCTACACAACTCCTGAAAGTGGGCTGCTCTCCACCTCAAATGTAGGCCTTCACTGAAGTATTAATGCATTTAATTGCTGTCTATCAGAATGGGTCCAAAGAAAACCTGTTTGAAAAACTGTATAATAGAGGATGCATTAAAGATGTAAGGCAGTTATTTTTAAGTAGTCCAAAGTAGCTCCTTAATGAGGATGAGAACATTTGCATAACACTTGAAGAACTCAAGGATGACAATACTCTGCAACCTGTGGGGAAATGAATTATCAGTTCTGTAAGTGAGAAGTGGGGTCTGAATGTGTTCCCTAGAAGAAAATCAGTCACAATTTTTTTCTGATTTCAAAACCTGATTAATATAAATGTGAAACCCCTGAATTGTAGGATCTTGCAGTCCATGCTGGGGAAAACAAACCTTGTATTATATATTATTGTCCTCTTTTAAAATGTTACTGTGCTTTACTCTATTAGGGTTTTTTGAACTTCTGCTTTCTGTAAGAAGATATCAGTGGTTTACTTTTTAGGAAAATGTGGCGAGAAGAGGGAGGAACCCGGCAGAATTATTTAAATAAAGTGTGTCTTAAATGTTAAGTTTCTGTCAGTGGCTATTAATTTTACCATTTTCCTTTAAAATTTGTGTGATCTTTTGGGTTTGCTCATATTTCTGTGTGCGTCCAAAATTTTTGTGTGGTATTATGTCGTTTTTGCAGAAAGACTAATGCAGAATGGCTATTACATAAGCAGCAGTACTTAAGCAGAGCTTGATACTCTGTGTATTTCAGAGATAATCCATAAAATAAATTTATTCAGTCAATCATAAAAATCCAGACAAAACCAACTTTTGCTGGTAGTATATGTACAATGTATATTGAGTATCCCTTTTTAAGTGGTTTTCTCAATCCTTTTAATTTCATAGGTGAGGTTATTTTAGGAACAGTTTTCATGTATTCTAAAATACATTGAGTTAATCCATGTGAGTTAATACAGCATAGAAGTCCTATCAGTCTGTATAGCATTTTGCATAACATGCTGCAATCTTCCCTAAGAAGCTGGTACATTAAACTTTTTATTTCTAATCAGTAGTTCTTTGCAGTGCTTTTTAGAACTGCAAATGTGAACAGTGTAACATCAATCAGTTAGATTCTGGCTATTGTGGAGATTGTGGGATACTCTGCAACTGTACAGCAGCGTTTTCCTGTGAATTGATATTTTTATGTTTTTCCTGCTGTGAATTCAGTCATGAACAAAATTACTATAGTAACTATTTCCGTTGTATTAAAACATGCTCTGTTTAATCAGCCAGTTGTCCAGAATAATTAATGCTGAAAGGTAATTAAGGTCTGTTTCTGTTTTTCTATCTAGTGAAAAGTATTAACCATAACTTTTTATTCTTGATTTTATGATATCCAAACATTCTGAAACTTAAATTGTTGCATCATGAGCCAGTATTACTACAATGTTCAAACCACAGTGATTTTTGTCTTCCTGGCCTCAGGATACTGGACAGATGCTGAAATAGGTCAGAATTTGGAGTTCATATAAAATGTGAAGTATTAAACTGAAATAATGGTGGGAAATTATGTGAACAGTCTTGTTGCTGTGCTTTAAACCTGAAAGGCTGAAGGTAACTGAAACATATTTCAAATGGGACTTAGGAATAGAGAATGTAAGTGATGAAGACTGGGAGCCTCAGATAGCGTAGGATGTTAGGTAGGTTCAGTAGTGCTGACAGAAAATTACAGGAGCTGGAGAAGTGTCAGAAACAGCTCATCTCTTAATTCTGATCCTCACTGATCAGAGATGTGGAGGGTGAATGGATTGAAAATACAGAGTACATTTGTTTCTTACTTAAAATTACCCTATATTATATATTCTGGAACAGATTAAAAGAGCAGCTCCATAGTAAGATTGTCCTCTTCTTGTACTGAATGGCTCATGTGGAGTTTCCTATCAGTGACTGCCTTGAGTCTTTCTCAAACAACTTTGTCTCTGAAATGTAGGGAAGATTTCTTCCTTGATAAGAAGGTTGCCTTTTAGTGAACTGAAGGAACTTGAGAGATTCAAATCATCTCTTGAAGTGGTTTATACAGGCTATACAACATACCCATCTTTTTAGGAATTAATTTTTCCTCAGTTGTATTACATTATTCTTTACTTGCACTGTGCTGTGGTTCAGAAAGACGTTATATTCTTTTGATCTGTTGGACAAGCCTTTCTTCCTGGAAGAAGAAATTCTTGGAATTCTCTTACTTCCCCACCTTTCTCTCAGTCCTTGTCCCTCAGCCCCGCCAAGACAGAGCTTGAAACCATTGCTGAAGATAAAATGCATCTCCTTAGGTACTGTGGGAGGCCTGTCGCTAATTCCTGAAGCATTTGTGTCCTGCAGCTTACTGGAAGGATTTCTTAACACTGTTTTGACAGTGCCCAGCCAGGAAGAATGCTGAGTACAAGATCACCATCTTCTGTTTTGAAGTGAATGGGGAGAAGAATGTTACTGCTGTGTATCTCTTGGAACGTGTGTCTTTCCTTGGAATACAGATTATGTATTTCATCCCATACTGTATTGGACAATTCAATTAATTTTAGAAAACAAAAATTTAAACTCTTCAGTTTTTGGGAAGAAAGTTGGTTTCTTGGTGGCTGCTAGCCAGTTAGAACTCATGCTTTCTTCTGATAGTTATCTTTAAATGAAGTTCTGCAGCGTTTCCTTGTGAAGTCTTCATATACGTGTACTTTAACATGTCAGGATTTTGCAAGTGAAAAGGTTTGTGCTGTGTAACACACTTGTTGAATTATGTTGCTGTAAAAAAAAGTTTTGCTTGTACACAGTTCTTAATTACCAGAACTTAAATATAAAACTTTGTGATGAGTAACTCCTCTGTGTGCTGCTGTTCAATCCTATGCTCTGTGTTTATGGCTGAAAATCATGCAGATAATTGGTGTGCTAATGAAGTTAACTGTATTTCTAGCCCAGATGTCAGAGCATTTCTTCAGATGGATAACCCAAAACATCAGTCGGATCCATCTGAAGATGAAGATGAAAGGAGCAGTCGGAAGGTAATAAAACAGAAGTAGAACAGTCTTCCGAATTTTAGCTACTTCAGGGCAGTCTTCTTATGTATGTTATTTACTGAAAACTGCTAGTACGTTTTGCAATAAATCCCCTCCCTGTTCTTTTAAACAACTCAGTTCCACTGTGGGCTGTAAGCTATTTTTCTGTCAGATCTGAACTGCAGAGAGGAGTAAAAGTGATTGCTGGCTTTGTCTTGCTTATTCCCCCCTTGCTATACGGGTTAAAGAAACACAACTTCAGTCGTAGCTTAGCTGTCAGAGTTTTTGCAGTCTGTTCAAAGACTCTTGCTAAGGACATCTGGCAAGGAACAGGGGAGACTGAATGTTTAATTGTCTTTTTGTTTGCTTGTGCATTCTTTTTTGGGGAAAGATGGGGAGAAATAGAATTCTCTTAGGGGAAAAAATGCAGTCTTTCTAAAAGTCACTTAGGAGGAAGGATGGATTTTATTTCATTTCATATATAACAATGTGTGAGGTCTGAAGTTCCTTTTCAAGAAAAAAGCCACTATATAGCTGGGTGTATTCTCTGAAAATTAGTTTACAGCCTCTAGAAACAGTGCTGTTTGAAAAAGGGAATATTTCTAGAAAGGCAAAAGTGCCATATTTAAGCTTGTCTTTATTATTTACTACTTGGCATGAAGATGTGATATTAATACTTCTTTTCCTATCCAGCCCCTGTTAAAGATGTAAGAGTTGTTTCAGTGTTTCAATTTGTGTGTGATCCACAGGAGATTTAGTGTGTTCTCAAAGTTCGATTTCCAAAGTCACTAGTTTAAGATACCGGTTTCCTCCTCCTTCGAAAGGTATTTTAAGTAATGTGGAATGATACAAACTGTCTCTGGAAAATTAATGGTGTGTCATACCACAAGAAATTCCAAAAAGAGAGCTACTGCATAATGGCCTGGACCCCATAATTTTGGTGGAAAATTCACCTTATGGTTGCTCTAAATGATGAAGGAAACAACAAGGAGCAAAAAGAAAAGCCTTAAAAAAAAAAAAAAAGTCTTTTTTACAATAGCTCTTTGAAAACTGGCCAGCACCACTGGCTCATTTCAGTGAGTAGTGGCATCCAGTGCTGCTGTCAGGCCATTTTCCACTTCTGAAGTACTGCTTTGTGCTGCCAGGCAGTCTGTCCACAGGTAACTTGTATTTGAGCGCAGCTTATTCTTCTCTGATAAATTCCAGAATCACAACGAGAGTACAAATACCACTTTTCTAAATCAAAAACAAAATGGAGAAAATCACCTAAATGACAGTGGCTTCCTCTGCTCCCTGTAATTTACAAATTTTGCCTGGGTGTGTACCAGTAAGATTCATGGGATTCCAGGAATTGAGTTATTTAACCTTTAATGTCAGGATAGAAAAGGTTGGTAATGTTTTTCTTGGGGTTGGGGTTGGTTCACTTTTGTGTTTTTAAAAGCACTGTGTCTTTTTTTAATTACTCTTATATAAACAGTGTGGGTTTAAAATTATTGTATTAGTAAGAACAATACAATGGAGAATTTGGAATAAAAGGCAGAAAACATGTTCATGAAGCAAGTACAGAAAAGGTTAAGTTCTGAATGAGGAACAAGTTGTTTATTGAAATACTCTTCAATTTTTATTTTTGATCTTTTCCTCTCTGAATGAACACAGATATTTTATTACCTTCATCCTTGAACAGGATGTTTGTAGAAAGAATTTGTGACAAGGTGATGATGGCCAGGTATTTCAGTTCCCAGTCTATATATTAGATCTCTTTAAAATTCTAATGTAACAAGTGTCAAAGTATAGATTGAGCAGATTAGGAGAGCATTTTGAAATTAGTATTGGTGGAAAGATAAGAGAGAAGAAAAAGTATTATAAGTAAACATCTTTGTTTCTTCCAACAGTTAAACTCTACCTCACAGAATATCAACCTGGGACCATCTGGAAATCCTCAGTAGGTTTCAGTTAAATTGAATTTAATGTAATTAAATTTAATGTAAATTTTAAATTTAATTAAATGGGATTAAAATTAATTTTAAAACCTGAAAAGTTAGACTGACCTTGGAAGTGGTCCCACAGCTTCTGAAAATGAGTTTAGTTTATTGCATGCCAAAGGAGCAGCTTGCCTTGTTGGTGCTACAAGCCAGTTACTGCAGTGGTAACTTGTGTCTCTATTTGGTGTCTTCTGCAGAGTTTCTGTTCTCAGTTCTGTGAAAATCTGCTTTGCTCCTCTAGGAGATGACTGCTATTTTGGTTTTGCTTTCCTCACAGATTTGTTCTGGGCTAGCAGGAGGAAGTGGTTAACAGAGTGCAGTAAGAAATTAAATATGAGTCCTTCCCTTCGGGGGCAATAAATAGAGAGGTGTATGGTGATGTAACTTGTTTTGCAATTTGAAAACATGGATAATTGTTTTGCTGACAGAATTGTATTCAGGAAAGAGTAAGGGAATCATGGGAAAGGAGTGGTGATGTGGGAAATGGAAAAACAGAGTAAATTCATGCAAACACCAAGAAGAGGCAGGTGTTAGAACCTCCCTCCTCTAATGAAGTTTAAAATGAGGAAGAATTGGATGGAGGGAAGAATGGAAAAAATAAGAGGGAATAGATAACAAACTTGGTCCTTCCTTTCCTCATGTAAGCTTTAGAATATATTTGGACCACTGGAAAGAAACTCCAGGAGACATCATGGGCAAATGACTTAAAAATTACAAGTAACTAGACTGTGGAGAATGAAAAAATGGTCTTGCTTCTCCTGTACATCATAAGGTTAAACTTAGTAAATGAAATAAATTCAGAGAATGCAACTTGAACATTTTCCCTAGAGGAAAACGGAATTGCAAAATGAAAAGGAGTTGTTGTGTCTGAGGACAGGTCTGCAGAAGCAGTGCTGGGTGGAACAAAGAAAAGGAGGGTACTTACAGGCTGTTGTGCTACACTACACTGCTGTACTTCTATAAGGCTTGTAATTTCCACCCAGATGACCTGTCTCCTTACTAAATATCTTTCAGTGCTAAACCAACAGACTTTGATTTCCTGAAAGTTATTGGGAAAGGCAGCTTTGGCAAGGTGAGCTTTTATTCCTGTATCTTATGGTGGGGCAAGGATGCTCTCTGGTTTCTTGTACACAGTGACTGGAGACTTGGCCAGAGGTTCCAGAAGTGGTGTTGCTCTAGGGTGGCCCATAAACTGTTCTGTAGGATCCTCATTGCTGCTGATTTGTGGCCCTGCCGTTTTTTCCTTGGTGCAGCTGTTGGCTGCCTCAGCCACTTGTTGGGACTAAGAAAAGGGAGATTTTTCCCTTTTTCATTAAGAGCAGTTGGGATCCTCTGTTTCCCCCAGGGAGGAAGGGAGGTACCCCTGTGCTTAGGCAACAGCCGGAGTACAAATCATGCTTTTCCTCTTGTTGTCGGGGACTATTTTGTGAAAGCTCTGATATTATGGAGCAGTGTGAGCAACAGCACATTGAAAAGTGACTTAAGTATTGATACTTCACAAAGATGCTAAGGAGAATCCCTCTTGAAATCTCCGTTTCCAAATTATTTTTTGTGTTGGTTTTCATTCAGTTATATTTACAATTTATCCCAAAAAAAGCTGAAATTAATCTTGATAGAGATTTAGCAGGTCATGGAAAACAAATGTTACAGTTCAGTCTTTCATGATACCACTGTCATGATAAGGTTTTACTGAACCCTAAGATCACTCTCTTGACAATTACATCATTGACTGGCTGTATTAGAAGCAAAGAAACTGTATTGTGAAAAAATAGCATGAACACCTTCCAGTTACGCTGGAAGTGATAAAATATTAGCCATAATATGTGAACTGCAACAATCAGATTTCTTCCCTTTTTTTGAATTTCACAGGTTCTTCTTGCAAAACGAAAACTGGATGGGAAATACTATGCTGTCAAAGTGTTGCAGAAAAAAATTGTTCTCAATAGGAAAGAGGTTAAGAGAAAGTCTTTTTCCATCCACCTCCCTTGTTTTTTTCCTTAATTACAAGATCATTCCTGTTTACTTATTGATCTCTTACTTCTTGCAGCAAAAACATATTATGGCTGAACGTAATGTGCTTTTGAAAAATGTGAAACATCCATTTTTGGTTGGACTACATTACTCATTCCAAACAACAGAAAAGCTTTACTTTGTCCTGGATTTTGTTAATGGAGGAGAGGTATGTGGTGGTTTTGTTTGCTTTGTAGTCTGTCTATTCTGTTAATTCTGTGTAGGAGGAATGAAATGATCCTTTACAATGGGCTGTGATCACATTCCCCCAGTTTTGAAAATTCTGTTATTATCTGCTGTTGCTACAGACTTCTGTAGCTCTTTGGACCCTGTTCCTGTTCTTATTGACAACTTCAATCTGAATTTATTCACGCTTGTCAGATACAAATACTGTGTTTTACAGTTGTATAAATTTACCTTTATTACAAATTAATTTTATTTTACACTTTTCACCATGTAACACTGGCTTCCTTTTGCATCTGCATTAGGTGAGATGCTGATATTTGAAAAGGGGAAGGAAGGAAACTGACAGCTGAATTTACTATATTGTGTCAGAATAAGGACAAGATGGGCATTTCTCTTGTCTAATGTACCTTACTTAGACTGTATTAGCAAAATCCTGGTTTGCTCTACTCTGAATTGTGGCCAGAACTTATTTTTGTATTGTTTCAAGCAAAATAAAATATAGTTCAAAACAGCTTTCAAATTTGAATTGAAAGCTTGGAAAGCTGGGGTGGCTTTTTATTTTTCCTGAACTTTGTAGGCAGAAACCAGAAAACTTCATTTTTCTTAAAATCTTTGCAAGTTGAGTGTAGTATAGTTGAACCTGTATGTTTGTGATTTATTCTTTGTCTAGACTTTTGTATCTGCTCAAATTATTTGCAGCCAGACAATTCTCTGTACTAGAGAGAATTGGTGGATCAGCTTGGAACATACATCTCACACAGTGATCTACATGTAGATTATTTCAGAATACAATTCTATAAATAATTATGCAAAGCTTTGAATACATGTATTTGCAGAAAGGAAAGATTACTTATTTGACAGCAGGTTATATATTCTGCTTGGAGGCAATCTAGCATTATTTTAGTCTTACCAGCTTCTTTTCACAGCTTAGGGATTTACTCTAGTTCCTTTTGAGTAGTCCTGGTTTGAGTTACCTATCCATCTGAGCCACAAAAGAGAAGCAGGGAGGAGAGTAAAGTAATGACTAAGTCATGGAGTAAAACCAATTCTACTTCATTGTACTTTTAAAAAAAAAAAAAGTGGACAACAAAATAAATTACTCTTCACTGTAAAATTGCATGTTATTAACCTGACTTGTTTTGTCTGTGTAATGTTCTTATTTCCTATTTGCATATTTACAGCTGTTCTTTCACTTACAAAGAGAACGTTCCTTTCCTGAGCACAGAGCCAGATTTTATGCTGCTGAAATAGCCAGTGCACTGGGTTACTTACACTCCATAAATATAGTGTACAGGTAAGTTTCTGAAATGTATCCTTGTCCTGCAGAAATTCAAAATAGGGCAAATTACCAAATAAAAATTCTACTTGAAATCATCTTACAGGAAATCTGAATATAAGAATTTCATCAAAACTTGAACCTTTCAGCTGAAAAATAATAAAACCCTCTGAAGCACTTATGACTGCTGTTTTGATTTACTACCTTTTCTTTTTTAATAGGGATTTAAAACCAGAAAACATTCTCCTAGATTCACTAGTAAGTATGCAAGATTATTTCTGTTTTCTGTGTTCTCTCACAAAATTGACACTTTTGTGTATTCACATGTTGAGCATGTTCTCTTTTTAACTTACCACTCTTTCTTAAACAGGGTCATGTTGTGTTGACAGACTTTGGACTTTGTAAAGAAGGGATTGCAACTTCTGATACCACTGCAACTTTCTGTGGGACCCCAGAAGTATGTTGACAACTTTCATGGGTTTTTTATCAGTCATTAATGACTGCTGACTACTATTAATATTTGTGTAACTGCAAGGTCAGATACTGTGTTTTGTACTGCTGGGAGGTTTGCATTCTTTGAACAAGATGAAACCAGCCCGAAGACAAGCTCCCTACAGGTCTATTAATTGTTCTTACAGCAGGGTCTACTGCTTTCTACCCACATGGCCATAACTAATCTCTTCTTTCCTCTATTTTTCCAGCCCTTTTCAAATGCTCCCATGTCTCCTAACCACTGGGTAGACACAGGACAGTTAGCTGCTGTAACAGCTGCTACAGATTTGTCAATACAAATCTACTTACCATATCCTGCCATTGATTCTTAGTAAGTTTATAGGGAATTAATATCTGTGCCTCAAGCAGATTATTGCATAGGCACAAAACTTTGAACTTCCTGACTGAGTTATTGAACTCTATTGTCTTTTTACTGGGAAAACTACACTGGGAAACTTTGAATGTGGAAGGCTTGAACACGTATGAGGGATTCACCAAACAGGATTAGAAACTTTGGTAACTTGATAAACAAACTTTAAATTACAGGAAAGACCTTTGAATGCAGTGAAAGATGAGTGAGGTGTAGTATTTAGCTGAAACATTTGATTGTTATGAAGTAACATTTCTTGAAAGCATTTACTGTGAAGTGACTAAACCCTAGGTTTTATCCATACTAGCCTAAGGCTCTAAAGAACTTTTTTTTTTTTTATTCATTTTAGTATCTTGCACCAGAAGTCATTAAAAAGCAGCCCTATGACAACACAGTAGACTGGTGGTGCCTTGGTGCAGTTCTTTATGAAATGCTTTATGGGCTGGTATGTACCTGATATTGTAAAGGTTGTTTTCCTCCCCTTTCCCCTTTTATTTGACGTAAGCTTTGAGTGTTGTTAAAGATGCTAACTTATTCATAATATTGGAATACTCCATTTACGCAGATTAACAGATTGTTTTATACTTACATAGTGCTTGTTTTTATCTTTTGGATTTTACATTGCCTCTTGCTATCTGATAGTTCATGGAAAAGCAAAATCAGAGACATCAGCAAAATCAGTAGTCATCACTTTGAGGGACTGTGAGAGTAAACTGAATCAACAGTGATAATACACAAAAAAACCCAAAACAGCTTATAAGTAAAATTTTGTCAAATGTTGCAATAAATAAAATACTTTTTTTTTACTTAGGTATCCCAGGTTTTCTCCTAGCTTTTGACAGCATTAGAACAACAAAATCTCACTATGCTTCTTCTAGTTAGATGTAATTACTCCAGTAAGAATCTGTTCTAGTTTTCTTGAGTTCTGTCTCTTCCCATAGGACCTTAAACAGGGAGATGGGTTTGTTTTCCCATTCTCAGGTTCTTTTCAGGCAAGTTCAGTGGGAGCTTTGAAGCTGGATGGCATCTGTGGCTACTTATTACTGTGAGAACGTTAGGAGTAGAGGAGGCGGGTGGTGGGAAGTTATCAAGTGTAAAGTTCTGGCAGTGGTGATGACTGAATTAGAAGTTAGCAGTGCATAAAAAGGAGATTTCTGCTTCACTGCCAGCAGTCTTGTATGTCTTACAGAATCATTTACTGATCATACATAGCATATGAAACAACATTGCATGTGCCTTCAAATTCATGTAGACCTTGTGTTTTTTTAGCCTCCTTTTTACTGCCGTGATGTTGCTGAGATGTACGATAACATTCTTCATAAACCCCTGGTTTTGCGCCCAGGAATCAGTCTTACAGCCTGGTCTATCCTGGAAGAACTTCTGGAGAAAGATCGGCAAAGCAGACTTGGAGCAAGGGAAGACTTTGTAAGTAATGTCCTAATTTATCAAGCCCTATTTAATTTAAAGGGACTCACCAAATTAATGTGCACAGCACAGGATTGATAGTTAGAGATAGAAATTGCATTACTGCATCTGTCTCTGTTTCCTCCTTTTTATTTCATCAGTAAAGATACCAGTGGAGTGTGTCCCTGGAAGTTGCTGGGGATAAGAGAGCAATGATGGTTGTGGGGTATTTTGAGCTTGGTTGCTGCTGTACCTTCCAGCAAAGGAAGAATAGGTGTTGCAGTCACTTAGCTGCACAGAAGTAGGTTTCGCTGTTCATAGTGAAACTGGGAAATAATCAAAAGAAAAAGCTGTCATGGGGTAAGACTAATGACTTTGAAACCAATCTTCAGGTAGAGAGGAACACTAATTCCATGCAAACAGCAGCTTTTTTCTTAGCCTTAAAATCATGGCAGGCATTTTCCCACTGTAGCCACAAAACATTTGCTCTCAAAAAGTTGGTGTGAGAAAGTTACAGATGTCTTCAGAACTGTGCAGTGGGGAATGATCTAGAGGATGTTCTCCATCCATTAGTGGTGGGATCTTTGTAGTCTTTGGTTTGCAGTTCTTATGTTAGTCTGTGGCTCTTGTAACTGAGCAAGATGAAAGGATTTGGCATAGCTGTTTGCTGCTTCTTAAATAGTAAGTATATTGCAGAGTTGTTGGAGCAGCTGCTTCCCAGACAGTGATCTGCTTTACAAAAACTAACTAAACTTAGTTGTTGATTTTAGGGCTTAAAAGCAGAAAGTATGATCTTAGAAGGAAAACAGTTCATAGAGGCAGTCTCACAAACTTTACTCACTGTTTTTACCGACTACAACTTTTATTGCAAAGTAAATTATGAATAAACAAACTGATAAGGACATGCACATAAGAACTTCCCTGTGTGCATGTAGTATGAAGTAATATTTACTATTATGCACAGGATGGAATTATGAATTATCTAAAATCTTTATTGCTTGCTACAGCTTGAAATTCAAAAGCACCCATTCTTCGAATCTCTCAGCTGGACTGATCTTCTTCAGAAGAAGATTCCACCACCATTTAATCCTAATGTGGTAGGTGCCTGAGGGGTGGTGATGGTGTTGGTGTTTGCATCTCAGATCACACACCACAGAATGTTCTGAGTTGAAAGAGACCCACAAGGATCATCAAATCCAGCTTTTAAGTGAATGCCCCATATAAGGACTGAATCCATCAACTTGGTGTTCCATGCTCTGGCCAACTGAGCTAATCTCCCTAAGAGAGACCTTATCCATATTTTTTAGGTTTATCGGATCATTAAGAATGTAGGATTTGGTCAGAACTCCAATCTCAATGAAAAAACCCAGCCTTTTAATACCTATTTTCAGAGATGGAGTGATGTGCTTCCTTAAATTTCTTTTACTTAAATAGAATATAACAACAAAATAGATAGCTTTGAGAGTTAAATTTGGAATCTCAAGGACAAGCACAAGTTTAAAACACTGTATTAATTTGATGACTGACAGATTCTTCTGTTTTCTAGGTTGGACCAGACGATATTGGGAATTTTGATGCAGTGTTCACAGAAGAAATGGTCCCATACTCAGTTTGTGTTTCTTCTGACTACAACATTGTTAATGCCAGTGTTCTAGAGGCAGATGATGCATTTGTTGGATTTTCTTATGCACCACCTTCTGAAGATGGGTTTTCCTAGGAATTTAGAAGCCAAGAGTGGTTTGGAAGTCTTGGGTTGAACTGAAATGTTAGGATTATGGACACATTCCAAAATAGCGTAAATAGTGCCTCGTCTTGTATGTAGGTTGGAAACCTATGAACAAACTTTCTCTGCTGTATAGGAAGATTTTGGGCATTTTGGATGGCTTTCTTTGGGGTTTGAACTGTTTGTTCCTGCTGCAGAAAATATTTTTAAAACCTTTAAAAAGCATTCTCTATGTATTTTTTAAGCAAAAACACTGACTGTTCTCCTCAATCCCTTCGAGTTTACATTCATACCTATCTAATTTGGCTGGCACAAACAGCAGCAAACTTAGTAAATTTATAAATGCTTTTGTACTTATTTACAGTGACTTTGTGCTTGAATTGTAACTATGCAAATTGTCTTTTGTATATCCTGGTTTAAAAAAAGGTAAATGTTTTCCCTGTTACCAGTGTGGAATATGTGTTAATTTACCTGTCAGCACTTAAATGATAGATGTTAAGGACCAAGATTCTTAAAGGACTTCTGCAGAATGAAAACTTGGTCACATAAAACTGGATTGTTGCTCTTGTACTTGCTGAAGTACCCATTGACTCACCTGGATTATCTGAGGTATGGGGGATTACTCAAAGCAAGGACAGAACAAATTAACTGGATTGATTTGATAACATTACTTTAACGTGTTCTACTTTTCTTTCTTTCCTGAGCTAAGTATGTCTGTATTTCAGCTACATTAAAAATATTTTTGGTAAAAGCTCTGCTTCTCCAAAGATCTAATATGCAATAATCAGGGTTACTTTAAAAGTAAGTCAATTAGCTTTGACATTTTGGGGGTGGGTGGTGAGATGATGATGCCAAATATTAGGGATTTTTCTCACAGATTGGTAGTTTAAAACACTCTTATGTTCCAAATTGATTGTATTTCAGCGCTCATAGCTATTTGTCTTTGTGTTCCAGTTTGCACCATTTTAAAATCTTCACTTGATATTGGGGGGAAAAATGTAAATTACACTGATAATTTTAAAAATGTGAAAAGCTGTTGTATTTCTCATAACATACACGTGTATGGACAAACATAATTCTGAACAATTTCTGTTTAAGGAAATTTTTTTTAAACAATGCAAAAATTGACTGCAGTTACAATGTATAAAAGGCATATAATGGTAGTAGTTTTATTATATATATATATAACTTGTAAATGACAACTTATTTTTGTCTGTTACTCCAAAAATGTTCCGTGTTTTTTGTTTATAAATACATTCAGTTAAATGCCTTGATTTGAGAGAAGTCTGGTAAGATAATGATACATAAATTGAATGAATGTTACATAAATTTTAGTATCTAAGTCACCTTGGTTTTGGCACAATAAGCAGCTAAAATAAATACTCTTTATACTACATCAAGATGTGGTAAGACTTGAGAACCTAGGGGGAGAGAGTATATCAAATCATAATTCTTCTGAAATAAATGTTTTATCAATACATTAGAAGAGTTGAAAGTAAAACAGGATTCCTTGCTTACCTCAAGGAGTATCTCCTAGAGCACAGTCTGCTATGTAGTGGTTAACTGAGGCTTAGCAGTTGCTACATGAGGTTTTGGAAGGAGACATTGGGTAAAAAGTAAGAATTGACCCTGGCAGAGGAGGAAGGAAGGAACTGTATCATTTGTGGGAACAGAATGGTGCCTTGGCACTCATTTTGCATAGTTCTCTTCTGCAAGGTTTGGGAAAAAAAAGCTGTTCAGGACAACCAACAACTATGTGAATTGTTTCCTTGGCATTAAAACAATTTGGAAGTAACAGCCCTGGGGTTTTTTTAGTTTAAGGGTGGGGGAGGGGTGTAGTTTTGTTTATTCCGTTTTTGTGTTGTTTTGTTGGTTTGGTTTGGTTGGCTCTTTGTTTTTTGTGGTTTTGGTTTTTTTTTAACATGGCTTGCTAATGGACTGAGAAACAAATCAGTGGTATGAAAGGAAGTATCCATTCTCATACTGAATTTTTAGTCTATATGCTCCTGAAATTATGTGGCTACTGTAACTACCTTCTCTTTATAGCAGGGAGGTTCAGTGCTGTAGAGGGATGGGAAGGAGAGGGAATACTTCAGAAATTGTTGTGGGAACTAGCACCCATTTTAATTTTTGTCTTGAATTTCAATATGTTCATACCTAACTGCCTGACTCGATGAAGGGTTTAGGGTTTTTTTTTTTCTTTTTTTGTCAGAATTCATAGGTTCTTTCCTTTAAATAGATAGTGTGGCAGTTGAAGTTATTTCTGGGAGAGCAGCTTAATAATTGCTTATTAAGCTTTTTCCTTCAGGAGAGTCTGCCTTTTTGGCAAAGTGTGAATTGTTCAGCACATCACTTGAAGTACTTAAGTTCTTGGAACTAAACGTTAACAGACTGTACAACATCAGGCAATAAAGCCTCACAGTGTTTCTGCACCCGGTGCTCTTGTTCCACATCACTGTGCATCCCATGAGGATGGTTTCCAAAGTAAGACGTGTTTGGAGTGTTGTAGCTGCCTCATCCAGGGCTGAGCTCTGAAGAGCGCTATCTGAAACATCTGGTGAAGCCTAGAGAGAGTGGACCTGCACAGGAACCACCTGTGCTACTCCTTTCCTGTTTTGGCTGATAAGTAATAAGGGGAGGCAAAAGTTGCCTTTTTGTGACTAGTGCAGGGGGATTGATTGTTGCTCCTGTTGCAGAGAGGGAACGCAAGCACCCCGTGAGGAGCAGGCCTTTCTCCGGTGCTGTGGAGGCGGGAGCGCTGCTGCTGCTGCGGACTCCGATCTCTCGGCCTGGGGGGGGAACGACAGACCGCACGAAAGATGGACTGATTGAAATGCACGATGGTTGTAAAAATGTGACCTGAAATACGACAACAACAGTTAAATATGCAATGTGTATTAGTGAGAGAAAATGGTTCTATAAGTACGTTGCCGCAGTACTTTGTACGCTGACAGAGCCATGTCCCCTGCCCAGTGCTCTGCAGTGGGTGAAGGCAGTAGCTGCGTCGCCAGTCCTGCTGGTGGCCGCGGGGCTGGGGCAGCTGTGGGTGTGGGTGTGGGCTGGGCTGGGCATTGCCTTCCCTGCGGACTCAAAGGCGCTGCCCTTTGGGGCCGAGCCCAGCGGGCCGTGGCTCTCCCCCGCCGCCGGCTGAGGGGCTGAGGGGGCGGCGCCGGGAGCACCTGCTCGCCGCTGCCGAGCCCTCGCTGCCGCCCCCTACAGGCGGCCTTGCCTCCCCCGCGGGCACAGGGAGGGACGCGGCCCCGCGGGGCTGAGGGCGGCCCGGGCCCCGCGGTGCCCGCTGCTGCCGACCCGGCAGGACGGGGCGTAGAAGCCTGTGAACAACTGGTGGAGAGGTCTGTGAGGCAGGGGTGCCGATGGCAGGCTGCTGAAGCCAGGGGGAGATGCTGGGTGTCCGTGCCGAGTCGCAGCTGGAGTGGGGTTAGCTGGCTGTGGGGACGCCGGTGAACAGCATCGCCCTGGTCAGGCTTTATTTTCTGAAGCCTAGGCGATGGCTGCTCAGTCTTTCCTATCATATGTGGTGTCCTGCGTGTCCAGCTCGGGTAACACAGTATCCAGGGAGATACAATAGATCTATGTGTGTACATTCCTTTAAGCCCTTCTTGCTGAATATTTCAAGGGATGGAGTAGTAATTGTGCGGGAGTAATCCCAAAGACACTGCGAGGGGGGGTGGGGTGTGGGGGAGAGAGTCTCTAATAAATTGTCTTTTAACTTGTGCCTTTGTTACTTCAGGCACTAAACACATTTCAGCCCACAGTGTACAGGTCTCAGCCCCAGGGTTTATGCTGCTGCCTGCCACACTGAAGTTGTGCTTAAATCCAGTTGCTCCTCTTGGATGTTGATCTGTTTGTCCTCCCAAAGTCATTGCTGTGAACTCCTACAGGGAATCTCTCATACACTGTGAGCTTTGATTCCTCATCAGCTCAGTAATTCCATGTCCTATCCTTTACCAGGTAGCTAAGACTTATTTTTGAAGAGTCAAGTGTTGTTTCATATTGGTAGTCTACAAAGAGGACTAAGGACATTTTGTAGAAGGAAATATGAAAAACATTAAAACAGATGCATATATATATACAAAATACCATATTTTGGCCTTAGTAATTCTCCTTCTAATATCTGCAAAGTAGTGCTCCATGTTACAAGACTCTACTCTTAAAAAAAAAATAGAGATGTGGGCAATACACAATGAAAACCACACTGAAGAGCACGGTCAGCCTCCAAAATTGTAGCTGTAAAAGCTTTGCCAGTGGGAATCAGAATTGAACATTTGTGTACATGCATGGAAATAAGTACAAGGTCAGCACCTTAACTGGGTGCTACAGGAGATCACAGCAGGGTAGGAAAGTCAGATTTTAGGAGAATAGATGTTGCCCAGTTTCACACTTTTAACAGCTGTGACAGATTTCTCAAATAATGGAGATAAAATTTTAAGTCTTACTTTTGATAGACTGATTATAAAATCTACAGGGGAGGTTAAATTAAACAGAAACTTTCATTTCATGGGTTAGGGAATTAGGAGAGTGAAGTAATTCACTGAGGAAATGAAAACACTAGAGCATTCTTCAGAATTTACTCTAGAAATAGGGTATGCTTCAGTCATTGGAAAGAGCTTTGAACTGAATTTTAAAAATCCTTCAAGAATTGCCTAGCTTGAAAAAGAGGCTGTTTTAATTTTGCGTGGCTTTGTTAGTATGTACTTTTATTATTATTACTGTTATAGCATGGCCAGTGCTACCATCATTTCTTCATGGTTTATTCCCACAGCTGGATAAAGAGTGCAAAGATTGTGGAAGATGGATCCTGAAATACAGAAAATGAGGGAAGTTGTTCTTGTTTACCTTGACAGAAGTGGTGGCCTTCAGAAATTTGTGCATGATTGCAAAAAATATAATGGTATTACTCAATTCATAGTCTGTAAAATTGATACATAATGTTATACAGATCTCTGTTATTTTAAGATACTTTTTGCTCTTACAGACTCAAAACAAAGTTATGCTGTTTATCGTTTCATTATTTCAATTAATCCTTCTGACATTACTGAATTGGATGCAACTCTTGGAAACTATATTCTTCATAATCCCCTACAAGCTGCACAGATTTTTCAGTCAGTAAGTGGACAACAGATGAGTAGACAAAAGTGCATCATCTAAATTTTAACACGATTTTCCCTTCTAAAATGAAGTTATTTTTCCATCACAGGTATGCTTTGTAGCTATTAAGACATTATCATTAATTGAACAATTGCAGACAGAAGCCCAGGTGAGTCTGCACTGGTTTTCTCCATTTAGCTCTTGAATCTTCTAAGTATAGTGAAATGTTAACAAATATTTTTTTATTAAGTTTTCATTTTTCCTTTGGTTGCAGTATTATTTACAATTAAAAATAGCTGGAAGTCTCACCCTACCACATTGCAATTGTGAGATTAATTAATATGAAACCTAGTTACTCTTCATGTGTTTCTGAAATTGTTCAAGTTATGTATCACACTGTATGTTTGTCCATGAAAAGTAAAGCAGTTTTAAATAAAAATATCTTTTCATAATATTAATGCCATTGTGTCTCTTACTAGATCAGTATATTGCTGAAACCAACACATTTGCCACCTTTACCAAGTTATGTTCTGAGTCTTTCTGCATATCCTTTTAATTACACATCTCAAAGATTTTATATGTCTGAAGGGATAGTGATTGCAATGGGAACTGTAACAAAATACACACAAGGAGCAAGATTTCTTTGTACTGAGGAAACCTGTCCATTCTCTGAAGGTAGTAAAAAAAAAATTCATCATAACTATTTCAAAAGCTTTTCAATAAATTTGGTAATAAGAGATTAAAAACCTAGCCTAACAAAGGTATTTTCCTATATAGTTTTATTATGCATACATTTTCTAATGAGCACAGCAGGATTTTTGTTAATTGAAAGAAGTGGACTTGCTCAGCATTATTAAATGTTTTGGAAGAATAGCTATGCCAGCAATCCTTTCTCCTAATGCTGAAGATAGTTTATAGGAGAAAACATAAGTCACCTGTATAACTTGAATATATTTCATATCTTAAATAATTTAATACTTAAATATCAATAAAATATCTCAAAAGTAAATAAGCTAAACTAGCAAAATACCTTTTTCCTTGGAAACTGTTTCTGTGTATAAAAAATTACCACAGAGCAATATGCTTAAGTGGCTGGCGAAAGCTTCTAGCATAGAACAAGTGATGCTTTGATGAGCAGTTGACTTCTGTGGAACTACTACTTTGAGTAATTTTACTGAACTGCTTGTACCATTGCAGAGAGAGGCCCTAAGTACTTTAAAGGTTGGGTTTTTTTGCTCCTTCTGTAAGAGATACCATACAGTTCTAAAATTAAGAGATGCAAAACCCCAAAGTTTGGAGACTGCCGATTAAGTCATACGGACACCTTTACGGGAGGACACGTACCTCTAATAGTGACTATCCATATCCCATCATTCCCACGCCAAGCCCAACCCGCAGCAGCTCACTCCTCAGGAAAGCCCGGCCAAGCTGCTCATCTTGGGAATGAGCAGTAGGAAACTCCGCCATCTCCTGGCCACACACAATAAATTAGATGGATTATTTATAGTGGAATATGTAAGGGAGGCTCATCTGAAGAAACACATAATAAATTTAGAATTTCACTGTCCAGTATTTTAATTGCTTCTGTTCTCCATGGGAAATTTAAAACTAAAGCTATGCCCTCCTTTTACGTGGTTGGTAAATTTTAACTTTTTTTTAGGGTTTAGGTGCATCAGAGTGCATTGTCCTGGAGCTACAGAGTCTGCTACAGTGAGGACTGATTTTGTGTGTAGCTTGTGTTCTTCACCACTGCAGGAAGACATGAAATTTAGAGTACTTGGTGGTAGGATCTACGTAATCTTATTTTTAGATCTGGTAGTTTCCTATTTCTGTTACACAATAAACAAAATATTTAAGTGAAAAAAAGCCTACTTAAAATACACCAGTCTTTTAAAAGAAGATATTTTCAAGAGAATTAACCTTTTTCTTTGCCTTTGTTTTGAAAGATAAACAAATAGTTGAAATGATTGATGCTAAAATTCTGAATGCTTTGAAAGGATATTCCATTGATAAATCACATTTTAGGATTCAAGCATTTACATTGTTCTTGAGAGGTAAGCTGAACTTTGGAGTTTTGTCAAAAATGTTTTAGAATTGATCTATAACAATCCCTTGCAATTGTAGCTCCATTTTTTTATTTTTTCTAAAATGGTGAAAGTTATAGTTTATATTTCAGTTCTTTCTGTACTACCCCCATTAATTCTATAAAAAGTAGCTTAATTTTATAAAAAGTAGCTAGCACACAAAGCAGTGTGCACAGGTGATTTTAAAGTGCACATACCAAAATTCTTGAATCACTTTTACACCTCCATTTAATTAAAATCCCCAGGCCAGCTCAGCAGTGTCTTATTCTAACTGTTGCTTGTTTTTTCCTTCTTTCTACTTCCTTTGGTCATGCTGTTCTGTACTAAATTGATGTATATTTAACATCCTTCCTCAATCTAGCTATTATCCACATCCCATCAGGATTTTTGGCTTCTACTACCACTGCTGTCCACTGCAAACTTTAAATTATTTCTAATGCTAGTATCTGACTAATGTCACAACTCAGCAACGTACTTCCATTAATTCTTAAAAAACCTCAAACAAACACGGAGACAAGCAACAAAAAATAGTCTTCCATTCCAAAAGTCTAGGGAATATATGGTTCATTTATTGAAAACTAAACAGAAAGAACTAGTAGTAGTAAAATTCTTTTAAAAATGTATAGAACAATCTATGGTCAAGATACTGAGAGTTGCATGCATTAAATTTCTGCTGGCTCTAGCTATCAGTGTGGTTACAGTGTTTCTCAGGCTGAGATTGAGATCTGGTTGGATATAAGTCTCATTTTCAAAAAATAAATGTGATTTGGTTTTCTAAGGTGGACAGAAATATAAAGGTTCACAAAGCAATTTGTGGGTCTTTTTGAAATATGTGTAGTTTGTAGCTCCTCTTTATTGAGTGGGGTTTTTTCTCTGACATTTTATAGGACAGTGACTGATAATGGTGGTACCATAAATTTCAGAGTAGGAAATACACTTGCAAAAAACTATCCATTTTCTCTTCAATGCAGGACTAAATGCATTGTCCATTTTCTTTATCATTAAATCTATTTTCCCTCACTTGGTGCGCCTTCCTTACCTTTTGAACTGAATAATTTAAATTGTATGTTTCATTTTATTCTAGTCCATTATCAATCTGGCATCCAGCTGTTTTCTGCCAGTGTTAAATCATAAAATCAAACGTTCAGAATGTGTAGAAGTTTTCTGACAATGTCTTTAAAACCGTTTTTATGCCCTAACCTATCTGTCACTTTGCCCCCCTGCACTTAGTTTTTTATTATTTGCAGATGAACTGGCCAATAAAATGACAATAGGAAACCACTACAGGATTATAGGAATTCCAGCTTGTGTGCAAAATGGCCTACAAATGACTGCATGTATAGAAGTCAATAGTATACAGCTCTATAAACCAAATGGTAAGAAAGTTCCATTAAAAATTGACTTTAGCCCCAGAAAACCTCCTAGAAAAAAACCTTGAGAATTGGTATAGTATTTTATTGTCTAGAGGTCCAGATTACAAAACCACTCAGGGACTTTCCTCTTACAGTCCAAAATATGTACTTGCTGTTATTTGAGAATATCTGCTTTTGCCCACTTTCCATGCATTGGGAAACTCCCTAATTATTTAGTAGTTCTTCAACTTCTCTTTCCATCTTCTCCTATCCATTGGAAAGTACTTTGTACTCATATAAAGTTAACCTGATATTTCAGTTTGGTTTTCCTTTCTTATTCCATCAGTTCTAGCAGATCATGTCTGCTGCCTTTTTAGAAGTAAAATTAATAGTGTCAGATGCTTACATTCTGAATTTGTGTTTAATACAGAGATATATTTGTTCTTGGTAAGTTTTTGTATCTAGACACCAATGGTGATTTGTTCTAACTTACCTCCATAGGTCTCTTTAATGTGTTTGCTCACCTGTACTTTGTTTTCATTAGGTCCTTCTTTTGTCAGTGACAATTTTAAGTATCTGCTCTCACTGACTTCAAGTTCATGCTGGAGGTTTACTGCTGTCCTGGCCAACATCTTTGCTTCTCAAGTTGTTCCACCAGGCACTTACAATACTCTTAAACTTGCAATATTGCTGAGTCTAGTACAGACATGTGAAAAAGAAAATGCAGATTATCTGGATCTCTTGATTATGACAAGTGACACCCTAGTAATTGACAGGTAAAGAGATTCCTTTTTTTCACATAAATTAGAATTTAAAATCTAGTCTTTTTAAAGATAATAAGATTGGTCTTACATTAAAAGCTAGAGACTTTGTTTTAAAAGAATATACAAGGCTCCAACTTAGTTAAATACTCAATTTTTATCCCTTGGACATTTTTGTTTCTTTCACATGATAACTCTGGATCAGAACTTCATTAATTATAAAATCTCCTAAAACTCTTGTAAGATTACAGTAAGAATTTAACACTAGCACTGTTTTGCAGAGCTCAGATAAAAGCTCATTCTTCTAAAATCAAAACTGAAGGCTGTCCCACAAGCTGGTAACAGAAAAAAAAAAAAAAAGGGCTCAGCTTTTCAAACCTTGTGTCAGTTTAAGCCCTCTCATCACTGATTCCCAGCTATTGGCCTTTTGAATAAATAACCAGTGTATAAATAGATACTTACATTTTTACCTCTTTTTCATAAAAACCATCCAAATAAGATATCAGAATTCACATATATCTTTACACATAGATTATAAATCTGGTTGTTGTTGCCTTTAAATATTTTTCACTATGCATTTCATGTATTTACCTATTCATGAAACAACAAACCGTTAACACAATTTTAAATATACTGAGAAAAGTACAATATGGTCAGATTTACATTAATTTAAACAAAATAACTTTCTCCTTCCATAACTTAAAATCTCTCAAAGGGGCAGTAATTTTATTTTCATCTGGAAGTTACTCAACCAATTCACTAATATTTTTGTTGTGAAAAAAAACCCAAAACTTTGACCACTTTAAAATTTAGCAGTAGAAATTAGTTCAAATTTTTATAAACATGAACTGCAAGACTTCTTTTTTCTGAGGTTAAGATTAAGATTTCTTAAGAGAAACACGACTTCACTGTTTTAAGAATCAAAACATCTGGTTAATATTAAAATGGTTGCACACTGTAAAAATGTAAATCATGATCAGTATTGTAATTTGTACTATCTTGCATGTGCACAGTATTTACTGTCAGCAGCCTATCAAAGTAGGCCTTTCCAACATATTTCCATTGGTGTAATACCATAGTTACTTATTTTTACTAATTTTACTTAGTAATTTTCTCCAGGTCGTAATAGTAGGAGAAACCATGCTCTGACATCTTAAAATCATTAGGAGTCTTTGATTGTGGAACCAGACAGACAATCTGCAACCTCTCTGTGCCAAAGAACATAGTACTGGGGATGAAAAAGATATTTCATACCTTCTTTCTCCAAGAGAATTGGAGCAGAGTGTGTAAATCAGGAAGGCAGAGCTTATAAACCCCAGCCTTTTCATTTTTCCCAGATGGCCAGAATTACTAATCCTCTACACTTTTAAATTACTGGAAAAGTTTCTGTAGAATAGAAAGAGGAGTTAACAATGTGGGGCTAAATTATGAGACGTCTTTGATTTCCTAGGAATTACTTCTGCAACCCATTATTTGCCTGATGCTTAATCCATAAGAAATACAGTCTTGATGACAGCTGTTGGAGAGCAGGCTTGAACCTTACTTCTGTATTCAAAGTTAAACAATTAAATTTTGATGCTGGTTTCACATTAAGGGTTTGTTGTTTTTTCTAAGTGAGTCTTAATAGTTAGTAAGTTTTTTTAGAAGTGAATAATTTAACTATTTGTGACTGACAGAATTATTTAATCCTCCAGGCTTCTGAATTACAGTTTATGTCTTCTTCCTCGTGGCATACGACACCCACCTTCCAGTGACATTTTTCCTTCTGTGTCCAAAGACAAACACGGAACTGGAAGTGCCAGTATTCACGCCTGCAGCGCTGTGCTGGCCAAGGGTGGCATCTGTTACATAGGAGACTTAAGTTCATATAAAAAGGATAAACTTGAACTTCTACAGTCTGGTAATCTCTCACCTCCTAACAAATGAGGGGACAGAACTAAACAAATATGCAAATTCAAGGCTAGGTTTGTTCCCCAGCTTATGGCCCTCAAATGCTGCAAAAATTGGTATGCTGTTTTTAATGGGTCTGTGTAAGACACAAGGACAAAAAAGCCAAGGTCCTTGTAAACTTAAATCTGCTACGCTACAGTCATTAATCATAACAATTCAGCAAAATCATAGTCATGACTGATTTCAGATGTGTGTGGGACTAGAATTTATAGTTAAGCTAAATCCATGCCATAACTGATGTATTTTGTCTTATCCTAGTGCTAGAGAGCAGAACAACAACCGTATTTATTCCTGGGAAGAAGTATGGAGAAGAGGCTGACCAACAAGTTACTGTTTCAGTTCAGACCAACTTTTGGTCCTTTGTAGATATGGACTCTTCCTCAAAGAAACATATACAAAAGGAGAACTTTCTAATTGGACAGATGGTAAAGCACATGCCTTGTTATGAGAGGAACTGTGCTACTGCAGTCATTTGTGTTTATTTCCACCGATAAAATAATGAAAACAATAAAACTTGTTAGTATTTCCCAGAAAGTCACAACTTAAGTAACTTGAAATCAAGTATCTTCTAAAATGAATTAGCTTTCCCAAAAAAGTAGATGTCATTCAAACAAAATTTTACCAAGTATTTTACAGGTAATTCATTACCTAATCTTGCAGTATAAGTGGATATAGGATATTTCAGATATAAAACTCTGTGATGCTTCTACAAGTCAAAAGCCCAAAATAAAGTAGAATTTTTCTTTCTATGGGTGTTTTCTTTAGGATGTGAGTTTGATCCCAGTTAACCTTGTAGATGGTTTTGGGCTCTTGATCTACAATGAGTTTCCTTCCTGTCGCCTGTCTTCTCCTGTTGTACATCATATCTTGAAAAAAGCCATTAATCCTGAAGCCATGCTGTACAAAGCCTCACAGCAGTTCAGAACACAGGATTACGAGGAGGTAACAGATTATACACAGTAATTTAGAAATGCATTGTATTTGTTTACTGGGTTTGGCATCAGAAGGTTCCCTCTGCTGTCTGCTTACTTTAAGTACTCATTTTCTGCCCCTTCTCCCACCGTATTTCCACTAGCACTATCAAGATCATTGACAAAGCAGCTTCAGTTCTTTGAAAGGGTCAGTATAATAAATAGTTTGAGTTTGTTTCTGGAAAACATACTAAGTTAACATTCATATGAGAACAGATTTCCAGTATCTATTTGTAACCAAAAAGTTTACAGTAATCAGTAGTAAAAGTTCATATTCCATTCTAATTAAATTGTCGATATCTGTAGCATAACTAACAGATAATTCCCCCCTGGAGTGTTCAAGGCCAGGCTGGATGGGGCTCTGAGCAACCTGGTCTAGTGGAAAGTGTCCCTGCCCATTACAGGAAAGTTGGAACAGGATAATCCTTAAGGCCCCTTCCAACCCAAACCATTTCTATAATTCTGTCTACTATCCAAGATGTCATTATTATCTTTCAGACTTTTCTTATTCAGCATAGCCAAATGGTGACAACTGTCTTTACTATTAAAACTATTGGAAGAGTATGTTCTCCAGCCTGTATTACAATGCCACTGGTATATTAAAAGGTGTGAAAAAAAGTCAAGTCTTTATTTTCCAGTTAAATATTTAAAATGTATGCCCTTTCTCTAGTTCATTTTGTTTGCTAGGAATCTTCATGTTGAACTGAGTTCAGAAGCAGAAAGTCTCATTCAGGGCTATTATCTCGCAAGTCGGAGGGTGAGAAGAGATTCCATTCATGGATCAACATTATCAGCCTCTGCACTAAAAATTCTGTATGTCCTACTAATCTGCTCAGGAGCTTGTTTAATAAAAAGCTACATAAGTCTCATGTTTTGAAGAGTTCAAGCATAAATAATCTTATTTGCTATTTATGAATGCCATTTATTTTATATATTGACACTGCTAAAAGAATCCCAAGTTCAAACAACTTCGCCACGCAAAAAAAAAATAAAATAAAACAACCCAGCTATTTACAAAACATGTATAATTATTAAAGCTATCTAGAAAAAAAGGGATTTAAATAGGTACAGCTTTATTATGGGAGGAAAAAAAGCATTAATGGCTAACATGCCAAGTTCCACTTTTTAGCAAAAAAGTTACTGCATTATGTATTTTGTCAGTGGTAAGTGTAATTACACAGCTGAAATATGAAAAAAACCACCCCAGTATTAACTTCTAATTTACACAAGTGCTTGACACATGGCAATACACTTTTCATTCATACCTCAGTTATTTTTTATTTTTGACATGCTTATATTGATCTCCTAGGATTTCACTGGCTAAGGCTCATGCCAAGCTCAGCCTAAGACAGACAGTACTCGAGGAAGATGCAGTGATTGCCATCTTGTTATTCGAGTCATCACTGACCCTAAAACATGGTAAGTAACGCACAGCAGTTCCTAGTTCCTTACTCTTGGGTGCATTGCTGTCACATTTTGTCAGTCTGAAAAAATTCTATATCCATTGATTGCAATAGCAGGTAATTTCAAATAAAAATCCAGAACTTCCACTGCTGCAGACTGGTACTGGAGAAGTCTGAGTTTTCCTCAGTGCTGTATGTAACAAGGCCACAGGCCAGCACCAAGTCTGCCCTTCATACTGATTTAATGCATTGCTCTTCTAACACTTGCTCAGGTTAAACTAAGGACAGATTTCCCTCCCTGGGGAAACCAAAAACAAGGGTTGGAGGTTTTTTTGTTTATTAAGCATCAGTCCTATTTGTTCACACAGAGACTTGAAGTGAGGTAAGTATTATGATCTAGGGTTACATTGCTAAGTAATTTGCATCACAGCTCTTTTTGCCCCCTGTAAAGTACTGGCAAATATCAAGTCTTACAGCTTAATTTCTTCTTTGCCTAGGCACATCTGCACTATGTGTAGCACCAAATCCTGTATTTCCATCTGACCTCAGTGATGAAAACTCCCTGCAACAGAGAGATATTTACCTCATGCAGTGTCACCATCAACTGCTGAAGTTTATTGCTGCCTATAGCCCAGGAATTCACATTAACACTAATGAAGAGTAAAAACTCCACTCTAAGTAAAGCCTGAGGCTTTGGCTTTTTGAGAGGCTACAGTTAGAAATACAATATAACTAAAAACAGTTCAGTGATGTTTTACCAAGGAATAAAGCATAGCTCACAGGACTTTAATTACAAGTCCTGTGAGTTATTTGAAGGCAGGAGGGATGTCTTCATCCTGGAAAGCCATGGCTTCAGAATACAGTCCCACACAGAACTTTTCTTCCTGGCTACCACTCCCCATTCACAGCTAAGCAAGGAGTAATTTAAGATTCTTATTAAGACTACAACTAAAAATTAAACCACCAGTTTAGAATCTAATGTTTTATTTCAGCTACGTGAATTCTGCAGTTTCTCTTGTTGCTTCCTTTCAAATGTATCATCCACCCAAAGGTTAAGGAGTTTTAAGAACATTAAAACTCTTCATAGTTTAAGTCAACAGTCTTTACTTACTCATGGTGTATAGATTTTGACATGTATAAAAGTATTATCATACTACTTCATATTCTGTCTTTTTTTACATTACAGCAACATGAGATTAGAAAAGGATGCCAGATGCTCCTGCAACCAAAACCCAAACAAAACAAAAGACTGAAAAACAAACCACAAAGAAACCCACCAAACCACCCTAGCCTACAAAACCCAGTGTTTCCACACTATTTTATATAGACTGCAGGGGATAGTAAGAGTGCTACAGTCAGATAAATGACACAACCTGGTAGGCAGGTAGCTCAATGGGTTCAACTCTACCTCACTGTAAAAACAAATGGAGAAGGCATGGTAGGAGATGAGGTGTTTGGAGCACAGTATGCTTCCCCAGCTATGGGCTTTCCTGTGTTTTATCTTCCTAGTAAGGATATAGCACTAGACATTATCCTCAGCAAGCCTTGCATCCAAGAGATACACCTTAAATAAAAAAGCTGCAGTAAAGTTGTACAGACTTCCTGTCAAATCTGGACAAGCTGAATAATTAAGGCTTGTGATACTCTACCCAGGATGTCATCCAGCAGGATCAGAGAACTACTGTTCCCATAGCCTCAACAAAAAAAAAAAGTACTAAAAACAGAAATCCAAGATTTTATTCATACCCACTACTAACACTGTAAACTCATTTAGACAACACAAGTTTTCCCACATTTCAATCTTTGCCTTATTCACTTTTGATCCATTTATTTGATAAACTCAAAAATTCATACTAAGTTTTAAGACTGCCCATAAGGCCACTTCTCTTTCTAGAGTGGCACTCTACCCTGAGCTTCATTCCAGGCTTATTCATTTTCAGTGAACAGCTACTCCTCACAGCTGTACTGTGGAACCAAGCAGGACTTCTGATGAGCAGGAAGGGCAATGGAAGCATTTCCAAGTGCATTAGAACTCCACATTCCAGGCTGCCGTTTCCAAGCTAAGAACAGTAACAATAATGAGTTAGTTTCCTGTACCCTTAATCAATCCTATACAAAGGTATTACCCTCACTGGCATTTCAGATCTCAAGATACACATCAAAAAACATTCAGATGGGTAAACGGCAAAAGTCTCATCATTATGCCAGAAAACTTATTCTTTAAGGGTAGGCTGAAATAGAATTCCTTTATAAATCACTATTTTTGAGAAGCAGTATTAAGGAATTTTCTGCAGAAAGAGCACAACATTTTATCCTTGCTTCTCCTCAGTTTTTCCCATGACCTCTTGAAAATTGGAAGGCTTGTAGCAGTACCATAAGGAAAAGACGGTTGCCAACACGGCCAGTACAAGCTTTCTCTGGATGGCAGTACAGCCTGCAGGAGCCTGAGTACTGTGACTGTCAAAAAGCAACTAACCTCCTTTAACACCCACACTTCTACAAGAGGGTGGACTCTCCTGCTGGCCCTGTGTGCACACACAAGGCTGGACAACAGTGGAGGTGGTCATCTGATGTCACAGAACCTTGAAAAAAATAAATAAAATCAGAAATGACAGCAGCAAATCTAACTGTAAAAACACTACTAATTAGCTGGCACATCAGATATACACACTGCTCATCACAACATTCAGTTGGGTAAACGGCTAAGGGTCATCATCACTATGCCAGCAGTTTCCTGCCTATGTAAGACTGCTTTTTCTAGGTTCTAAATACAAGGGAATTGGTTAAGTTTGTCCCAAGAGTTGTACTTCCATAAGCAGAAGCAGAGCCTTGAACAAAGCTGAAGTACAGCCAACAAGAGAAAAACAGCTGTTTGGGCACAAAAATGCAGGTCCCTCTGTTACATTCAAACCCCAGATGCCAAGTATCTTTCTAGAGGTAGAGCTCACTACCACAGCCACCCTTCCCTTTGGAATATATTCCAAGGCTGACACAGTTGAAGTGCCAGCATGGATTGTGATCTGAACATACTGTTCTTCACTCAATTCTCTCCCTTTCAACTAACATCTATGAATTCTTCAAATCAGAAGTCATATTTCCCCATTTAAAAACTAGGTTCTCTGATACAAGCCTCTCCTGACTTCTTTGGGATTCTTGGATTGCACCTGCTTTGTTCTGGGGAGCAAGTCTTAGGAGATTTTATAGCCATAATATCTCTATCTAAGGATTTCAATCTCTTAATCCTACATGCAATCAAATTTCTCCTTTTTCCATCTGTAAGGGGATTTGCCATTAAGTAGCTTCAGAACTCTTGATCTGGATTTCATGATGCTTCCCTCAACATCTTTAAGTACAGTAAGAAATACTTACTTCTGTAGCTCCAGAATTCACGTGGCATCTTTCTGCTTGCAAGGCATGGCAGAGTCCAGACTGAGGATTCTCAAAGCTAGTAATAAACTCATCCTGAGCTTCATTTTCTGCCTAAAACAATGAAAAGAAGATGTTTGATTCAGAGAGCTCTACTGCTGAACCAGTAGCAGAAAGCATTTACACTTCCTTGGGAACAGTAAGCCAGTTCAAGAAACACAAATCCCATGCTCTCTTCGTTATTACCTGGGATAGAACATAAGCTGAAATCATGGTTAACCTGCCATGGTTAGGCAGAGGCATGACCACTTTCCTAAAACAAGCTCCAGTGTGAGGAATGACTGATTGTAGGACAAGTACAGTGTTCCTAATGACCAGCCAGACTGGGGAGAGGAACACCCTGGCAGGGTACAGCCTTTAACCCCAGTTCACATGCAACTCACTGATGTTTTAACACCAGTCGAACTGAGGTCAGCATCACACCACAGTCTGTAATGCAGGACAGCATTATCCCAGAGGCTGCTGATACTCCTGGGGCCCTGTCCCTGCCAGACCCCACCAGTTTGGATCTGTGCCTATAACCCAAAAAAGGGCATTGTCTGGGTCACCTCACAGCCCTTGCCCAATTCCCTAAAGGAAAAAGAAGGTAATTTATCTTTTGAATTATGACAGGCATTTGCTGATGAAAACGATCTGTCAGCAAAACCAAGTGTCTTTGAATGTCCTATCTGTCATTCTTTCAAGACCTGAGGAGCCAAGAGACAGCTCCAAGTAACCACCACGTGGCACACAGTAATTAGGTCCATCTTGGTCTCCCATGGTACGGTGGCTGCAGTGTCAGCCTGAACTGCACCACTCCAGCACCCAGGGGAAACACAGGCACAGTTACAGCAGCGAGACAATCACTTCTCTTTCAAGTGACAGCTTTGTCTGTTTAGAAAAGGACCTGAAAGCATCCCTGCAGTTCCTGAGATTATAGCCATTGCTTTGATCTGCCATGCCGGGATTTCTCACATTAACCACCTGGGAGCATTCCTAATTCCTCTGGGAAGGGCAGAAATCCCTCTACTGTTCAGACGAGCACGTGCCTGGACTGCCGAGCCAGGACCAGCTCCAAGGAGCACGGCGGGGGTCGGGCGGCTGACGAATCACCCGGATCGCTGCGGATGCACACGGGGGATCACGGAATCACAGAATGTTAAAGGTCTGGAACGGACCTTAGCGATCATCCAGTCCCAACTCCTTTCCTGCCACGGGCAGGGACACCGCCCACCTGACCAGGCTGCTCAAGGCCTTATCCAGCCCGGCTTTACACACCACCATGGGTTGGGACACTCACAACCTTCCTGTTCCAAAGGCCTCACCACCCACACAGTAAAGAATTTCCTTCCATTATCTAACCTAAATTTCCCCTCTTTCAATTTGTACCCATCAGACTCGGCGGCCGCTGCTGCCGCTCCCACGCCCGAGGCCGGGGCACGGCGGGACGGCTCCCAAGGCACGGATCGGCACGGGCACGTCCCGGCATTCCCCCTTCCCAGGCACCGCCCCGCCACATCCATCCACGCACCCACCGAGGCACGCACCCCGACCGGAGGCGAGCAAGCCCGGCCGCTCCTGTTCCGTCCCCTCCCGGAAAGGCCAATTCCCCGCCGGGATCCCGCTAAATACGCGGCGGGGCGGGGCGGGCACGGCGCCTTCCGGCTGCGCGCGCACAGGGACACGGGGAAAGCGGCGAGGGGCGGGATTGGGATGTTGGGGAAAGCGATCCGTGGCCGCAGGCGCTGTTCGAGTTCGGCTGCGAGCAGCGGGGAGAGGAGATCCGTGCAGGAGCAGCGCCTCTGCTGTGGCCGCGGGAAGTTCACCTGTCCCATCCCTCCGAGGGAAAAGCTGTGATGACAGTGACTGAGGTTTGCCGAGATCTTTTAGGTTCCTCCATGAAGAATGTCACCTTTTGGTAGCAGTGTATAAACATTTTACAACTGTATTCCTAGACACGTGCAGGTTCCTAGTGTTAAGCGCCAAACTCTTGTGTTTCAGTATACGAGGATGGGAATCGTTCCTAGGAAATGCAGCACTGGAACCAAACATCAAGTTTGAAGCAAGCAGGTTCAGAGGATGTTGTTAACCTGCTGTGTAAATTTCTAAAAGATAAAAGCTCTTGCCCTGGTGGAAGGGAGCGTGTTGCCTATGCTGGTGTCTTGGCTCTGGAAGGAAAGGCATAATTCTGATCCAGAATGATTTTTCTCGAGGGGAAAAAAATCCCCACTCATAAATACGGAGAACTCTTCTAAACGGAAAAACTGCTGTTGTAATTCTGCATGTTCTTACAGGCCTGTAATAATTCCATAAAATACTGAAACAGTCTTAGGGATATGGCTACAGTAAGTAGCTGCAGTGTTTGCTGCTCCGATTCTCTGGCTTCCTGCAGAGCATTGTAAATATTTAGTTGTAAATACTGCAGGGGTTGTGGAGAGCTCCAGATTTTACCATACTTTTTTAACAAAAGTTGTTCTTGGTAGTATTTTTGTTTTCCTTTTTTCCTAAAAGTAATTTTACAGTCTTCAGAAAAGAGACAACATCTATAAATTCAGAATATTACAATGTACAATGAGAAATTGATAGAGGAAATTGATAGTCTGAGATGTATTCTCTGTGCCATCCATTCATAACTTTCCATGTTTTTAACCCCTATTGATAAAGCATTTTCCATTCTTACTAAATCAACTAGGTTGGAAAAGACTACTGATCACCACCTTGTCAGTTTGACCACAATACTAAGTGGCACATCCTGACTTTTCTTGAACAGCTCCAGGAACAGTGACTCCACCACCTGCAACTTCACCACCTCCCTGGGCAGCCCATTCCAATGCTTAACAGCCCTTTCTTTGAAGAAATTCTTCCTGATGTCAAGCTGAACCTCTGGTTCTTGGATAAGCAGTCAGAAAATTTCAATTACATTTAAAGGAATAAGCCTTTTAAAAATACTGAGGAATCTTTCTTTTTTCCCCTCTTTCTTGAACACTGTCAATTCCAGGTATATTATCTTGTTTAAAGCTCAGAATAATGCGGAGGCAGTTGAGAGCTCCAGATTTTACCATAGTGGGTTTTTTGAAAGTTGTTCTGACTAATATTTTTGTGTTCCTAAATGTAATTTTTAATTTTAAACCATGAAGCCTTCAGAAAGAAGACAGCATCTATAAATATAGAATATGATCGTGTACAATGAGAAACTGGTAACAGATCTTGCAACTCAAAGTATATAATATTTACTGAATAATATTTAATAGAACATTTACCTCAGCAATAACAAACCATATGAGAAGTACAGTGTTTTACAGAGCAGATACAACAGATGAGATTTGTGCATTTAGTTTCAACTTTTCTTGCCTAAATACAGATGTTTAAGTGAACAAGTGTGCCATGAACGAGCCGACTTTGGGTTCACCTCCTCCAGCATGTGAACCCCTCAGATGAGCGGAGCCTGGAGTGGTGAGCAGACACGGGGCTGTGCCGGGGTAGCAAACACAGGCTGAGCCCGGGACATGCAGCACAGTCCTGTGGGTGGGTACAAGCAGTGCCCAAACTACAGCACTCTCTGCAGGAGGGACAGTTCTCTCAGCACATTTTTACTCCATGAACATGCATCCATATTCCCAGCAGGAGCTACAAACATGCAGGACTATCCGATGGGTGGAGCCCTGACCTGTCAGCTACGGTCAGGGGATTTCTGCCATCGGCTTTAAGCACTGGAGAAATTCCGTGTGGGATTACAGTTGCTATTTTTAGCCTTGCCCTTCTCTTTTCACCCAAGCGGGTTTTGCCCTGTACTTGGCCAACAGCACATAACTCCTCCTGTCTTTTCTCATAGCTTGTCCCAGAGAGGACAAGGATACTTAACTCTGCTGGCAGCTCTTTGCTGCTGCTGCTGCTCGCATTGGTGCTGGCTGCAGTCACCACCTCCCACTGCCCCTCATTCAGATTGCAGCAGTGATAGAAATCAATGATGTATCACATTAACTTAATGAGGTATTCATTACATTTAAGAATCAATTCCTTCTCCTCTACAAACAGCATTTCAGGAATTATAGTTTGTCTGTAGATACTGTTTTTTAACTTAAATATATATCTATAAGGTGTAATAAATAACCATTTTTTTAAAAGCAAGAAGGGAGGTTAGATCTGTGAAGATGTTGATGTTTCCCCGTGGTTTGCGCTGTCCCCTTGTGCCGAGTGAGTCAGAAACTGTCCCGTGGCTCCAATGTACAGCCTGGAACGCATGGGCCACTTCTGCAAGAGAGGAGACAAGCACAGCACTGAGACACCTGGAGTCTTTGCACTCCAACTGCAGCTCTCAGCAAAGATTTGGTGGAATCACAATACAAGAAAACAGCAAACTGTTGGTATCACCAAACAGTTCCTGTTCTGTCATTCACTGGAAAATGTTTGGAGCTTGATAAGGGAGCCTCAGCCTGGATATTTGCTTTGGTAATTAATTGTGAGGCACAGCTCCCAACCCTGCCATGCTCCAGCAGACAGGAGCAGGCTGTGCTGGCCAGTCAGCCTAGCTCAGTTTGTGTCATAGATGTTCTGTTAGCAGAATAAAACAAAGAATTCCTTCTCAAGGCACCAGGGATGCTACAGGGCTACACCTGCACCTGCAGGGATTGCAGCCCCATGTGTGCACACCTGTCCCTGCTGGCTGGGCACCACAGGGGCTGCTGCTGAAGGCTGTGAATCTAAGGAAATTTAATGAAATTACACCTTGGCAGTCTTCAACACTCTCAGCTTCTTGTTCTTGTCAGCTCCAGCTATTTCAGATGACACAATTCATCTTTACACTTACTGATTTTTGGGATCATCAGTTACTCTTGGTGTTAAATATTTATTCTGACAGCTTGAGTTCCTTAACCCCAGCAGGTTACTCACTGAAAGCAGCCCTGTGTTGCAGGCGGCTGCAGCCGGGCACCCAGAACTTGGGAGGGAGCATCCAACTCTGTTTGCTGTGCCAAGTTCACTATTAGAGAGGTGGGTGCTTGAAGAGACAATTTGTCACACACATTGGATGCAAAAATACCTGAAATGCAGCCAGCACGTTGTTCCAAAAGAATGCAGTTTTTTAAGACTCTTTTGGGAACAGACTGGCACCTTTCCTGTGGGTAAGGGGCACTTAATAATACTGCAGATAAATCTCAGCTCTTCTGTTCAAAGACCTAAGCAGCAGCATATTCTCACTTAGAAAGACTGTACGATCTCATTCAGTAATTAATTTCAAGTGTGATGTTAAGAGTTTGTCACCAATAAACCATCCAAGACTAAAGTCATTAACCATATTTTTCATTCAATGTACACACAACTGTACTTGAATATTTAACTTTCCTCACTACTTACATTTACTATGCTCAATCTATCAGTTTAGTTAAAGACTTTATCTTTAAAGGTTGTCTCATATCCTGTGTTGGGTTTTTGAAGCACTTACTAGGATTTGACTGTGACACATTCATCAAATATATTCATAAAAAAAAATTGCTTAAGTGAATCCAGTATTGCTCTCTTCCAGTAGCCTGGGAAATGGGCATCTGGATCATTTAACTGCTTGGATAGTAATAATTATCCAAGAGTATTTTTCTGCCAGTAGTAGTTGGCAGCTGCTAAAAAGTACCATAAGAGACCTGTGTCCTTTCACTCTGACTCATGGAACTAACAGAACCTATTTTGAACTTACTTTGAAATACATCACAATATTTTTTTACTTAAATTATAGCCATCTTCTAATTGATAGAGAGGTTTTGCTTTCTTTATGAGTCTGCTAATCATTTAAATGGCCTCAGAAGCTTACGTTCACATCATGCTGTGAAATACAGCAACCAACATTGTGAACAAGGAACTCTCTGTGAATTAGGCACTTTTTAGAAATTAGAGATTACTTCACAAATTAATCTTAATTAAATCATTCTGAATTCAGACTCTTAAAATGGAAAAAAAAAAAAAGAAAAAAAGAAAAGAAAACACTCCAGTGCTCTCACTCCCTGTGAGCAGAGCCAAAGAAAACACCCTGCGGTGTCTGAGCCCCATCAGTCAGTGAGCGCTGCATTTGGAAAGAGTTTCCAGCCCTGTCCTCGCCAAGAGCAGTTCCCCTTTCTCATCCCTTCTGCATCGCTGTGATTTTTTTTTTGACAAAGGGAAGAGCGTATACCAACCAGAGAAATGCTTCAGAAAAGCACTTTCATGGAAATAATTAACACATGGCTGGTAATTAACGCCGCTGTCTGCACTGGGCTGCCTGGGCAGCAGAACCAAAGCAGGCCCAGCTGTGGCTGGATCACCGCCATGGGACAGTGTCACCTCCCCACACAGACCCCTCACAGCTGCACCCAGTGGGGATCATCAATGTTTCCACATATGCACCAAGAAGATGCAAACACTCGTGTGGTGCTGACCTTCACTTCACCAAAAACCAGGTCTGGATCTACACAAAATTTGATATTTTGGTGCAGTCCTTGAAGCTGGAGGAGCAAAACTCCAAGATATTTCCATCAGACTCCCTAAGACCTAGGCACAGCAGTTAGTCCAGGCAGAATTTCCATGTAATATCTCTAGGCAAGGTACAGGAACTTGAACTCTTTAGTTTCAACTACGTAGCTAAGGCCAGTGTACTCACTCACTGACAGAAGGTGGCAGCTGCTCCTCAGCTCCCTACCTTGACAGGGTGCAGGTATCCATCCCCGCGGAGGGTGCCCAAGCCCTCTCCCGGTGACTCCTCCTCGTCCTGCAGGCTGCGGGTGAGGTGTGCGATGTAGGTGGTGGCCAGGAGGAGCACATCCAGCTTGGAGAGCTTGGTGTCGGGCGGCACGGAGGGCAGAGTCTTCTGCAGCTCGAGGAAGGCGTGCCGCAGGGTCTGGACCCGGCTGCGCTCCCGGGCGGCGTTGGCGGCGGCGGGGCGGCCCGGAGCGGTCCCGGCCCGCGGCCCGCCCGCCAGCGGCACGCAGCAATTGCTGCCGGCACAGGAAGGCGGCCGGGAATCGGGCTCCGCGCCCGGGCTGCAGATCTCCTCGCTGCCCTCTGCTGAGTGTCCACAGTCCATCGGTGACGTCCCCGGCAGGGAGGGTCCTGCAAGCAGCAAGAGCATCGCCAAAGTAAGATGCTGCGGTGAGCCGGAGCCAGCGCGTTCTGGAAACAAGGATGGTCAGAAACGCAGGCACTGCCTGTGCTAGGAAAAGCTGGAATGCAGCTCTGTGAGCCACTTTCGCACTCGCTGCTTACAAATTCAGCATCACACACGGTACAGAACAGAAGTTAAAATCTTCGCAATGACCAATATTTGATTTTTTTGACAATATTGCACAGAGCAAATTTTTTGAGTCACTCATAGCCCAGAGACGACTTCTGAGAAGACCCAACAGGCACCACCCAGAGGCACTGCCACAGTGGTTTCCATTTACAACCAACTAAAATTTAGGCTAAAGGCAATTTTTAAAACATATTCTCTCTATTATTTGGGATGTGGAACTGTTAGAATATTTTCTATTTTAGCTGCAATCACTTTATGAACAGTCTTATAGGTGATCAGAGCTCCATGGACTATGGAAAGAAAAATATAATTTTCAAACGCATCAGTAAGTAAAGCCACAGAGCATGGACTCAGTTTTTGAAGAGCCAAACTTGGCCCATAATTTTAAAGGATCAGGAACTGACTTCTGTCCTCCCACCCCTAACATTGCATGCTTATCCTTTCTTTTCTACCTTTTCAAACTTCAAAAGAATTTTGTAAAATGTATTCTGGCCATTGGGGGGCAAAATAACCTTTTGAAAACATAAAAAAAAATATTTAGAGAAAAGCTGAAAACAGTGACCGTAAGGTCTTTCCTCAGGTTTTTGTAAAGCTGGTCAGTCAGCTCTGCCTGCAATACAACTCACAGCCCTTTAATTCATTCAGTTCCACAGAAAAATGCAATTCAATCAATATTCCCCAAAGTGCAGCATTTCTTAACTGGAATAATACCTGATCCTGTTGTCCTCAGCCAAGCAGCGCTCGTGGGTGTCCCAGATCCTGGCTTTCACGTGCTAAGAGCGTCTGTTCCTGGGACAGCCTGGCTAGACAAGGGCAGGAACAAGTTATTAAACCTTTTAATTTCATCCAAATACTGTGTAATTCAAAGTTTAAATAACATTAATGCACATAAATGACTGAATATCTACATTTACAAGAATTAGTTCTTGATTTTGCAGAGCATTTCAAGCACGCACTGAAGTCAAAGATTTCTGTCAAAGACAAGAAAAGGTTTCTAAATAATCCTTTTTGCAATGCTATAATTTGATGGTATTTAGAAGATATTTTATTGTTATTATTTTGGGTGATTAATTGTGATTAATTTGCTATTAATGTGGCTCACAGTGTACAGGTTAGACTGAAATTATTTGTTAAGTATTCTAGGCACATTATAACTCTAAACCAAAGGAAAAAAAAATCACAATTATTTTTTATTGTATTTATGATCAGTATAAAATTAAGTTATCAGTATACATTAAGACTTCATGAGCTTGTCCTGAGTGAGGGCTGAAAAATGGTCCTTACATTGGCTATTGCCTCAAACTTAAAAAAAAATCGTTATATGCTTTTTTCCTTGGTGTTTGCTCATTTTGTTAAGGCATAGTCAGATCTAGATGCACTTTAGTTAAAAAAAAAATCATCACTGTGGACATGACATCAAGACAATAATTTAAGATAGTCACAAAAACTGGCAGAAGAATTTAACAATTTATGTTTAACAGCAGAATTTCTCACTGCCATCCCATCAAAATCCCACTGGTAGGAGAAGTCTTCCCGAATTATTGGAGAAATCTGGATTACCCAAGGATAAGGACAGACTGGTTTAGTAGAAATACCTGCTCCTCCACTGAAATACAGGACTAGGGCTGGTTTACACAGTTTTGATTTTGCTGTGCTGGTGTATAACCCCATTTAAAACTGGAATGACTTTGGGGGACGTACAGTACGTAGTAATGCACGTACCTAAAAACCTCATTTCCTTGGGTGTCCTTGGAAATAAGAGTTTCTGGTTTAGGAGCTTCGCATCTATACGAGATAAAATCCAGGGCCTGTGGAAAAAAAATAAAAATGAGAGATTTCACTCTGAATTAAGTTTCTCCGCTGTCAGACTTCCCATCAAACACAAACAGCAAATGGCCTGGGAAAATCTGCTACACAAAACAAAGAATCTGCTGTAGGTATGTACGTATGTGTAGCCAAACCATGGTGGTTCCTGGATCCACAGCCAGGATCACTTCTGTTGCACACCAGGACTGGGCAGCATCAAACCCAGGCATTGCCAAATCCTCATGGTCCAAAAAATGCTGCTAAAAACGAAAGTAAATAAAAAGCCTTTGAGCAACAATAATTTTCTTTTTAAATTTTTACAAGAAAGATGTTTGGTTTTTAAAATAATCGCGGTAATTTTTGCAAGCACCCACTTGCCACCTGGTACGCTGACAGAGGTGAGAACAGGGCTGTGAAAGTAAGTTAAAGTATTTATGTTGTTTCTAAAGCACTTCTAGTGCAGTATTTCTAATGCATGCAGATGCATTTTTGCTTTTACATGACACTACAAAGACATGATTGGTTTGACATCTTATACCAAAAAAACCCAGCATAGTATTTATTTTAGTCTTAGATTATCTGTGAATGAAACAGCAATGAAGGCAACCTGCCCAAACAGACAAGGAAAAGATGGAAAACGCCAGAGCAGAGCACACAAACTGAAAACAAACAGGTGGAAACCTTAGATAAACTTTTCTATTGCTCATTAGGGGGCAAAACACAGCGAATCTGAATTATTTTGCATCGGTTTAAAGGATTTATAGAAAAATTGCTTTTAAAAGGCCTCGCCCTCCATGTAACTCCGGTAACAGGTAACGAAAACCCATTCTCCAGAGCAGAGAAATAGGAACTTGCCTGTCGGTGAGCAGGGCAGCACTGGCGCTCACAGCCCCGCCGGCCCGCGGCGGATGCTGTGTCCCGGTCCCGTATCCCGGCTGCCCGGGACCTGGCAGGACCCCGCGGTGCCCGGCCGGGGATGAACTTACCGCTCCCTCCCGGGGCGGAGGTTCCAGCCCGTCCCGTCCCGTCGCGTCGCGCCCCGTCCGGCCCCGGTGTTTTTAAGCCGTCTCGGCCGGTGGGTGCGGCAGGGCTGTGTCGCACCTGGCTCCGGGCTCCCCCCTCCAGCCTGGGCGACAGCGACCGCCCCTTCCCGGGCGGGTGGGTCATCAATCACGGAGCTGTCGGGGCGGCATCGCCTCACGATCCCCTCGACCCCCGCCCTCCCCCGCGCCCGGCCCCGGGTCCGTGCGGGTCCCGCCGCCCCGCGCCGCCGCTCGCGCTGTTTTTCTTAGGATAAAGTAACGGTTTCGCTGGAGGAGAGAAATTTAATCGCTGGGCTGGGAGCTCAGGCGATGCCCTGGTAAAAGCAAGCCCTTTCTCTTCGCTCCGCCGCCGCATCTCCGGCTCGCGGATGTTCCCGGGCGGAGCGGGTTCCCCCGGGCGAGGCTCCCT
>VWZP01001971.1:60135-358559 GCA_013396995.1 Dicaeum eximium
CAGAGAGGGGATTTAACAGGGAACGGGGAGCGATTAAAAATCAGTAACGGTAATGAGAAGGGACAATCAAAATAAATACCAGGGTATGGAATTAGCCCAGAATAACATTTTGAACGAAGCCCGATTGTGCGATAAGAGAGACACAATAAATCAAGCCTCGGGAGCAGTGGAAAAACAAAGTCTGAGCTATTCGTTACCGGGTTTGCAGCCAAGAAAATTAAGGACTTCAGCGGTAATTGGAAGTCCCGGGAAGGGACGAGCCCGTGAGGACCTGGCGGGGCGGGAGCGGCGCAGAGGGATCCGGACACCTGCCCTCAGCCCCGGCCCGGCCCGGCAGCACCCGCAGAGCGCCCGCCGCAGCCGCCGGCGTGTCCCAGCCAACCTCCCGGGCCCGAGAATTCCGCCAGCGCCGCGCTGAGGGGAACGGGCCGGGACTTCCCGCAGGTGGGACTCTGCCCCGCCCGGCCCCGCCGCCCTTTCTGCCCTCGGGCTGACATCCATAGCGCCGAGGAGCCGCCTCGGCCGGGCCGGAGAGGGCTGGGTGGCAAGGAATGCTGTCGGTTCTGAATTTAAGCACTAAATTCTAAGTACTTAAATTCGTCTGTAAATTTAAGTACTGAAACTGTGCCTCAACGTTTACCTTTGTCTGGAGCTGGCAGCCTCGGCAGGGGTTTCCCTTCAGCCATCAGGAGCTACTCTGACAAAAGCATCTCTTGTCAGTATGTACACGGCCGCGGTGATGGACTTCACCGGCACCACACATCATCCTTTGGCCTCCAGGGTGCAAAAACCCGAAGACACTGATTCTCTGGAGGACAGTGGAGGATCCTCCAAGCAGCCCTGATAAGCCATGGGTTTTTTTGGCCCCAAGGTTTCCAGGGCTGCTTCCAGCTCAAGTGAGCATTGCTGAATCCTTTCTGCAGTCAAAACTTCTTTAAAAATACACTCGATAGACATCCCTCTGCTCAGTCAGCCTCTGGGGTCCAAACAAGCAGTTCTTGAACATATCATTAAGCTTGTACTGAAAACACTCTGACTCTATGGGGTGATGTGGAAGAGCTGATCCCAGACTCCTTGGGGAGCAGGGAGATTTGCCTTTCAGCCTCAGTTCCATCAGGGCTCCTCTGTCCTCTTGTGAGTGCCAAACATGCACTGACTGCAACCAGCACACAAGTCTGGGGATCAGCTCTCCCACACCCCAAGGAGGTTTCTAGGTCTGCTGCCCACCTTAAAAATGCCTACTCAAGGACTTCTCACTAGGCCATGGGAGGCTGGACTATGTCACTGACAGAGAACTTCACAGCAGGTGTCCCAACACCCTGAGACTTCCCAGCCACCCTAAATTAGCAGATTGTGAGTGCTGTGCTCTTTGCTCTGATTGGATTAAGAATACGTGTGGGGTTTTTTTTGGGTTTTTTTTTTGTTTGTTTGTTTGGTTTGGTTTGGTTTTTTTTTTTTTTTGAGTTTCCCACTGTACACAGAGTTCTGCCTCAGTGCAGGAAATCCAGTGGAAGGTGTTGGAAGAGAAGTGGTGGTGGAACTCCCATTACCATCTTTAGACAACACCCAATCCACCTTACTGCAGAGTGTGATTAGGGAGATTGCACAGTAAGAAACTGAGCAGTGTCGGGAGACACCACTCTGGCTGCTAGCCTTGTTACCAAAAAAGGGGTGCTTTAAACATATTTTAAAAACCCAGAGAGAAAGAAATGTAGAAATGGTTGTTCTTTGCTCCATCAAGACGTTCTCCCATCAGATCATGCCTCCTCTGTTATAAGCACAAAGATATCCAGTGATTATTTTCTTGTATCAACCCACTATTTAAATCTAAAGCTGTAACAAATGGCTGCAGCTGTTTCTTCTTCTTCTTTCCCAGACAAATGACTGAGAATTACTTTTCCTGCCTTACCTTCCACAGTATATCTCAAATCTGAGAAATGCCTGGGTCACAGAAGAGCCAGATTCCAGTGTGATTTAGGTAAGAAGAAGTTCTACCAGAGACAGAACGATGTTTTTCCAGGTACACTCTGCTCCCTTTATGTCAAATTAGTTTCTGGTTTTATGGCTGCACGAACATTCAGGGTATTTCTTTCCAATTTATTCTTTTTCTCACATTCCCATTTCTGTATAAGGATTTCTCAAGTGTGCTTGCCTGCTGGTATGGTGCAGCAGTTATTGGTGCTTCTGACAGAGACCAGCAGAAACATTGCTTGTAAAACAGCTCCGGCAGGAAGCCACACACAGATTGTATCTGGTCAGGTCCCACAGATTCCAGCTGTAGCCTGGGAGCAAATCAGAGGCAGGACACAACCACAGGAGAATAAAAATAAATTGCAGCTCACAACTTTTGCTTCTTGGGGAAATCTCAGCATAATGGATTCCAAATCCAAACAAATATTTTGAAGATTTCCAATTAAATACTTTCCCCCCCTTATTTCAACTGCCATGTTGATAATGTACTGTAGAAACATAGCATATTCCACAGTTGTTAAATATGCCATATTACAGTGTATCAATACACTTTTTAGAGCATTTTTTCAGTAGTAATTACTTCAAAAATATATTTAAAATATGTATCAGAAGGGCTCCATTCTGGCTGTGTGTGTGTGTACTTAAGTATCAGACCAGGGTACCAAGACTTTCTTAGGGGTTTGCTTTAGCTAGAAGTGAGTTGCTTGGCTTGGGATTCTCTCTGTGACACCCCATGGCACATGTTGCATCGGGATTAATAATTTAGGTCTTCAATGTTTTATTTATCATACATGAAATTAAAATCTTTAATCCAGAAATACTCAGAACCTATAAAAATATGCCATGCTTTAGGTGGCTTACACAGCATAACCCACATTAACAAATACTAACAATCTATTAAATAGTTTTAAATGAGTGTGTGTAAGTCAGAGGAAAGTGTAAGATGCAAAGATAACACCACAATACAGAGATCAGGCGGCAACTTCCTAAAGTGCTGCTTTCAGTCAGCAATCAGCAGCTGCCACTGTGAACATGCTCATCAACCCTATTGACATTCTTCTTTGGAAATTGCTTAAAGAATCAACTTTTTAATGTATGCTTTTCTGTATTTCTCAACCTGAATATCATTGATGACTACAGCTAGAACAAGAAGTATTGTGCTCAGTTAGTACTGATTTCAGTAAGGGACTAACAGCTACACATCTGAGCTTTATTTTGTGTTTGGAATGCTCTGATTTGAAGGCAAATGACTCACCAGCCTTATATGATGCTTTGGGCTGGGGTAGAGTTAATTTTCTTCACAGTGGCTGGTATGGGGCTGTATTTTGGATTAGTGCTGAACAAAGGGTTGATAATATAGAGATGTTTTTGTTATTGCTGAGCAGGGCTAACACGGAGATAAAGCCTTTTCTGCTTTTCATACTGCCATGCTGGTGAGGAGACTGGGGACATGGGAACTGACAATGTGGTAAGTTGGGACAGATGACCCCAACTGACCAAAGGAATATTCCATACCATATAACATCATGTTCAGTATCTGAAGTAGGGGAAGAAGGAAGAAGCAGGGGGATGTTTGGATGTTTGGTATTTGCCTTCCCAAGTAATCATAGCATGTGATGAGCCCCTGGTTTCCTGGCAATGGCTGAACACCTGCCTGCCCACGGGAAGTGGTGACTAAATTCTGTTTGCTTACATGTGTGGCTTTTGCTTTGCCTATTAAACTGTCATTACATCAACCCATGACTCTTCCAGCTTCTACCCTTCCTATTCTTTTCCCAGTCCCCACTGGGGGAGTGAGCAAGCGGCTGCGTGGGGCTTTGGTGCTGGCTGGAGTTAAACCACGATACTTTAATAGAAACATTGGCACCTCAGCGTTACAGTACCACTCATCCACTATCTTAGCTTTGGAAATCTTGTTCTTTATAATGAAGATGATCTTGTTATTCAAGGGGAGAATGCATGCAGGAGTTAAATGTGTTTTAATAATCTCTACCAAATTATCTTTATAAATGTTCACAAAATACACAGAACATTCCATGCAAAAAGACACATCCTGATTTTCTTATTCAGGAAAAATTCCTTTCTTATTTCAGAGAGGGCTATAAGCACAAGATGCTGAGCTGCCATTCACACAGAGAAATTGCATTAGGAAAGGTCTTTTCCCAGGGGCAATTTGTAATCTGGGTTTTCCTTTCCTTATCTGTAGGACTGGAATTTTTCTATATCAGAAGTCTCAAGTATTTATTTAATTACTCAAACTAGTGCAAAGCAGCCAAACAAACAGAATTTGAAGTTAAATTAATGAACTATACTCCCAATCAAAAAATCCATCAGCACAGACATCATTAATCTTCTCATGCCTCCTCTGCTAACTGTTCCACATTATTCACCGGAACCTGGAAAAATCCAAATGATGGAAATTATTTTTTAGGACTACAGATCTTCTCAATAATCATGTGCAAATAGCTTCTTTCTGCTTGAAAGGAGGCTGTAGGCAGGTGGGGGCTGGTTTTTTCTCTGAAGTAACAAGTGACAGGACAAGAGGAAATGGTCTGAAGTTGCACCAGGGAGGGTTTAGATTGGCTGTTGAAAAAATTTTTTTATTGGAAGGGTGGTCAAGCATTGGAACAGGCTGTCTAGGGAAATGGTGGAATTACCATCCCTGGAAGTGTTAAAAGATGTGTAGATGTGTAGTTTGGTGTTCACCACATCATGGTTTAGTGGTGGCTATGGGAGTGTTAGGTTTACAGTTGGACTGCATGATCTTAGAGGTCTTTTTCAACCTTAGTGACTCCAATACTGTACTGTGAACATGCCTCTGCACAACTGCTGAGTACTGTATAGGGAAAGAAGCAGCTGCTAGGTTAAGGCACTGGCTAAAGCCAGTTCATTTCTTGAGGAACTTTGAGAATTAGCAACCAGTTTAACCTAGCTTTTGCTGATGTTTTTACATGCTTTTGAGACAAAGCATTGCTTCTAAGTAAATAGGCAGTCCCCTTATTTTTCTGAATGTTCTTAGAAAGCAGTGTTAAGTTTGACATACTTAATTTTGTCTGGTTCTGAGATTAAAAAGACACAGATAACATATCCAAAGAGACATCAGTATCTTTCTTTGTAAGCTTTGAGGGAGAAAAAGAAAATCAATAATAGCCAAATCTTCACATCCTGTAACTTCTGCCTTTTAGAATTCAAACTACTGTTGATACTTCAGATTCCTCCTCAACCTACATCAGAGAGATCAGAGGAGACAGGTGAGATCTTCATGTCACAATGACATGAAAGTACCTATTGCTCCCGTTGTCATTAACACTTCCTTGGAGCACTCAACATTTCTATAAAAATTATAAGCAGTGTTATCAAATGCTGCTGATTAGAAAAAAAGATCTTTAACTATTGCAAGGTTATTGGCTGTTGCAGTGAAAGCCCTTTTGTTTTTCTTCCTAGAGCCAAACCTAGAACCAGAATATTCTGAATTGACAGAATCTGTCTATGCTGGGGTATTGTAAATTCCTTTATTACAAAAACTACTTTTTCCATGGACAAAAATGGTATTAACGCTTTTTCCTACATAAATGTGTATCAAATACTTTTAATTTTCAAGTCCTATAAGAAAAAAATGTTACTAATAATCAAAGCAATTTCTCATATAAATGAAATCAGGTAAGATTCAGTCTTTTATTCTGAAACATCTTCCTACAAACTATGTGTAACTGATTACACCCAACTTTACTGGACATGCAATCAGTGGTTACTATAGCAGTCTAACATATTAATTCTCCAAGAAAGGAAGAGCTTATTCATTCAAAACTCTTTTTGATTTAAAGTATTAGTCTATTACATGGATAATTTCACAGCTGGCTTGGATTTATCTTGGTTTTGATGCAGCAATTAATTCTGCTCATAATAAAGAGAACAGAAAGATGTAGTCAGTCATTTCTGTAGTGTCTGGTTACAGCATTGTTTGATTGAAGAGGTAATGTTCAAATACAACTTTTTTAACAGCGAATTCCTAGAATTCTACAAGGGCAAGTGACTTAAAATAAATTTTCACTGTGTTTTTTTCCCTAGCAAAGTAGAAAGTATTGTTTCCAGTTACAATATATAGCATTTATAATTTTGTGACTGTAAATAATCAGGTTCATATAATTAACCATTTTGCCTCAGAGCTCTGTTAGTCAGGATAGCTACTTTGCACACCACACTGAGATAAAAAATCATAAGAAAAACAGGGAAGAGAGCCTTTCAGTTGCACTTTTACCAGTTACACTCTGAACAGAATCATATACTATCCCATATTAACATATTAACATATCATATTAACATATTAACAGATTATGTCTGAATCCTCATCCTGAAAAATCAATGGGCACATCTTGAACACTGACAGTTTTCTGGCTATTTTTTCCCCCTATCTCAGAACTTTTGAACTTTATGGCTTTTCAAGCTGTATCTCAGGCAGGGCTGTGAACTGCTTTATACCTGCATACAGAAAGAAATAATACAGCATTAGGAAAAAATAGGATGTTTTCATTGGCTATGGATTAAAAGTTCAAATATGAACTTTAGATCAATAACTCAAACACTGTGTGTTTACATATATTCTCATTATGGTAAGAGCATTACCAAGGAAAGGTATTTGGGCAGTGATGTCTAATTTTTTTCATTTTGGTACTTTTAACACACCAACAGTACTGTGGAAACTCTAAAAGCATTGGAATCTTTACTGGTAAGGCCTTGCCTCACACCTCTTAGGTCCTAGGAACAGTTTTTGGCGGGGGGAAATTCTACCAACAGTAGATGATGACCGATTTAGGAACCACTAAGGTAAATCTGACATATCCAAGTCTTTGCAACTGGATAGGATACATCCCAAGGTGTTGGAAGTGAATTTGAGGAGGTATAGCTGCTACTAAGGAATTAGTGGTTGCAGTGCTGTCCCCCAAAATGTAGTAGCTCATCTTGCTACATGAGGGCACAGTGTTTTCACCTCAGGTTTGTTAAAGCAGCTGCTTTTAACTTTTCAGAGAGGGGAGTGTGCCTACATAACGTGTGACCGGATACAGGAAGGCAAATATTGAAAGAGTGTTTATATCATTGCAGTAAATTAGATTATTGGAACTGACTTCAACAGAATTATACTGAAATTACAGAATTTATTTATATATTCCTATTCATGCAGCAGTCTTTATTTTAACCTCAAATTACTTTTTCGAACTCCCATGTAGTTATGTGTTCTAAAAACCTAAAACCACATTATTTCTTTAACAGTTTTCTAATTAGATTCATATTTGTGTTATTAAAGTAATATTTATAATTTAGTCAGTCAGTTACACAATAAAAAAAATGTGCAATACTAATACAGCAGACCAAAAATGTTATGAGGTTTTGAGGTTTTATCTCAACAGTACTCTAAAAGTACTGACACCAAAGATCTAAAGATAGGAAAAGAATAAATACTGCATACTGAATGTTTCATTTATCTAGTAACTGTTAGGGTGAACATGTAACACCTGAAAAATAGATAGGCAAAGATCTGAGTTTGCTTTTTGTTTATCATCCTAAAATAGTATTTCTTTCCTGATACAGTTTTGATGGACCCAGTTACAAGATGCAACTCACACTAAAATCACTAAATAGTCCCCTCTCATTCTGCATTCTGTTTAAAATGTTACTGACTTACGGTTGGACTCAATGTCCTTCCAACCCAAGCATTCTAAATATTCATGTACTTTATGTAGAAGGTTTCAGACAGTCTGGGTTTCAATGTTCTTGAGAGCATCTGACAGCCTGCAGCCCCAGATGTGCCCGGGTAAGTTGCTGACCACCTACTGGCTGACAAGTCACAGGAGCCATTTGGTCTTCTAAATGTCTAGGAAACAGCCCCTATCTCCTGGAAGAGGGAGCAGACTATTCCAAGCAAATGTGCTCCTGCCAGATTGCCCACCAAGAATGTGTCTATGCTCTATCTGGTCAGCCAGACATGTAGGAGTATGCATAGTCTAGCTGGCAATCTGCTCACCAGCAGATGTGCTCTCTGTCTGCAGTTTGAAAAGAATTTACTCTTTTCAAGGGCACAGGGAGTCTCTCAGTGCACGTGTTCTGCCAGTGTGGTTTAGATCTTTACTCCTCCTCAGCTCTGGGCACAGGCAGCAGCACAGAGAACTGGAGTGGGGAGGCAGGGCACGGGCAGAGAGGGATGCCTTCTATCACTGCTTTTAGGACATTGGATGACATGGCAGAGTTAAGTACTACAGATTTGGCATATAGTAGACCTACTTCTTAGTTTTTTAAAATTACTACTACTTAAAGAAGTTTACACAGAAGGCAATGCCACTGTTTGTGTTTTGTATGTTTGTGATGATAGTTATATTTTTCCTTCTGAACAGAGTATGAATGATCATGGGGAGAATCATCCAGCAGCATATTCAGCAAGGCTGTAAACATGGATACCAAAAATACCACTAGGTTGCAGATTACTGTAATATTAATTATGTCTCTGCAAAAGTACTTACACTCACTTTTACAGGTAATGCATATTCTCCACAAAAAGAAAAAAAAAAAAAGGAACCAACCACTAAAACTGGCTTAATTGTCTGCTGAGACCTTACATGGGCCACAGTAACCAGAAACTGCTAATACCTGACCTTCATTCAAATGGCTCTGCTTCAGCAACCCTATTTAATTTCACAATTTCACTTTATCTCTTTATCCCTACACTTTATCTAGCATTGTGGTGACTCCTTTCATATCCTATGTCACGGCTGAATAATTCAACAGCAAGTAAATTCCTTACATTTCTCTTCCACAGCCTTCAGCACTAAATGCTGATTGATACTTTCTGGACCTCACTAAGAAGATGTTTACATTTTTCCTTCAACACCATCCCCAAGGAAAGGCAGTGAGATGGGCTGCTGGAAAAGGCACTCCATGTCTGTTTTAAGAATGCTCTCAGCTCTGGCAAAGTGCTCCAGCTGGTATCTCTAAGTATTTAATTCAACTAATTCTGAACACATTTGGAGCGCTTGTAAGCTCTTCAGCTGCTAAAACCAACTTGAGGGTGCACAGCTGAAACTGCCCTGGTTTATATCTTAAATCTGTATTTCCCCTTCTCCTGCACCTAAGACTGAGGATATTTTTTTATTTTTGAATTTTCAGATGTTTGCTGAAATTGATATTCAGTAAGCAAACAAGAATTAGTTTCAGCCAGAGGTCACCCAGAGGTAACGTATTTCCCCACCTCCTTCTCAAATAAGAGAGCTGTATTCTTCAACATGAAGTATATGATTGCAAAGCTTATGTTTTTGATATATATCATTATAGTCTCAGTATCATTTCTCCCCAAAAACCTGTCAAATAATAGGCCTTAATAATTCTATTTATTATAATGCTAGTTAGGTTCATATAAACAAAAGCCCAGTATGCATGCAGAACATGCTCATTCCTACCTGTTATCAAATATACATTATCCTGTGTAGATTTCAGACCACACAAATCACTGCAACTAAGGGCATTTATAAATATTTAATTAATTAAATACAATGCTCATACAAGCATCTGCCTAAGAAGAGGGAGAACTAACATTGTTCACATCAAGTTCCTTCCTTTTGGACTAGAACTTGAAATATATATGATGTGCATAGTGGCAGCAGAGTGGCTTGTGATTAGTTGGCACAATCCAGAGTATTTATTACATGCTGACTGTATAATTTAAAGATATTTCCATATTGCTAATCCCATAACACACAATGGAGGGACAAAAGGTGACTTTCCCACCACATTCTGAATTGCTACAAATACCTACCACAATATTTAATTCCATGAGTAAGGCAATGTAGGCAGAAACTGCTGGTTACAGATTAAGTTTACAACATCAAAATTTCAATAACTTCTCTACTCAGGGAACATTAATAATGGTGTATCCCATTGGAAGGTATTAGGTATCTTTAAAATAGTTAAGTGATTTGGTTTCTTTCAATTACTTCCTGCCAATATCCATAATTTTCTCTGAATGTCCAAAACTAACTTAAAGTTCAATATAAAGTTGCTATTGTTTTTATATCATCAAAAAGGAAAGATTAATGACGTATTTCAATAATCTAGTAATAAGTGGCTTTTTTCATTGTTCAAGCTGCATGCAATCCTCAGTGGATCTTAAATGTATGGTAAAAAGGTATTTAATGCCTGTTTTTCAGTTGCCAAGGTCAAACATCACCTAGTATGCATAGGGAAAGAGGAAACATCTGTTGGAATAATTTATTTGACAAACACAAAGGTTAGGATTAAAACCCACTAATTTCTTTGGTCCGATACTGAATTTCAATTAAACAATACAGCTATTTGTTCAATTTGAAAAAATTTCCTTCCTTTACTTATGGGCACATTCATGTATATCCCTAATCAGTGGATCTGGCAAGGGAATAGTATGATTTGTCATTTTTTCATATCTGCATAAGCTCTGAGAATGAATATTTCTGGTTTTTGAGGTTTTGGGTTTTTTTCCTCAATAAATGTTCTAAAGAATTCACAAACCTTCAACTCCCAAGACTCTTTGGTTTCTATGGAATTCCTTTACTAACAAGATTAGAATACATCTCAGGATCAGTGATTACACATGAAATTTTAGGTACAGCAACTTTCAGCATCTAAGATAAAAGTCCCATTTAAAAGTTTTTAAGAAATATTAAATGCATGTCATCTGACTGCAGTTTCTTCTAACATTTCTGTGAAATCAGACAAAAATCTTCTAGACTAACAGTAAACAAAAATCACTTAAATTTTTAAATTTACAAATGTAAATTAATAAAAATATAGACATTTTATTTCAATCAAATATGGAAGGTGCTCTCTTTGCCTTTCTAGGGATTTCAACAGAGCCATGATTGTATTCCAGATTTTTAATAGTGAGAAAATATTTGCCAAGCAAAGAAGCTCAACAAATGGACAGCTTTTTACCATTGTAAAGCAGAATCAGAATGCTTTGTCTCAAAGGGAATAGTAGAAGGTCTTACAGGAGAAAAGATATTGTACACCCATGTTCCATCCTTTTTTAAGGCTAAGGGGAATGGTAAATGCAAAGCACAGTTTTACTCAGCCTGGCCCAAAAGACAGGATGCTAATAGAGATGACATGCAAACTGACAGAACACTGAGCATGTGGACAAACCCATAGAATAAAAATCCTCAAACATATTTATATGGAATGAGTATTAGTCTGTATCCCTATAAATTTCAGAAGCCTGTACTATTTACTGGAAAATAATAGTGTTCTACTATGTAGTACTAACAGTATTAATTTTTATAATAATGAGTGCATTGTTCCTGCAGTTCTTGCTTTTAACTGCTCCACTGCTTTGTGCTTTCTGAGAAAGAAAAACGTTTAATAATGGGCACATATATGACAAATTCAGTTTCCTTTTTAGGCCAGAATATATCTATTGTCATGTGATGAACAAAAATCATTATTTGAAAGAGAGCAGCTTTATGATTCGCTATTCTTCTTCCCTTCTCAATAGAAAGGCAGCTATTTTTAATCAGAACAAATACTCAGAAGAAACAAAACTCATGGAATGGAAAGTGGTAAATTGTCAAAAATAAAATAGCATTAAATGTTGCTCAGTTAAATCGTCAAACATACTAATAAATTCTAACTTGAATGTAAAATAGAATACTACATTTACTAATTTAGTTACAAGAAAATACCCATGTCAGTTGCATGTATTTATTTATTTTATCTACAGCATTGTATAAATGTGATTTTTTTTGTTGGCTATTCAGCTGATAAATAATGAAACAGTTAGGTTAAAAATAGCATTAAAAATCTGGAAGGAGTGATATTAGGTCCCAAATACTTAACTTATACTATTGCCACAGGTGAAACTGGAGCACGGCTGTTAGAAGTAACTGATTGTTTCTCTTTCTTCAGATGATTCTGTGCACAGCACCACCCTTCACCAATGATCCTCACACCTTAACTTACTTCTGAGAATTAACTTCAATATTATTTCCACCTTTGTGGAAAATTATTACAATTAAATGCATATGACAGAAACTAGTAACATTAAAGTATGTACTATAGCTAGTCCACTGATTTGTAATCAGAAACTGAAATCTATTATCCTGCCTTTCAAAGAAATAAAGACAATAAACACAAAATGGTTAAAAGAATTATTTTAGACTAAAGCCTATCTCCCTGTACTCATTTTCCAACTGATTCAGCAAGAACTGTACCAGCAATAACCAACATAACTAAAAAGAAGATGTTTGAGTAACACACCTGAGTTTTCATCTGACACGGATTCTTGGGTTTTCTTTCAACTTTCTGGTCATGAGCCAAATCTAAAAAATCTATATTTTCTTTCACAGAGGGACTGTGGTCAGCAAGTGTGAGACCAGGTGTTTCAGAGTCAGCTGCAGAAAACAGAAAAAATATTAATTCGATATCCCAAGTCAAACCATATGTATTTAATATTCAGTGTGATTGATCACAGGTTCCAATATATCTCATTATAGAAAGCAGTGTAATGAACCTGAAGGTAAAATACCTCACATTTGATAATTGAAAACGGAAAACTTTGAGTGGAATTATGGAAGGTGCTGCAAACACTGATGAAGGTGAATATTGGAAGAGGTATTCCCATTCAGGTAGAGTTATTTGAAAGGGAGTAAATTCAATTACATAGCACCTCCTTATATCAGTAGTTATTCAGAAGACCATTCAGAACCATTGCCATTTACATATGGCTTCCAAACAATGAGCAGACTCTAACTATTTTAGACCTAGTGCTGGCAGGCAGAGCATCAGCCTTCATGTCTTCAAAAATGACATATTAATTTATCTTCCAAAAGCAATAGTGTAGCTGACACCAATTTTATTTTACAAATATGGTAATTCAAACGATTTTGAATAATTTCAAGTTAAATGTATGTATCCAAGTCCTGCAAGATGGCAAGACATGCTGTTAAGTCATTTATGTTTCAACCTGCAGTCAGCTCTGTAACAACCACCATGTCCCCACCATTTTTAAAAAATCTAAAAGTTTATTTCAGGTTTTGCTTGAGTTTCAAAACTAATTTGTTTTCTCATTTGAAGAACAGGTTGCCTTTAAACCTCAAAAAGGGTTTAAGGCTTTTTTACCTCTCAGACATTTTTTTTCTTTCCAAGTTTAAACCTGGACTTCTGCTAGATATGTACCTTGCAAAGGCCTTTAAAAGGACTGACAATATACAGAGATCAAATAAGTATCAACAAATAGATTTTAAAAATATTATATATTTCAGGCATATTTATTCCAGAATGCCCAACAGTTTTAAAATATGGAAGTAAATGTGAATATTTACACAATCAAAATATACTAGCTCCCCCTTTCCATAATTCTGGGAGATTGGTATGGGAGGAAAAAAACCAATACACGAACTAGTGCTAAAGCTAGATTTTATATTGGAAAAGCTCAATTTCTACTCATGTCTTTTGTACTCATCACTGGTACAAGCGTCTTATAAACAATTCTTAGTATATTTATTTTTAGCTGTAATTTTATGATTTCTGTAAGTTTTAAATAAGCATGAAATAATTGATTTGCTTGCTTACAAAATGGTCCATCGGTTGCTTGTTCATCTGTCTTTTTTTCATTGCTTTTTTTCCTGGCAGCTCTGGAGGCTTTCCAATTTATTAAGAAACGTCTTTCCATTTCATGAATTTCTTTCCCATCGAGGGATTCTGCAAAAGAGAACATTTTCTGTAATACAAAGTGAACTAAAGGGCTACACAAAGTTGTATGTAATGCGTATTGGCTCTATATTCATTCTCAAGTCTTTTTTTCTTTTTCTAATATTTTGGTAAAGAAAGAAATACCCAATAAAGATTGATATTCATATGCAAGCTGCAAGAGTGAGTTAACATGTCTTATTTACAAAAAAAACCAAAACATACAGCTTTTATAACTTTCAAGGGTAACATACATATTTCACATTTGGTTAACATGGAAGACTTTCTATAAAGTTCTGCAGAAAGGTTATGCCCTTACACAGGGTATAGATAGATGCAAAAATCTAGGTGGAGAGGGAAACTGCACATCTTAACAATCAAGGAATTCTACTGATCATTAAGACAGTCACACAGATTTGCCTCTCTAAGGTTAACTCTACTCACTTAGGTGCCATAAATCTTATGCTCTATGATTCATTGGTTGCATCTGCATTTTTGAGTCAGCCCAAATAAAATTCCTCATGTGGCCACAAATTTAGGTTGCATTAGAACTGTCCTAAGGCACTGCTATTTTCATATTTTCATTGTGCAGATAGGCTTTTTCTTTTTCTAAATGGTCAGTATGTTCTCTGAGAAAAACCAAGTTCTGTAATTTGAACTTTAAAAACAGCTGCCACCTTTGTCCAAATAAAGTAAAAATTAATCAGATTTTTAAACTTATTTCTACAGTATAAATATTTAGATATAGAAGAATCAGTTTCTTCCTTTGCTAAAATGGAAGAATGCTAAAATTTTATGCAAAATAATATAAACTGCACCATAAGGGTTAAGATTAACAAATGCACTCACAATGTAAGTGTGAACTGCTTATAACTTTAGGGATGAAAGTTATATGACAAATTCAAACACAGTAAGGTGGGATCTGTACAACAAAAACACTTTAGCAACTACTACAGATTGACAGGAGAACAGATGAAATGGATCTTTGAAAATCAGTTTCACAACATCTGGAATATGAACACAAAAAATTGCCTTGTAACTATCTCACCAGTCTTCTGTTATAAAACAAATGATTACTAATACCAAAAGCCAGACAGGATGGCTTATGAAGCTGATTACATAAGCAGTTTTAGCTTTCTGCAAAAAATTAGAAATTCATGATTTGACATAAATATCTATAGCAGCAACTGTGTTTACATGCATAGTGCTACTCAAGAACAATTAATTTTTCAGTTGTTTCCTAAAAGAGTGGGGCATTATGGGTGGGCTATTTATTTAATTTTTTACCTAAAGACGGTGACAGTAGTATAATCGCATCCTTGTACTTTGGTTTTTGGCAGACGGGGTTTCCTGTAAGATCTATTCTGCGTAGCTTTGGCCATTTTTTTAATACAGCATCCAAATCCTGCAATTGAAACAACAACAGAACATTGTGATTATGTTTACCCCTCCAGAGTAAAATTCAACAGTAATGTGATTCGTTCAGCCAGGCCCAAATCCTGCACACAGAAGTAACTACAATGAGACTATTCACATGTATTAATATGCACATTAAGAATGTGTTTTTTCAAAGAGTGGTCCACAGCATCCCCTGAATATATCAAAAGTGCACAGAGGAAATAGTGATGTTGGAAGATGCTGCATTTTAAAGGATACAGTCATGCCAGCTATGGAAAATTACCACTTCAATCCCACTGATAAGCACCCAAAGCCTAGGAAGTACCAATGAAAAAATCTGTATTATACACAATGTCTGTTAATGTGTCCCCTTAAGGTCCCTTTATCAGTGTGTGGAAGAATAAATACTTTATACACCTAAAGAACAAACTGAAAACAAAAGCTAAAAATCATGCAATCCACTATATATGTAGAATTGTATTTTACAGGGAAACAGTAATCCCCCCTACCTAACTGTGGGTGGTCAGTCACAGTATTGGCCTACACAGTGAAATCAGTGAAATATACCTTCCTCCATCTGTGTTTCTATCTGGTTACCCAGGGGCAGTATGACCTAGGTGAAACTACTCTGTCTTTTAAATACAATAAATTCAAGTTAAAAACATGCAAAGTTTAGCAAATTGGTCCTTTCTACACAGACACCTTACTTTCTGAAATACTTTCTTTCCAAATTTTCATTTAACTTCCATTCTTGACAAGTTTCCTTGTATGTGTGAAAAGCTGAAGGAGGGATTCAACACAATAGGTATAAATAGGAGAGAGGATTTATGTTCTACTGTTGTAATAATTTGGAAAAATCTACTAATCATGCTGTGACAGATTCTAAACTGCAGAGTGTGTAAAACTTTGTAGCTTGATGCCAACAATGAAGTCTCTAGCAATGTAGATAGCTCCTTCAAATTTAGAAAACTGCTTGGGTAACAAAAGCAGGGAGAATTCTGCTTTTGTTGGCTCATCTCCCTTGGTAGAAAATCCTCTTGGAAATATTCTACTGGTTATATAACATATGCTTAGAAAAAATCATGTGGAAGAAAAAGTGGCAGCACAGCCTCATACCTCCAAACCATACAATTTTTGGTCTATCTCTGATGATGATGATATCATCTATTGTTATTCAGTGATAAAAATGTATTTTTAGAAAACCAGAGAGCAGAAGTCTGGTTCTGTGAGGATCAAGACTCATTAAAAAATGAGGACTAGCACAAGAAACTCTGAGGACTAGTACACATGAAGAAATGTTAATAATTCTCATAATGTTATTCAGCAAAGCTTTATCAGCATGTATCAGGATAGCAACGTGATAACCCCCATAGTTTAGGTGCTAGCACTTAATTACAAACAAAATTTAGGGGCAAAATATTTTAGTCTAGACTGACTAAAAAAGAAAAATCATTTATTGTATATTTATTTATCCTTACCTAAGCATTCAGACTCTATCATTGAAGTCTGTAATGTGTTCTAGATTTCATTAGAAAGAATTTTTCCAAGTAATAGTTTTGCAACACAAAGTTGTCTATTACTGAAACAAAATGTATACAGTTTAACTTTGATGAATGTATACAGAGTCCCGTAGATTTTTGTTAGCTGTTACTTACTTGATAAATGACCCAGAACATGCTTACTCCAGTGTATGTTTATCTAAGAGCACACTAATCCTGTGCTGAAATATGATTACCCTTTCGATACGCTCTAGTTGTTCATTGCCTTCCTGTCTCTAATAAAGTGCTTTCACTTCCCAGCCTTTCAATAAGCTGTACTAAAGGGACCAGACACTCTTCTGGGCAGGCTCCGTTTGATAAATGATCATGTCATGCTATCACTTTGAGGTCTGCTACAAAATACTGACGAGCAAATTATATTCCACCGGGGAGGGTGGGCTGGGGGAAGGGCAAGTGCTGGGTAGGCAGCTGTAGTGCTGGCAGTAACTTTCTTACCAATTAACAGTGGCCATTTAAGAATTGGTATTTGACCAGTATGCTCCAGTCTTTATTGGAAACGTCTAATCCAACTGCCCCAGCCACATCTACAGACAGCCATTTGTCACCAGTTTGATTACCTGTCATAATCTATTTGAGAAAATCTATAATTTTTCTCTTGTTCCTGACTCAATTCTAAAGCGAATGAATTCATCTTTTGTGATATCCTCTTGTCATAATCAATACTGGGCAGAGGTTGAATAAATTAAAGACTTGGGAAATACAGATTTTTCCAGGTATTTCTAGCTATATTTTTTTCTATGTATCCAAATACACAACTCATAATATTTCCAAAACTAATGAACTTAATAAATAAATTATATTCTGGCTTTTTGTAAAAAGGAATAGTTGTGGGTTTTTTTTTTAATAGACATAGTGTTTTTAAAAATTTCCTTAATTCCAACCCAACTACACTGCAGTCTAGAAGACCTTGTGATCCTGCCTAAAGAAAACCAGAACCTCAATATGATGAATAAATGAAGTAGCAAGCAGTAGAAAACAAAGAAAAGCCAATTCCCTTAAAATCAATTATATTCTTGATAACTGACCTGAGACATACTTTTTACATGTGGTAGCTAGTCATAGTTATTTTACATGAATTCAGAAAAATTACTTGATTTTCATCTGTCTACAGTTCAGACTGAATTAAATAAACTTCAGTCGAGTGAAAAAAGGTCCTATGTCTTGATGTCTGTTAATTATGTTAACAAAGCCCTGTATTAGCCACGACTTTAAGTGCTTGAATTATTTAGTCCTAATTTTCAACTATGCTGAAATCAAAGTGGCATAGCTGAAAAGTGAAGGAATATGGGTTTTCATAATAAAGTGAAAAAATGGAGAGAAATGTTTAAATATAAAATAATTATACTAAGTACACAAAAGTGAGAAAAGTCTACATAAGGTTGTATTTCACGCATTTCTTATGCCCTTCATATTTTGCTCTTTCACAAAGATTCCATGTTATTCCTGCAGCTCAGCAGACCTGCTCAGACACAGGTCTCTGCAGCTTCTCTTCCTATCAGGTGAAGTACAGCTGGGTACAGAGCTCTCCCTGTACAGACACTTCCCTGTCATGCTGCACTGGCACGATCCCTGATCAATACCAGACATTCCTGGGGAAGTTCTTGATGGCAATGATGGCAAAGCAAGAATGGGAAAATGGGATATAGTGCTTCTGGCATGAAAAAGAGGTATACATCAGAGTTTTGATAACAGAGGGGCAAGAGGGAGGAGAAGGGAGGCAGCTCGTGTGGGAATGAAAGAGCCTTTGCTGTATGTAACAAATTCAGCCAGCAGAACCAATGAAGTGTATAGAACTGTATACCCCTAGAATCCTTGCAGCTTTCACAGCTGTAGAATAATGCAATCATGAAATTCAGGGATGCAAAAAAAATTGAAGTATACTCAAAACTTCCCTAAACTATTTTTTTGAACAGACAGTGGCTGTATAAGATTGTTCTCCTACTGATATCCACTGTGAGCTAAAGCTTCTTATACAAAGCTAAAACTGACTGTTTAAAAATATTTTTCATGGCTTACTGCTTTCTTCAACAGTTTGGCTTTTATTTATTTAAGAATTTCTATAAGTGATAAGTAGAGCCTACCAAAATGTAATCCCTTAAAACTCAGTAATTGTAGCTGGAAAGCTGGATATCCACCTGCATTACACTATATATTAAACACATTTGATATGTTCATTAATTTTACAGGTCTGCAAAGTATGAATAGAAATACCTTCCCTGTTCTATATATTTCAAAACTTGGAGATTGTCTAGAAAACACACTGAACAGTCACTTTCAAAATATACTGGAGCTTAATCTGAATGTAATAATACAAATAGCAAATGGTAATAGCAAATAGCAAATTCAAATGGCAATTGTGTAATTTTTCAACAGTTGTGACCACGTAACATAGAAATCTACAGGTCTAACTGATTTAACAGAATTAAGTATAACTCTGGTTTTCCTGATGATTAAATAATGAAATTTAATAAAGAATAAATAATATATACACAGTTACTGAATCATGCAGTTATTTTGTCCTCTCCTTATTCTGTTTCACAGGATACTGGTTTTTCCGCTGAGACACTGAAAACGCTGTCTCTATATTGGCATCCTCATTCTTAAAATTAATTGGCTCTTTGGTATGACAATTTTCTTCTAAGATCATCACAACAGAAGTATATTTTACTTATAAGAAAGAAAGAGCCAATATAAAAATCTCTGTCATTTCAAATTTCTAAATTTTATTTAGAAATGGATTCCTTTTAAGAAGGGAAGCTTTGGGGAGATTGCCTATTTGAAAAAAGCTTTTTGCTATTTTGATGTAACCAACATATTCAATGTGATTGTAATTATTCAGCAAAAGCCTACATGAATTTTATTTTGATGTAAATTCAATCACAGCTGCCAGCCAGGCTTGAAATAGAAAGTATTAAGAGTTCTGTAGTAAAATTGAGGGCATCGTTCAACATTTTTTAATATTAAAGTGTAAAAAAATGAGGACTCCAAATAGAGTACATTCATCTAGATATCTGATAGGTTATGTACACAAAATACTGCAATCTCATCATTAGTAAAGAGAATGGCCAAATTCTCTCAAGAATCTTAAAAATATGTTGTGTTCTCAGAAGTAATAAGAATAGTTATTTTAATAATTACTAACCAATGAAAGTTAAGTTTACCTAGGAAATAAAATGTTTATGCAAACCAGAAATGAAAGAATTTATTTCAATCAAGATTTTGTCTTGGTGATTTGTGTTACTATTTAAGCCAATTTATTTCAGTATTAATTATTAAAAATATAAATTTTTACATCCTAGGTAAATGCTTCTCCATTTTTGGTCTCAGTAAGATTTTTAAATGAGGAAAGACAGCATGCTTGACAAGCTAGATTTAGTAACTCTAGAAGTAAAATTTCTTTTCACTTATATATTTAGTTATAAAGATGAATGTGACTAATTCCTGAACATCTGTACTTAATATAACAAATATTTACTTTAATACCTTCAAATGTTTAAGCTGATTGTCAACTGCTTTAAGATAAGAAAGCTTTTCTAAAACTCCCAGTTCTTCTAATTCGTCAATGTTGTTATTGCTGATATTCAATACAGACAAAGATTTCTGAAGGAGGAAAAGCAAAAAAAAAAAGTATTTTTTAATGCTATATATGAGTCAAGTTGTAAATTATTACAGAAAATGATCTTAAAAGATAAACATATGAAGAAGAAACATGCAACCACCACCTCCACACACCATACAGACTGTTTTATGTTGGCTTTCCACCTTGTCCTAAAATGTAATTTATTCTGGTTGTGAAGTGAAACCAAAGTAAGATTGTTTCTCAATTATTTCAGAAATTCTTAGTAAATACAGATTTTTTTTGTTTTTTAAAACATGTTCAAATTCTTTACAGAGTTCTGCAAGTGTAACTAACTCGACTTTTGAATATGAAACATACATTGAAACTGACTGCCTTTTTATAGAATCATAGAACGGTTTGGGTTGAAAGGGACCTTAAAGATCATCTAGTTCCAGCCCCCTGCCATGAGCAGGGACACCTTCCACTAGACCAGTTTGTTCAGAGCTCCATCCAGCCTGGCTTTAAACACTTCCAGGGATGGGGCATCCACAACTTCTCTGTGCAATCTGTTCCAGTGTCTCGTCACCCTTGCAAGCAGAGAACTTCTTCCTAACAGCATCTACACCTGCCCTTGATCACTTTCAGGCCATTTACCCCGTGTCCTGTCACAACACACCCTTGTAAAAAGTGCCTCTTCAGCTTTCTTATAAGCCCCCTTTAGGCACTGGAATGCTGATATAAGGTGTCCTCTTCTGCAGGCTGAACAACCCCAACTCTCTCAGCCTGTCCTCACAGAAGAGGGGCTCCAGGCCTCTGATCCCCTCTGTGGCCCTCTCTGGACTTGGTGCAGCAGGTTCATGTTCTTCGTACACTGTGTGCCCCAAGATTGCATCTGAACTGCAGAGCTGAAGCCCATACGTGCTGCCCACATGGTCTCATTTAACAGCTGCACTACACTGCTTTTCTCTCAGGCTTGATCCTACAAACCTCTTAGTATCCATATCTCTGATCCTTACCCCTTCTCTGGAACAGTACTGAGCCATATATTGCACTTTGCCATTTGTAACAGACAATAGTTACAGAGATCTTTACATTTTAGATACAAATCTAAATTTGTTTCATGTGTTTATCTCAGGAAATACTAATGTAGTTTCACATAAATGGAGAAAGTTTATATCTCTAGAAAATGACAAGGGACTTCTAATCCAGTGAGTTTAGAATTATACAAGGTATAAGATTTACCATTATTTGGAAAATCTCTATTTCAGCAGTTTATACAGGAAAACTAACCCCCTTCAAAAATTTGACCAAGATCTACATTGCAGACAGAAATAACCAGTATCATCCTGATAAACACAGTTCATAAACTTAATCTTTTCAGTCAGATTCATGACATTGTCATAATCAAAACATTTGTCTGTGGTACACACAGAGCTATACGGCCTCCTGATTTTATCTCTTTTATCTCTGACACCATTAAAAGAGCCAGAAACAGATTAAGAAGTAAAAAGCAATGCCTTAAAAAGGCTCCAAACACTTAGCACTTAAAGGATAAAATAGAATATTTTTACATTTCACCTCCACAAAGATGTTACATAGTCAAGAATGCAAAGTTGTTTCATAGAAAACAAAACAAACCCCATATCAAAAGGCCTTAAATAAAAGCCACAAAGAACAAAATCTAGACCAGGCTGCTGAAAACATGGAATAATTTATTATACATTATTATCCTGGGAAGATGATAGCTGTAAAACTTCCCTTTACTTGGATGATTTCTCCAGTATAGAAGGAACAAAGTACAAATGCTTTCACAGTAATGACTCATTTCTATTAAAGAAAAATAGCAATACATGTCCTGGATTACATAATCTCAAAACAGGAAAAAAAATAGAGCTAGGTCAAATATTTATGATATACATGTGAACCAAAGAACTCACTTTTTAGTGAGTTTTTCATCTTCACAAAAAAAGGCTCATAGAGCCCTGACTACACTATGGGAGATACAGCAAGAGGAATTTTTATAGTACAGAACTACATCCATTAGCAAATAAATCCTACTTTTTAACCTTTTCAACTGTATCTTTTATGAGCAATTAACATGCTGAAAGACAACTTCAAAAAGATTTCCTGAACTCTTGACATAACACAACATAGAAGAACTGCAGAACTAAAACTGAGTGCTTTTGATTGTGCTGTTCCTAATATCCAGGAAGAAAAAGCTGTTTGTGCCCCTTTTTTCCCATTCCATTTTTCTACAGAAATACAAAAGGCAATAAATAAACAATTATACCAATCAAATAACTGAAATATCAACAAACTAATTCACTACAAATAAAACAGACTAAGAAAACTAAGAGTGATAAATTCCAACCCCTTTTTAGTTTATTCACATTCTGTTAGTATAGGGCATCCACACACTTCCTTAATTCCTCTCTCTCTCTTGATTCTCATTTTCATCCTTCATAATGAAAAAAGATGAAGTAGAATTTTCTGGACTCCTTATAGGAGAATTAGGGTGGGATCCCCTTGGTAGAATTTGAAATAATGCCACCAATTGGCAAAGGAGGAGAACACAGAGTGATCAACTCCTAATCATTTCTCCTAAAAATGCTGATCTCCTGGTAATTGGCTAATTTAAATTCTCCAAATGTACTTACTGCCAGGGAGTTAAGAGATACTGGATCAAACAGAAGTTTTTCACCCAGAGGGAGATGTTGACTTTCAATATGTAGCTCCCTCAGTTCTCCTACTTTTTCCAAGCCCTCTACTACAGTGATATAGTTGCCTCCTAAATACCTACAGAACAGAACACAAAATAGATTTAATATCCTTTGAAAGTAAGAGCAAACACAAGGCTTCAATAGATAGAGAAAAATCTTTTTCAAATATTATTGAATAACACTTGGAAATGGTGACAGAAAAAGTAAATAACCTAGCATACAAGTAGAACATACACTTAACTGATTCAAGCAGTTTTCTGCAGTTTTATCTACTGCTATTATTATTATTATTATGAAAAATTAAATCATTTAAATGAAACATATGTCAAGATGATATGTCATTACTTTTATCACAGAACATTTCATAAAAAAATAATAAGCAATTACTTCTATTTGAAAAGCAAAATTTAAGTGCTGAAAGGACCTTAATGGCTATATAATTAAAAAAAAATTTTAAGTGTCATAACTATTCTTCTTACAAGTAAAATAAATACCTTATTTTCAACTTACAGTTTTTCAAGTTTTTTCAGCGATGAGAGATTTTCTATACTTGAAATACGATTGTTCTGAAGGTAAAGGTGCGTTATATTTGAAGCAAAGTCCAAATTCTGGATTTGGTTGATGTGGTTATCATATAAATACAGAACTCTCAGATTTTTACAGAAAGAGATGTCACCCTGAAATAAATAACAACATGCTACTTCATGTTCAGTCACTGCCTGCTTCTGGAAGCTATTGATTGTTCTTATATTTAAGTTCTGATGCATGATTTATAAATTTTCACCTTTAGTAAACATTTCTTAAAACTATTTTTCCTAGAAAAACAGAGTTATTATATATTGTCAGTTATCTACACATTAAAGACTGAAATCTGTCATTACTATTTTGCCATACAGAATCTCAGGACTACAGGCATGACCAGCAAATACACCACATCCAATGTGACTTCATTCTCTTCCCTGTCTTCATCAGAGGGATTTCAGAAGAGCACAATTTTTTGTGTAGTTGTCCCCATTAAACTGCACTAATGTAACTGGAAACCAGCTCTTGGCAAAGAGTTATTGGTTTATACAAAACCTTGCACTTCAATCTATTTCAATATATTTCTGAACTCAAGTTTACACTCAAATGTTGAGTTTCTTTGAACATATTCCTATGAAACAAGTAAAAGACCACTCCTCATGAAGGTTTTGGTAAAACTTTGCTGTAGCAGCTGATGAACCAGACCTCATCAAATGGACTGATCCAATTAGTAACTCGTTATGGCTGTGCTCGTTCCTAGCAGTGGGCTGAATAAACCCATTTGCTTGCAGGGCTCTGTTCACACAGAACAAGCAATTTCTTCTTGACTGAAACCAATCATTTCTTGAGCAGAAATTCACCACATTCAACAATGCAGTTGTTCAGGGCTCAGCAGTTTCAAAATTTACTCAGTATCTTGAGGGGATCTGAATTAACTCAGAAGTTCTTGAAACCCATACACATTTCCTACTATTAAACTCAGAGGAAGGAGGACTGGGTTAAGTTTGCAGGTTTAGTCTTTGAAAATGAAAAGCTCATGGATTATTTTTAAATGAGTAAGCCCCAGGGAGCAATTAAAAAAAATTTTTTTAACCTGGCTAATTTGAAAAAGCCACTACACCAGTCCAAATTTGTTAACCTCACTCAGGTTATTTCCTGTTCCTGAACTCTCCTTTCCTTTCTCAGACTGCCTCTGAAATTTAGGAATAAATCAGATAGATTGAAAAGATTGTGCTGTGAGTTAACAAATTTGTAAAACTTTCCTTGTTTGTCTCTCCAACAATGAACACCTCATCATAACAATAACTACAAAACATTAGAGTGGACAGTTTAAAAGGAATAATAAACAATAAATCTTACAATTGAATCTATATTTTTATCTGACAAATTCAGATGAGTTGTTTTTTGCAGATACTGTTCAAAGTCCTCTTCACTACGATTCTTGTGACCAGCATTTTTAGCAATTAGGTCCACTGTTAGTTGAACCATGGTTCTGTAATGGGTGAAGCTGCTCTACTTCTCCTTTTAATAGTGTACTCCACTAAGTAGTGCTAAGTAGTATTATAGAATGCCTTAAAAACAGAAAGGAAAATGTTATACTACTTGTATTCCAGATCTTCAACAAAGCTTGCATGTGTACTTCAAATCTGACATATCCTCACCAATGCCCTTTTCATTTACAGTGATACTACATTGCTTATAAAAAACTACCCCTTTTATTGCTGACATTTTATCAAATTTTTGGCGTATTAATAAATATTTAAAACAATTTTTCTATTTGATTTGTTGATTCAGTTTGCTTAAGACTATTATATCCTAGTTTTCATCTTTTTCATGCAGAAATATGAGGACAATGCTCCACAGCAGGCACATTCACATTTCACAGACACATATGTGTGAATTCTCACACATAGTAGCTAGATAATGGAAGCTCATCATCTGATTATAAATTAGAAAATACAGGACATTTTATAACAGGTTTTACAGGCTGTGAGAGGTGGTATGAAGCTACAGGACTCTTTATATACCTGCACAGCACTTTTGTCATGCACACAACTGCATGTTCTTCATGTTCTTCACAGTCAAAAACTGTGAGTTTTTCCCATTAAGGCATATTATATAGGCTCTCACAACTTTCTTTGGGAACTTTTTTCCCCAAACTCTGGCTCATATAAGTGAGCTTATAAATGACAGAATGGGGGAGAGGGAAGAAGGCAAGTGGCTAATATTGAATGGAATGCATAAACGATCTGGGGGAAAAGATACCCTAAAGATGTAACTTAATGACTCAGGATAGAAAGGTCACCTATTTAGCCAGTACATATACCAATGTATGTTATGTATTATAGCTTATACACAAAAGCCCCACATTAGTGTATCAGAACAACTGAGGAAACAGCAAAAAGCATCCCAGTGCTAAACCTCGCACAGAGAATCCTCCCTGCCAGCATTACAATTAGGAGGAACTGAAGAAAAGCCAAGATCGAGGCTGCGAAGGCAGAAGAAACTTCCGTTCTTAGTAAACAAATCTGAAGCTCAGCAGCTCTCCTTTATCCATACGGGATTTGCTTTTAACTTTTATTTTAAAAAGTGAGGATGAAGAAGAGCTGAAAAGATATTGTGGATTGCCTGTCTTTCTATTGTGAGTTTCTTGCTTTTTATAGCAAAAACACCTCTTAGAGCCCCTTCTCAGACCTTCTTCCAAATCCAGCAGGGAAAGCGAGGCAAAGCTGGGCAGGTCTCCCTCCCTCGGTCCCCAAGCTCCTTCCTACCTACAGCCGTGCGATTTCACACCGCCCTCCCCGTCCCGTGGCCCCGCCACCAACCGCCTCCCAGCCCGGCCGCTGGGAAGGCGGCTCCGATGGCGGGCACGGCCCGGGATCCGCTCCAGGCGCCCTCCCGGAGGAAGCGCCCCCGGCCCGGCCCCGCTCTCCCCTCAGCCCCCGGCCCGCGCGCGCCGCCCGCCCCTGGTTGCCGCGGTAACCGCACGCCAACCGCCAAGGGGCGGGGCGCTCCCGTACCGGCTGCGGCGCGCGCCCCTCGGACCAATCAGCGCCGAGGAAAGGAGAGTAGGGGTGGGGTTTCTTTGCGCACGCGCAGGAGCGAGCGCCACGCGGCTCCGCGCGGGCCGGGCTCAGTGGCGGCCATGTTGGGAGAGGGTGAGGGTGAGGGTGGCCCTAGTTGGGAGGGACCCGCAAGGGTCGTCGGGGCCAGCTCCTGCACGGGACACCTCAAAAGTCACACCATGTGCCTGAGTGCATTGTTCTAATGCTTCTCGAACTCTTGTTAGGCTTGGTGTTGTGACCACTTCTGAGAGAGCCCGTTCCAGTGCCCAACCACTCTCAGGCTGGAAAACCTTTTCCTAATATCCAACCTCAACCTCTTCTGACACAACTTCAGGCCATTCCCTCGAGTCTTGTCACTGGATGCCACAGAGAAGAGCTCAGTGCATGACCTTGCACTTTCCCTCATGAGGAAACTAAACTGCAGTCAGGTCTCCACTCTGTGTCCTCCTGCAGAAGAGGTGACCTCAGCCGTTCCTCAGACAGCTTCATGTCCAGTCCCTTCACTGTCCTCCCTGCCCTCTTTTGGACCCTCTAATAGCTTAATGTTATTTTTATATTGTGGTGCCCAAAACTGCAAAACGTGGATTGTGTAAAAACTTTCTTAAGGATGTTTCATGTTGGATCTTTGTATACTTTCAAGTCCAATCAACAAGGGAGGTTTAACTTGTGAAAAGGCAGCTAACAAGCAAACTCTAAGTGATATCTGTGATATCTGTGATATCTGTGATATCCATGATATCTAGAAGAACAAATTACTTGTTTGTAGAATTACCTTGTTAAAGTTTAGGGCTTGACATGCTTCAATGATCTGAGACCGAGGGGGAGGTTAACAAAGCTTGGGAAAAAGGATGCTGATAGTGGGCACAAAGAATGCAGAATTTATGACCTACAAAGACATCTGGTAGAACTCCCAAGATAAGGGAAAAAGTAATAAAGTCAACTCAGCAACTGTGCTGAAATCAGCTCAAACTGAGTGAAAGGTAATTCCAGCAGGGGGAAATCCGCAACTTCCAACTCACAGACCACCGACCCAAAGAAGAGAGAGGTTGGGCATGTGGGCCAATTAGCATAAGAAGCAAGAGAATTGTTGGCCAGTAGTAGAATATGAATTCATTAGAAAACGATGTAACTATGAGCCAATGAACACTAATTCCTTTATTTGCTAAACTATATCAATTGTAAAACGTTTTGGTAATCCATGTTCTTGATTTGTGGAATTCCACCAGGCACCAGGCTTGTGCACTTTTGAAATAAATAATCAATGCCTCTCTTAAATGTGTCATTATTGGCTTGTTGCACACCAGGTAATAAATACAATTTTTGTGGACAGCAGCACTGGAGGTGAGGCTGCCCCAGTGCAGAGCAGAGCAGGACAATCCCCTCCCTTGCCTGGCTGGTGATGCTGTGCCTGATGCCTCCCAGGACAGAGTTGGCCCTCCTGGCTGCCAGGGCACTGCTGGCTCACATTCAGCTTGCCATTGACCAGGATCCCTAGGTCCCTTTCTGTAGCACTGCTTTCCAGCATCTCATTCCCAGTCTGTATGTACATCCAGGGTAGCCCCATCCCAGGTGTAGAATCCAGAACTTGCCCTTGTTAAACTCCCCACTGCTGGTGATTGCCCAACTCTCTAACTTGTCCCAGAAAAAATCTTTGAAACCTGCTAATGCAAATGGACTTTGCTGCCCACCCCGACAAAGAGCTCTTTGTCTTATTAATGTCTTAATAAGGCTATATGTTTTTAGATCTTGTTAACCAGCAGTTTTTCTGTTTGGTATTGCCTCTTCTTCCTCCATGCCAGGCTTTTTTTGTGAGCACAGACTACTGGCAAAACCAAGATCATACGGTTCCTTTCTCTCATGCTTGAATTGGAGAGGTTAATAGTTTTATAAATGGAGTGGAATGGAACTTTAACATAAGTGGATAGTATAGTATATAGATAGTATAGACAGAACCTTAACAGCAAAGTTCCACAAAAAATGTGTTAGCAAATATTTATTCAATTTTTTAATGGTGAAATATTATTCCGACTTGTGGTTGGTTGGTTGTTGGTTTTGTTTCGTTTTGTTTAATCAATTATATCACACTTTTTAGTGCCTTTACAAAAGCCAACTAATTAGTTGCTGATGACACAGAAGTGGGAGGAGTGGCTGATACTCCAGTGGGTCGTGCTGCCATGAGAAGGACTTCAACAGGCTGGAGAAATGAGCCAAGGAGAGCCCAAAAAAGTTCACCAAGGGAAAGCAAAGCACAAAGCCTGGCCCATGGTGAGGAACAGCCCCAGGCACCAGCAAAGACCAGCTGGAAAAAAAAAAAGCAGCTTGGCAGAAAATGACATGGAGGTCCTGGTGGACATCAAACTGTGCAGTGTAGCAGCAAGGAAAGCAAATGGTATCCTGGGCTGCCTTAGAGGAATATTGCCAGTTGTAGAAGGAGATCCTACCCTTTGTATTCAGCGCTGGTGAGACCACACCTGGAGTGCTGGTGTCCAGCTCTGAGCTCTTCAGTACAAGAGAGACGGGGACATACCAGACAGAGACCAGCTAAAGGCTGTTAAGATGATGAAGGGACTGGAGCACTCTCTTTTAATGAGTAGTTGTGAGAGCTGGGACTGTCCAGTCTGGAGAAGAGAAGGCTCAGGGTGTTTGCTTCCAATAAAACCAAATTCTGACTTCATTTCTCTTATAGGTAAAATGACGCAAAATGTTGTTAGGAACAAACATAGTTTATTATGTTAAATATGTTTGAAATAACTTGTTCCAGTTCATTTCAATTTTGGTTTTATGTTTTCAAAGGTAGCAAATATAAGATTCTCAAAAACTTGGAGTAGAACAAGTAGGGGAATGGGGGTTGTGGGGAGTGTCACTCCCTTCTGCTTAGGGGAAGACTCTCTCCCCTCTTGTTTGTTCCACCATGAGCTTCCCACAGAGTCAAAGCCTCCTTCAGGCACATCCACAGGCTGCAGGTGTCTGTCTGTTCCACCATGAGTCCATGAGCTGCAGGGGCACATCTTGGCTCACCATGGTCTTTGCTATGGACTGCAGGGGAATCTCTGCCCTGGTGCCTGGAGCCCCTCCTCCTCCTACTCCCCCTCCTTCTTCTCCGACCTGGAGGTCTGCAGAGTTCTTTCTCTCCCATATTCTCACTTCTATTTCCTAGCTGCTGGTGTTGCACAAGCTTTTTCCTCCCTTCTTAAATATGTTATCCTGAGGGATAACCATCACAGACTACCATCACTGATGGGCTTGGCCTTGGCCAATGGTGGGTCTGTCTTGGAGCTGGCTGGTATTGGCTCTATCAGACATGGAGGGAACTTCCAGCAGTTTCTCACCTAGTATGAAGAAACCACCCTTGCATCCTACCGCTATTACCTGTCCTGCTAGGTGGGTCTGTCCTTTGAGGCTATCAGGGCTCTGGCTGCTAGGGACAGCTGTGACCTACAGAGCCAAGGTAGGGCCAGGAGTGTCTGTGATGGGCTTTGGCCCTGTGACATCCTAGGGGATGGGTCACAATGGGGCTGATTTTCCGGGCCTGAGTCAGAGGTAAGCATGTGAGGGGAGGCTGGGCTGGGTGACAGCTGGGACAGAAATGTGGATTCTCACCCTGCATCAAGAGCCCAAGCCCCTGCCAGCAGCCTCACCCCTTCTCCTACCTGCTTCCAGCTCTGTGCAGCTCCCATACCTGCTCCCTGCTCCTTCACAGATCCACCTGACCCTTTCTCTCCCTCCTCATCCAGGCCATGGCTGTCCGAGTGTTCTTTAGGGTGGTGCGAAACCTCATCATCCAGCACCCGCAGATGGTCAACAGGGAGCTGGATGAGGCCACACGTGAGCGCATGCGGCAGCGCGAGGAGATGCTGAGACGGGAGATGACTCGGCTGCTGCAGGAACTGGAGCAGAATGACATGGCCCAGAGACACCTGCTCTTCACTGCCATGCTCCAGTGGCAGAGCTGGGCTGTAGCCCTTGTTGTGCTCTTGGGGCTGTGCTGGTGGCTCCGATATTTGAGAAATCATCATAGAATTGTAGAATCCTAGAATGGTTTGGTTGAAGGGACCTTAAAGATCCATTTAACGATCATCTCATTCCAACTCCCCTCCCATGGGCAGGGACACCTTCCAGTAGACCAGCTTAATGCGCCATCCAGTCTGGCCTTGAACACTTCCAGGGATGAGGCATCCATAACTTCTCTAGGCAACCATTAACCACTATTCCAGTACCTCACCACTGTCACAAAGAAGAATTTCTTCCTAATGGCAATGGCTAATCCAAACCTTCCTTCACCTTCCTCCTCCTCCACCCTCATTCAGCTTAAAGCCATTCCCCCTTGTCCTATCACAGCATGTCCATGTGAAAAGTCCATCTCTTCTTCTCGTAGGCCCATTTAGGTAGTGGGAGGGTGCTGTAAGGTCTCCTTGGAGCCTCTCCAGGTTGAACAACCACAGCTCTCTCAGCCTGACTTCATAGGAGAGGTGCCCCAACCCTGTAATCAACTTAGTGGCCCTCCTCTGGACACATTCCAACAGGTCCATGCCTTTCTCATTTTGGGATCCCAGATATGGACACAAGTACTCCAGGTGGGAGTCTCACAAGACTGGAGTACAGGGGAAGAATCACCTCTCTCGACCTGCTGGCCACACTTATTTTGATGGAGTCCAAGACACAGCTGGGCCTTCTGGGCTGTGCGTGCACACTGCTGAGACACATCAGGCTTCTTGTCCTTTCCCAGCCCAGCCCATACTTGTACTTGGGATTGCTCTTACTCAGGTGCAGGACCTTGCACCTGGCCTTGTTGAACTTCAGGAAGTTTGCATGGGCCTACCTCTCAAGCCTATCAGGGTCCCTCTGGGAGGTATCCCTCCTGTCCAGCATGTTACCACACCACACAGCTTGGTGGTGTCAGTAAATTTGCTGAGGGTACACTTGATCCTACTATTCATGTCACCAACAATGTTAAACTGACTGGTCCCAATACCCTTACATATCTATGGCTATGTAAAGCCCATTCAGCCCTAACATTAATAAATGGAATAAAGTCATGAACGTTTCATGTTTGGCCGCTGCATATTCTATTCCTTAGCTAGCACACTATTTTTAGACTAAAAAGTCTACCATAAACCAAGAAGTTTAATATTGATGCTCAAGATTTTACCTTCTAAATTTGAACTGAGTACAAATTCATTTTGGATCAACAGATGTTAGGAAGTATCTTAGTCAGACCTCTAAGTGACAAACTGATATAAGTATCTACAAAAATGGAGAATTAGCAGTTATCATCCTCCCATGCACACTTCCTGTATTTCAACACTATTGTCTGCACACCTGAAGCCACCATCTCAAGCTTCCATCTCATATCAACATGAACACATAGCATGTTGTTCCCACATCCTACGAAAGGTGGGGAGGAAAGAATGGGATTTTATACTCTTTTGGCTTGAAAATACTTAAATTTCATTACAGGGGACAGGTTACTTTCTTGTTTCACTTACATGCAAGATGTCATTGACCACAATATCTTTTTCCTAAAGCCAAGAACACTTACACATCACCCTGCTTTCCCTATTTCCCATGCACAGTAGAGTGGTTCTACATTTATTTAGCAACGATACTGAGGCCTCTGCAAAGGTTTGCTGTAAGTTCAGAACAGGAGAAAAGTCTACATTCCATGTTGCCTTCCTTTTGCAAGATTAATTCACATCCTTAGATATCCTTTTGGAAAGCTAAGAAACCATGTTAGAAGAAAAAAGTCTTTAATGAAGAAGCATTGCATGTCAACATTGACAAGAGGCCACAGTTCAATTCTTTGGCTCATTTTCTGTAACAGCACAGACAAGAGATCTACACATCTTTTTTCCTGTTAGAAGCAAACCTGGTGCACTACACAGCTGGACAACTTTGTCAAAGGATTTCAGAGATAAATGAAAGGCTTTAATGTTTATGAGGAGTAAACAAATACCTTGAAATTATTATATTTTAAAATTCCAAAACACAACAATGAAACGTAAGGGAGGAAAGAGAAAGTTCAACTACCTTTAAAGAGACTTCCTTTCAATAGAGCAAGTTCAGACTGAAGTTAAGATCTGTATTTGTATAATTTGATCCTACTAGGACTTGAAATAAAATAGAAGTTTTTATCCTATTAAACCATAGTTGCCTGGTTACAACTACAACCTCACAAGTTACTAAGTTTCTCAAGGCTGTTTTGTGCAGCCCAACCAGTATGCAGGCTGAGGCAAGCAAAACTCTTTAACTTAAAACAAGTAAGTTGAAACTTTAGAGAGCTGCTTCTATTTATGCTACGGCAGTTAATTTCACACTGAGATGGATGGACCTCTTCAAATCATCTGCACTGCACACTTGCATGATCAAAACAATTAAACAAGTGGGATTGGAGCACCTCCAGTCAATAAAGACAACAAAGTGTCATCTCAATCTGCAGCATTAAAACCTGTTGGAGCCTGGAAACAAAGGTGAAGTTATTAGAAAACTATTTGTTTGTTAGGACAAACATTTTATCTTTGTAGTGTTCTTTTTTTTTTTTTTAAATTTTTAATGAACATTGTATCTTACCTCCAGCAGAGATGAAAATGTAGATTTGGAAAATGCAAAATCCTGTCTCCAAAGATGAGTGATAGGAAATAATTCAAAACATCGTTTTCACCATAGAGGAAATAACAGCTTGGCAAATATTGTAATGAAATTTAACAGATTAATCAAGAATAGAAAGTAAAAATTATTATACGTTGCTATGATTCAGAAACAGTCCAAAGATGTACTGGTATCTCTGCATTATTTTGTCAAACGTTGTATAGATACCTGAGTACTCACACAGTCATTCTTTATTCTTAAATAGGTGTAAAATGTTATTTTTGTGTTATTTCTCTCCAGCTGACGATTTACATAAATATTTGTGTTAAACCATTTTTGCCACTCTCAGAGTTTTACCTGGATGTCCTCAGAAGAATTTTTAAAGTGGAAAAGGAAGAACTTCCACCAAACTTGGAGTAATGAGGAGCTAGTTTGGAGCTTGTATCACTACATAAAATACATGTTGTTTAAGTTGAAACAGTATCTGCCATTTTCTCTTGTTAGATCTCCAGCTTTGTAGAACTCAGACTGAAAATGCCTCCCTTAGAAACAGATTTAAAATATAAGATTAATTCTAACCTCCAATGATGTGAATGCAACTTGTCTTCAGCTGGAGAAGAAAGTTCAGATGGTTCTAATTACTAAAGATTACATGCCATTAGATGCAGGCACATAAATTAATTTCCTTTTATAATAAAGTAATGCCACTGCAGTTGCAATAAGCCCTAAGGCAATCTGGGCTAGAGCAAACAAAAATTCACACAGGAAATGATGGACAAATTTACATAGGAGTTGAATCATGTTTCAGTTGAAAATGAAGAGTTCTGAAAACAATACATTTATAATCCCCTCAAAGGGCTTAGCCATTTCCTATCTGTGATGATCTAAAGAGAAAAACTATGCAAAACAGTAAACATTCTTTGCTAACAGCATTATTACAAATTGCTATTAAAGGTGGTAATGTCTGACAAACCAGAGATGTATGACCTTTAGTGCAGAAGCCCAGTAATACTTATGTATGCTTTATAATCTGTATTTTTAAAAGGCTAATGATCAATCTTCTTATTTTGTAGAGAGAAACAGATCCTAGCTCTGACAAAAATGCCTTGCTAAAGTTTATGCACTCCTGGGTTTTGAAAAGAAAGGAAGAAAAACCCATTCTCCTGAGATGCAATCCAGTGACCTATCCACTGGACCATGCTACTTCCCAGAATACTGTAGTTTTCAGAAAGCCCTGTATGAAGCAATTTTTCATAATTAAAAACAAACCAAACGTCACAGCAAATATTTCATATTTTAGAGGTTTCATTTGAGGGTCAAAATTAACTTTCCTAAATTACATATTTCCTTGTGGATATTATTCTGAGGCTCTGAAAAGTAAAACTACAGCTCATAAAAATACACCCTGAGGAACAAGATACTTCATTAATTCCTTAAAGGTTTAGCATAATTGTTTTTAACTCAAGAAAAATCTTTCAACTAACTGGATACTCTCTGATGACAGTTCTTCAAGACTTGACACATGAAAAAAGTTCTATGTGCATGCAATTAATCTTATATTTTATCACCCCATATTTTAATAATTTTCAACTCATAGGGACTTGGACTTTAAAATGATGCTGTCTCAGCTGTGTAGTATTTACATTTTTTCTGGCTTTTTACTTTTTAAAGTATTTGTTTTTATCATTTTATCTTAACCTAGTTTACTGTATGATATACAAAATACCTTATATTGGATTTTCAGATATAACAGTATCATTAAGATTGGAAAGATCATTGCCCTAGCACTGCCAAGTCCACAACTAGATCATGTCCCTAAGTGCCACACATACATGTCTTTTAAATACCTCCAGTGATGGTGACTCAACCACTTCCCTGGCAAGCCTGTTCTAGTGCTTGACCCCTCTCAGTGAGAAATTTTAGTGGTATAATGAGAGTCCAATTCTGATTTGGAATTTTTGGGGCACAGTCATAAAAATAGATTAAACAAATAGCATATTTATCAAAGAGAAAGTAACATACCAAGCTTATTGCAAAACACTGACATTAAAAAAAAATTCCAAAATTTAGCAAAAGGGAGAAAATAAGTGAGATGATTAATGTTCAATTAAATTTACTATATTTTTAACCTTATAAACAAAATAGTAGCATGTCAGCAATTAGCTTTTCAGCTTGTATTCTTCAATTTTTCATAATTAACATTAAATAATCAACTGCCATTACAGTTCATAATAAATGGAGGACTGCTGTAGAAAAAATGCATGTCTTGGGGCAATGCACTACACTGTGCAGGAGTGATACTGTACCCAGGTTCATGGCAACCTTATACTTTCTAAAGCAAATACATCTGTCACACTGAAGTGTCATAAAACACTGGACAAGTTAAGGTAAAATCAAAATATCTGAAACCAGCTGCAGTCAAAACTTTATAAAGGCACAAGTGATAGAAATGCAAGAACATTATGCTTCATTACTAAATATCAAGTTTAAGAGAACTCATTCTATTTAATCTAAGCACATGTGCACACACTGCCACCAAAGGCAAAGAAAACGAGAGAGTCCCTTGTCAAATCGGGTCTGAACAGGGGTAAGGGGAATTTTTCAAGGAATACAAAAGATAGATGGTGAACAGAGCTCTTGTAACCAGGTCACAGTTGTTTGTTATTCCAGTACTAGAATCAATGATAACTTATGAAAGGCTCAAGGAACATTTCTTCTGTCCTGGCATGAATGTGAGGTAAGGAGCAACTGAAGAACTTGTGACACTGCTCAAAAGCAAAAGCTTAAGGTCAGCCTTTTTATTAGCTTTTTCTGAAGCAAAAATATTTCTTGACTTGAGTGAGGCTGCTTGTAAACGCAAAGATTACAGAGAGTTTGTGACAAAACCCAGATACTTGTGGCTAATGGTGCCAGAAAGAGTTTTTGGGACTGAAACATATTCTAAAATTTGTCTTTCTTCAGTGTACTGAGCTTATTCCCGTTTAGCATAATCCTTCAGAAAGGCTCAGTTTCCAGTGGATATCTAATGTAAGAGATCTAGGCAAACACTTAACATTTACTAACTCCCGTTTTCCCTCAGAGTAAGGGCTGAGGTTTTGAAAATCTGTGTGCTTCAGGATACAAATGGGAGCTGCCAGATGCAGACATATGTAGAAAAAAATTGACCCTAATAAATAGCCTGATCATCTAATTAGCTTTTTACAAGCAAGACAAAGGAATGAGGGAGAACTATTTTGCCTCTCTGTAAAACTTTGGTGCACCCAACTCTTGAGTACAGTGCAGGTCTGAGTTATGTGTGTCAAGCTCAAATTAAGATGTGGGATATATGAGGGCAAATAAAATTATCACGTGGGTAATTGATAGTGGCAGCTTTATGACGACAACATAAAAAAGCTGAAACGTATCAATTTAGAGAGAAGGCTGAGGTGACAATATGACGAAAGTTAATAAACATAAAGGTGGAGGGTGAAGCAAACAAAATTGGTAATCACTCCATGCCATGCTATTCGAACTTGTAATGCTCTAGAGAAAGCTACTAGATCATTCAAATCAGGTACAAAAGTGGCCAGGTTCAGGTGCTCTCCCCTAGCAGCACTCCTACAGCTGCCTTTGGAGATGGTCCAGCAGCAGGGCGTTTCCCATACTCCCTCACCTTCTCTTGCCTAGTTTCTGTTTTATTTTGTTATTTTAGGCTGGAGGACAGGACAACCGGGAAAGAGAAACAGAAGCCAGTCTCTCATAGCTGCATTACTCCATTCAGTAAATTCAAAAATGAAGAAGGCAAGAAAAAACATTATGCCTTTTTTTCTCGTTTGGGTTGCAACAGAAGCCAAGCCATTCAGTCTTCAGGCAATAAAATTAATTTACTGGAGCTGTCATTCCATTCCTTACCAAACATTTGAAGGAGACTTCAAAGGAGAAGCAGATCTGATAGGATAATGAAGCTATATAGGATATCTGATAGGATAATCTTTGTCCTGGTAATCACAGAGTAAATCTGAATGGCTCTTCTTCTGGCCCACTCACAGTAAAGCAAACCAGTATTCTATCAGGAATTACAGCATAGTCCTTTGTATTTGATTGTCACAAATACACATGTATTTCTTTGGATTTTGGTGGTATTAGTATGTACTGTGTAAAAATGTAATTTGCATACATGAGAAAGGTGAGCATACAGGTATGCTTCAAAAAAGAAAGAACAGGATAGGGAAGAAGTTCAAACACAATTTAGCATTTTCAGCATTCTGTAATTTTAATATGTTGGCAAATACTGTTAGATGAAGAAATTATTTGTGTTCATTTTTATTTATTGAAATGTAAAAGGCAGTCAGTATTTTGGAATGCATGCCTGTCTCAAAAAATCTTAACAAAGAGAACCCATTTGTATGTGCTTTAGTACTTATTGCATTACTTCAGCTGTCAGCTACCTGATATGTGGCACTTATTTGCATAAACTAATTTCTAAATAAAAAATGGGTGCAAATGGGGAAGAATAAATCGATGTATCTGAACAACATGAATTGTTCTCAAGAATACCCTTATTCCTAATATTTTTGAAGTCTCACACCTGCTTGGTAGAATTAAGGCATCTACCCATTAAAGATTCTCCATTTTTCAGGTACACCTGTTTCTGAGTGTAGATGGGGATGACTCCTTTGTGGTAATGATCTTCAGTGCATGGAATTCTGACCTCAGAATTTGGAATAATGCTAGCATTAAAATGCCTGTTCAAAGACAAAGACCCTGTTATTCTGGTTCCTGAACACTGCAGAAAGGATTCTATGCAGGCAACAGGTACAGCCCCACTACATGTATAATATCAAACTGAGTTATAGCACCATACACTCAGCAAGTAACGAGACATGTAACTCAATGGACAGCTGTTCACATAAGCATTTAAACCTCAGCATTCATATTGCTATAGTTTATAAAACAACTTGCTATTTTAAATTAGGCCATCTGTGACTAAAAACATTGTGTGTGAGCCTACATGCAAAAAAAATTCAGTTCACTGCTATCCCAAACGAGGACAGTTTAAATATAGTCATAGAGTGATATAAGATAAAACTATTCTTTTATATTTTAGATAGATACAAGATGTAGAAAACCTTTGGATCATGTTATGCAAAGAGAACTCTACTAAGTAGCAATAGAGATACCTATTAGGAAATATAAGATATCTCACAAAAGCAGGGTGCTTCTTTGTGTAAACACATATTGACTGGGACAATGGCTGTGTGCTTAATTTGAAGTCTCAAAGACCTGTGGAAGAAAGTTAAGTAAGAAAAGTTACTGGCCAGGTACACTTGCTGTGTCTTCCTTGAACTTAAAAGGAACTGCTGTGTACTTACATACTGTGCTTGTTTGTGCAGAAGTCTACTGGTGCAATTTCCAAGAAAATAAATACCTTATTAAAATACCACAGCCTTCTTCTCCTGACTCCCCACCATCACTATCATGCTGAGAGAAGAATAAAACTGTTCTCCTACCGAACTGCACTCCTAATAATTATCTCAAATTTACTGTGATTAAATGTATTTTTCCTATACAGTTGGATGCTGCTGTTTTAAAACTCTTGATGAACTTCTGCTTCAGAGTGTCTGCATTTCCCTGCTGAATTACAAATTTTTACTGTATTGTATTTAACTTGCATCTTAACTTCAAATCCACTGGAATCTGTTCGTATGAAAAGGCCTTAATGAGTACTAGCTATTAAAATATCCAGACCAAAACAAAAACAAAATCCACATCAAGGCAGAGCTAAGGTTGAAAAGGAGACTCAGTTACTTAAGGTATAAAGCATAATAGTATATTGTATAAAGCATAAATTATCCCAAAAGTAAACATTCCAAAACCCCCAGGAAACTCAGGATTAAAGATGAAAACTTAAAAGGAATCCAAACATCTTGTATTATTGAAATGCAGTATGAAAGCCTCCAAAACGAACTTAGATCAGCCCTGCAGCAGCACCATGTCGTAAGCCAGAAATGATGATTAATGCATTTAGTATCTGTGGCCTGAAATTAGCCTAATGCGTATTTCAGAGGTCATTTTTCATTTTGCTCCTTTGTATGCAACAAGTGACTATGACAAGCAATAGCAGGAGAAAAATAATGGTATATAAACATGTTATGAGTTCCACTGCAGAGCTGGTCAATAGCTGACTATTTAGAAATACAAAATGTCCATCACGAGTGAGAAGCTATAAGCAAAATACAGTTCTACCATGCATAAATGTTGAATTACTGTGAAAGAAACCATTTCTGGCTGGACCAGCAAACCTCAATCAGGAAAGGCTCCATTAAATTTAATAACTTGTTAAAAGATAAACAAGTGGGATTTCAATTTTTAAAATTAAGCACAGATATTAAAATCTGAGAAAAAACTTCTTCCATTACATAGGTTACCTATCTCTTCTGTGCAGACAGAACTTTTCTACAGAACAGTAAGATAAAGAGAGGATAAACGCTTGCCAAAAATATCAAGGCCCAAAACGCACATTTAGTTTCAAAATTCTTTTATTGCAGTTGGATAATAGAGATAAATATCTAAGAGCAAAATCCAGTAAGTCACATTTATTTTCCTTTGGAACAATTCTGCAAACTGGTTTTATGATAAAGAACAAAAAGTTGCACTACATTTTGGAACATTTTGTTCTTTAAAACTGGTCAGACAGGTGGGAAATATTAAAGTACTACAAATTAAATGAATAATTTTCCACTTCAGGTTCATTTCCCAAACCGAACAAGTCCAAGCAAAAGAAATGATGATATTTTCTGCTTTGGAGATACAGATCAACTGGTAATGCACTTCAAGCTATATTAATTTGATTAAAAAGTTTATCCTTAATAACCTGAGACATCAATCCATGTATAGCTTCTATGGTGGTCTTGCAGCTGAAAAACAAGCATAAATTCAATGTTGGACAAAAACTGAACTGAACTGTCATTTTCCTTGAAGATATCCAGCTGTTTTGGAAGTTCAGGGTGCCCATAACCCCATGAATCTTAAAAACTGTCCAGAAAGGAACAGTCACATACAGCAATTTAGCCATTGTTGCCAATACCTTTTTGTTACTTAAAAAGCAAACTGACTATACACACAAAGACCAATTCCAGAAAAGTTTGTCTTGCAATTTAGGACATCTTACAATAATAATAGCAAGTGGGCTCTGTGGTCATCTGAACAACAAAAAAAAAATCCTTAAGGGAATGGAGCTATCAGCTGGTATTATCAATACCTGTAGGCTCTCACTGCTCTCTACCTTATCTCCTTTGCCCAAGCCCAGGACAGTTGTGTAAAGTAACCATGGTTCCTCTGAGAAACTTTACAGGGAACAGTAAAGAAAAGTTTATAGAACAAATCAGTTATTGATCAAAATATGTAATGTGCAAAACCTCTAAAGAGCTGAGAGGATTCCTATTGATCCAAGTTTTTCCCAATGTCTGCCATAAGGCAATGTAGTGTCAAACTAACAAATAAAAGCAGACTGTACAAATGCAAAAGATGAATGAGGACTGAAGGCATGGAGGATAGGGACAAATTACTGCTAGACAGATAAAAGAATCCTAGGGAAAGCAAGCTGACTTGGAGCACAACTTGGCTAGTGCATATGCCCCCTTAGAAAATGGCTTAGAGATGTAAGCACCTTTATGCTAATTCTTTACAGCACCACTGTTTTCCCAAAACAGGTATGTCCAACAATCCTTTAGTGATTTTTGCAGCCTTATTTCTTCAGAGTAATTTAGGTGGCACTAAATTAATTGTTCTGTGTATGCATAGGTCTTCTACTGTCTTTTCTCTTAGGAAAGATTACTAATTGAAGAAAAACATGCATCTGTAGAAATGTTACACTCATTTTAGAAACTTTGGTAGCTTTTGTTGCACAGGAAAGCAGAATTTATGACAAAACCAATTCCCTCCAATCCCTTATGATTTATAAACAAACTACTGATGAAGACTAAATAAAAACAGAAAAGAAAAATACCTAAAACTGCTGCAACAAATAATATAGTTGCATGATCAGAGAATGAGCTATTTCTTACAATAACTGTAAGCATGTGAGAATAAGGGGAAAATAAAATGCAGTCAGTATTATGGGACTCCAAACAGCAATGCAAACTTATCAGCAACTCCATCCTCCTCACATTTTTAAAGCATTGCTATTCTGTTTCTACACAGGAACTGGGAGGTATCACTTAACCTGGCTGCTAGGAGCTAGCAACAGCATTAACTCCACTGCAAATGTATTCTGCAATTGAAATAGGCTAAATGAATATTAATTTTTATGAAGTCAACCCCCCTCCAACTCAATCATGTTGTTAGAAAACTTGTAAGAGCTGTTAACTTTCCAGAAAAATAAACAAAGGTGTGGCAGGGGGAAAGAATACCAGGAAACTGTTCTGTCATCAAGATAAAGTGATGGGGAAGAGCGACAGAAAGCCTCAAAATCTGAAAACACACAAATGCAAACATCTCAGATTTTGTTCAGTTTTTGTACTCTGTTCCAAGGGATTCTACAGAATTGTTTCCTTATTAAATGTAATTACCACATCTCACTCAGAATACTCCTAAGGTGCATGCAGGTGAGTTCTGCCTTCTCCACAGATGGACCTGAGTTTGTAGCACCATATAAAGTGCAGTATTTCTTGGTTTTCAAAACCTTAAATTTGCCAAATATGATGTTCTTGAACAACCCAGCTGTATGAGCTGTTGGATACTATTAACCTGTGTTAAAACATTTTACTTGGAAAAATGGTGACTCTAACATGATATAGTCTAAGCACATATATAATTCTTAAGACTACTGCGAAAGAGACTAATAAACATAAGGAAAACTGAGGGAAAATATTGCAACTTCTTTGAAATAATGTTGTACACCTAGTGATAAGTTTATTAACTTACAATAGCAAGTATTTGCTGTCAAGCAGGGTAGCTAAATATGAAGGCCAGAATATCTGTAAGCTACTTCTTAAGAACAAAAAACAACACCAAAAACCCAACCTTTTCTTATTTCTTAAAAAAAAAAAGACACATTAATTAAGAAATATAAAAAAGGAGTTTATAATTTTACGTTAGTAAAAGTATTAGACAAGTGTAAACTAAACTTACTGGACTGCTAACACTAGTTCTTAAAATCATGTTCTATACCATAATTTTACTTACTGTTAGTTTTAACCTGATTAACCATAAAAATGTGCTCATTTCTAGTACAGTTACAATTTTGCAATAGACAGAAAACATTTTTTTTTGTTTGCCAGATACTGATGGTATTTTACAGCAATTTTTTGTTTAATAAACTAGAGTTAAATTTATTCCAAATCCCCCAAAATTAAAAATTCATTGTCGGTTTAATAGAGGCAAGATTTTCTTTAACTTTCAAAAACAACTTGTGACTTCTGGAGTCTTTCATTCCTATCTATAATGTAACTCTAATCTTGTCAGGCTATAATTACAGGCATGATAAAAGTTTAAAACCAAATAATACTTTTTACATGAAGAACACATGGATGTGTTATCTTACCTGTCTCTTGTTGCTTTTGCAAGTTTGTCTTCTGACTTCTTGTCATGAGTCTCTAAACCCAGCATGAAACTGCCCCTTCCAAGCTGAGCTTCTGACTGTTCTAATTTTTCAGACAAATCAAAGACTTGGCCAGTGGTGTAGTCAGCATTCTTAGGAGAAAGAAAGTAATAAGGATTTTGAATTTAAGCTATACATTCAAGCATTTATATGCAAAATAAACCAAATCTGAGAAAAGGTTTTAGAAGTGTAGTGATGCATAGTTTGAATCTATATCTGAAACTGAAGTGATACAGAACATGAGTGGTGGTTAAGAGAACAGAAGCTGAACATCTGACAAACGCTCAGTCCCTAAAGCCTGAATTGGGTTCTTTTTATTACTTTCAACACATGCCCTAAGTTAAGTAGGAGTAAGTAAAACTCAGTTGGTTTTGACCAAGAGAAAAAAAAATTGGCTTCTGCTGAGGGAAGGTTTTGATGCTCAGCTTTTACACTGATGGTCTACCTGCAGTATTTCTGCTGAAACCTAGTTTTAATAGTTCCATTGTTTATTTTTTTCTTAAGTGTTTACTTATTAAACACTGTTAGTCATTGCAGTGCTCTATAGAGATACAAGGTTAAAAAGTATTTAACACAAAATCTAAGTGCATAGAGAGAACTCGGTAAAATTAAATGCGTTATTCCCACCTTCTACTTTTACAGAGTAGATATGAGGAACATCTCAGTATTTATGATTAGGAAAACCTTTCCTTCTTATTTTATTGGACAGATTCTTAATGTGGGGTCTGTATCTATCAGTGTTCTATTAAGCATTTTACAGCAGAGAGCCTGGCTTTCAGACTCAGGAATGAATCAATGCACCCAACTGAGGTACTTACAGTAAGCAAACTAGAAGAACTCAGAGTGTTCACCCAGTACTTGTTCCACAACAGCTCAAGCAATTTACGATCCAAAGATGATTTAAAGTATGAGACTTCTAAAGCATAATACCTTTAAAAATAAACATGAAAACAAAAGTGTCCATCTAAATGTCTTGCTTGACTGTCACATCCAAAGTACATGCAACTCAAAAAATCCTTATCAATGGCAAATATCTTAAAAAATTCAAATCACTTAAGGCTACTGCCAGTTCCAATTCTCTGTACAATTTCTCATACGTAATTAATATACAGATTTAATATGTAATCCCCACACGTACTGCTGTGTTCTGTTAAATGAGATTGCAAGAGTTTTTAAATTATTCTCTTAACAACCTATTCTATGCTTGAATTCTTCAATACTGTAATAACTTACAGATGACTGTAGTTTTGCATGTATCACTTTTAATTTGTTGAGCAATGCTTGGTAGCAGTAAATGTTTCTAACAGGCAAACAATCTTACATTCTACCATACCTATTTTGAAATCCAGGCTTTAGTGGTGTTACAAATTAACACTCCTAGTAATGCAAGAAAAGGAGCTGCACAGCACTTGCCCCTACTCAGAAGAGCAGTGGGAGCACGGCTTCCCCAGTCCTGCTGATCAGTCGATATCTGACCCTTTCCTCCCTGCCCCAACAAGGCACCACTAATTAAAAGTGCTCAGAAATCAACTTCTAACCAGGTTCATCTTTATCTCTGCAGAGTTCTCCCTTAAAACATCTCCTAATAAATGCCAGTAACACTTGAGTGCTAGAGCAACAGTGAACTTCAAGATTTGAAACACGACAAGAAATTTACATTTCTGTACTGAATCACTAACATAAACACACACAAAAAAAATAAAGGTAGTAGTTTTTTAGTTACTTACTGTTTACAATGTACACCAAAGTCTTCTATTTTATTGAGTGGAATAGTCTGGTATTCAGAGGGACCTTCATCTGGAGGTTTATAGCCCTAAAAATTTAACAAATGGCAAAAATGACATTATAATTCTGTGACTTTTCAAAATGCCTGAACTTGACCAAACAATTTCTAGTTTATGCAATTCTAGTTTTTTTGTCTAAAGAAAATGACATTTCCCCTGGTAGTCTGAAATTCAGAATTTTCTTGGATCTCAGGTTTACATTTGGCTTTACTAGCTGTACTAGTCATTACATTTGTAGGTTTATCAAAAGCAAACCAGTGGTCATAGTTGAGTTTTTTGAAATGAGTAACATGGCAAGCTATGATTAGATCATTTCTTTGATCAAAGAAAGGGCAAGCTTCTTCTTAGGCAGTATGTCCCTACCTGTTCTTAGAAATTTTGAGGGAAGATTTGAGAAGAGGGAAGAAACATCCATGGATACGCCTTAGAGATACCTAAAACTTTCAGTTACTTGTTTAGCCAAGATGGTGCCATTCACAGCTACTTAATAAGCAAGAACTGCCTGCAGTCCACTGTGACAACTCCCTAAAATATGCTTCTCAGTGCATTTTCCAGATGTGATTTGGTTTTCAGGAACAGGATTCTTTTCCCTGTTCAAAATTCTCAAAGTATTTATGAAATGGTTTTGCCCACAGAAGTGAATACTCTCCTAAATCACAAACTGTTCTAAGATCTCTTATGTTTTTGTCAACACAAAAATAATGCCTGCACCTTTCACAAACATTTTTGTTTATTACAAAATTAAATTTTTATTAAACAATTAATTTTGGTAATTATTTTACTGGACGGCTGTCTGAAGTTCTTGATGAGTCACTAATAACTGGGTATTTAAAAGATATACCTGAACTTTATTGGATAGAAATTAAATAGCACAGCCAGAAATATACATGAGAGGATGCATTTGGAGACCTAGATCTCCAATATTGACGTGATTTTTTAGTTTTAAGCCTAACCCATATTGTTTAATTAACTTTTTGTACATTAGTTTATGAAAAATCATAATATTTATTTGAGAAAATTAAGTAGATAGTTTTGAACCTTCCTTTTCTACAATGAAAAGGAAATTACAACATATTAAATATGTTATTAACATTTGGGTTTAGGTTTAAAAAATAAAGAGAGAAGAACTAACATAAAACAATTTTGATGAATGCTACCTACAACTATATCCATTAAAAACCTGCTATATGGAGCTACAAAATTTTGGGACAGCTCCACAATCTGGACAATGTAATTGATTTAACACTGCCAAAACTCTATGAAAACCAAACTAGAAGTCAACCTTTATAAATGTAATCCAATATCCAAAGGCATGCAGTAACCAGTAAATGGGCACATCTTCCTTTGGATTCAGTACAGCACAGCAGACCAAATTCAGACAATCATTTAACGACAGTTCAGTGTTCACACACTAGATAATTTTAGATAATTTTAACTATTTACCTTAGGATATGTCCTAAAAGCTCCAAGATTTACTTTTCCTGCAGATATTGTTCTTGTTGGATCAATCTGTAGAAATACAAATAATACTCATTACATACATTTTATTATTTATTACAGGCTTAAATTAAGTTTATAGTAATTTTATTTCAGAAATGTACTTCATGCAAATTGTGTTAGGTCTGTCATAAACAGTACTTTTTCTGTCAGTATGAGGCTCTCTAAAAAGATGGCAGTATCAATAGCCTTGAGTGAATATTTTTCAAACTAATTTTCCTTATTTCCTAAATACTTAGAAACCCCTTATGCTTAAGAACTATACCATAACTGAAACAATACAGTGAAAACTGTCTAGGCAAGTAGCACTACTGGTTTGGCCAGTATGTGGCCAGCAAAGCAGAAGGAGAGGTACCAGTTTAAAGTGTGGATCTAACACCTCCATCATACAAAATACACACTACTAAAATGCTAACAGAAAGAAATCAAAAAATTATACCCCTCAGCATGATTTGCTATGCAGGGTTATCACCCACCAGCCAGTACTTACAACCACTGCTACGAAGGGCTCCTGAAATTGCTGGTTAAGCATCTGGGTACTGACGTCGATCCCCGAGAGCCAGCAGCCGTAGCCGGGGTGACTGTGGTACCAGCCGATGGCATTTTCCAGCCGTCCGACCTAAGGGAGAGCAGGGAAGGGATGGAGCGCCAGCGTTCAGCTCTATTCCCAAACACCGGCTGCCCTCCAGCGGCACTTCCAGCACACTGCAAGGCGCGGCAGGATAAACAGGAACTTCAACCCGCGATAAAATATTCCTCAGAAACCGTACAAGGAGTAGTAGTGGCATTCTGCTACAGCTGCTGCCACAGAACAAAGGCCTTCAAGGAGCCTGGAAGCTCCTTCTTCGTTGACAGCTGAAGTGCAGAAGAGGTTCCACACAGCTGGATGGTGAGCTGGGGCTCCTCAGCAGGGCTGAGAAATTTCTTAGCAATGTAACACAAGCATATCTAATTTCATAAGATGTAAGAAAGATCAGTAGAGAATGAATTATTTAGAATGGTAACATATCTCACAGGCTTATACTATTAGATTAGTGATAGGTTTAAAAATAACTTCAAAGGCATGCTTTCAAATACCAGAAGTAACAGAAATTATTGCCTGGAGACAGGTTTAAAAGCCAAAAGATGAATTTTTGGCAACTTTTTATCAGATAAAACCTCAAAATAGGAGTTTCCAAATAATACACCTGGCTATCTCTAAAAATACTGGAAGAGAAAGGAGCAATGCCAAAAACCCAGGAGAATAAACACTCATTGAACCTAATTTTTGTAATCCTCTCGAAGGAATTGTTTACTGGCTGCTCCAGTAACTATGAGACAGAACAGACAAATTGTCTACTTTATTTTTTAGCTGTTGAAGAATATTTGTATTTTCTTTACAACTCCCATGAGAGAGACCAACAAAACACTAAAAACCGTGTATTTTTCAAAGTCAAATAATATATTTGAACTACATTAAGACCAGACCTTGTCTATAGAGAAGCCAGTAACTGGAACAGCAGCATCTATGAATCACTTATATAGGGGGATATATTAACTAGCAACCTAATGATAAAAAGAGATATTCCAGGAACAAGTGCTTGCCAAAATCAAATATGAAACAGCCAGCATAAAAAACAGAGCACCAGGAAAGCTGAGTTATTTCAGTTTTAAAACTGTGGAACCAACTACAGACAAAACTGAACAACATAAACAATGGGGAAAAAAAACATTTCCTATAAGAACTCCTACAGAAACCTGGACTGTTTTAAACATAAGACAAGCGTTTATAATTTTATGCTATATACTTACCATTTTGAAATTCAGTATTTCTACCTAAGAATGGGATTCTATGAATATATCTTTATTTAAATGTAGTATGACTGTATCTTTAGGCAAAGACATCCCTTCAAGTTACCTACTTTTTGCAACAAGAGTATTAGCATCACGACATTGTTTTCAGATGAAATAAACTAGATGAAATTGATTATTTCTACATTTTCTCACAGGGATGAATTATTAAAAAAAGTTCCAAAACATAATTATTTCTGCATTATGTTTACTCTTTGCTGATGTTATGATTCAGCCTAATGCACATCCATTTCAGTATCTTCAACTCTGTGTAAGGCTATGAATGTAAGTACAACTCTCCAAAATAACCCAAATACTCTTCTGTTATCTAGTATATAAAGGGGCTTCTAATTTTAGCTGGTTTAAAAATCAGTGGGTCAATTGGGTATCAAAACTGTTTGAGCTTGGAGAGTTAAAGTTATTTCAACTCTTATTTCTAGTATAGAATTGTCCTGTATGGGAAGAAGCACATCAGCAAGTGCTCTGATGTGCTGTGCTGGTTTCCACATCAGCCACAGAGCCCAGCTGTATTTCTGATCCTTCTGGACATGAGAACTTCACTGTATAGTCAGCTTTAATATGACATGGATCTCTGAATAGAAAGTGTCAAAGATAGGTAACAGACAAGCGAGTCTGGTCATCTGAATTTCCAAATGATAAATATTAATAATTACGTTGCACTGAAACTTATTTATTCCTTCACTGGCATTTTCTTCACAAATATGTCTTTTTTATGGAAAAGAGCAACATACTATACAGTAAGATCTCAGTAGAAGGTATGAATAAATGCCATAATTCTGACCTACAAATACTAATTATGTTCAATGCACACATATATTTAATTTTGCATACTGTTTTTAGAAAGAAGTATCAGTCATTTTAGAAACACACTCTCACACAGCCAACAGCCTCAGCCATAAAAACACTTCCTCAGCAATGAAAATAATGTACAAAAGGAAGAAGAACGCACTACTTTTCACAGAATCGTTACGGTTGGAAAAGACCTCCAAGATCATCGTGTCCAACCTTTGAAGACCTACTGTAAGTCAGGGAAATATGTATGTGAAAATGTTTACAGGGCCCTGCATTCCGTGCTGCTGGCATAGTTCTTACTGTCGTGTTTGAGGAGAGACAGGACAATGGGGCAGGCACTTCATCACTGGGGGAGGGGGGAGGCCTGCAGCCCCCCAGGTATGTTCCTGTAGCTCACAGGGATGCACAGGATCCCCACGGGATGGGTCAGACACCCTCTGCCAACCCTCCTCACCTGCTTGGCGTTCTCGATGTAGGCAGCCATGTACTCGTAGGCGGCGGCCTGCGCGTTGACGCGGGTCTCGGTGCCCTCGACGGGCAGGGCGAAGCTGTCCATGATGATCATGGTCTCCCCATCCACCTTGCCCAGCATGAGCCCCATCACCTCCAGATTGCCGCCGGACCTGGCGTGCATCACCATCTTCAGCAGCGCCAGCGCAGAGATCTTGCAGTACTTGAAGTAATGGTGGCTGCAACAACGCAGAGGCCGCGGAAGGGACGGCAGAGCCATCAGATCAGGCCGGTCCTCACCTCCCTCCCTCCCGCCCGCCCGGCCGCTCCGCCGCCCCGCTCCCACTCACTCCTTGGTCCAGGGCTTGGCCGCCAGGATCTCCTGCTGCTGCTTGCGGTCGTACTTGTAGATCTCGTCGATGCTCTGCGCCTCCTGCATGTTGTTCGCCAGCTCCCACGTCTTCTGCGCCATCCCGCTCCCGGAGGCGCCGCTCCCCGCCGCCGCCATGGCCCCGCTCCCGGCCCCGGCCCCGCTCCGGCGCACCGGGCCGCCGGCGGAACCAAGCGCGGGGCGGGGGTACGCACGGAGGGGGGTACGGTCCGCGCAGGCGCGGCAAAGGAGGCGCTGCGCCCCCAGCGGCCGCGCTCGGCTCTGCACACGGCTGGGCCCGAGCCGCTCACCCCGTGAAGCGGCGCCGCAGAAACGCGACCCAGGCCGGGCGGAGGCCTTTCTCACTGTTTAGCCACTTATTTATGTACTTATGCTTTTTAAATTACTGTGACCAGTTCTGAGCTACTCAGTACGAGAGAGACACGGAACTTCTGGAGCGGGTCCAGCGGAGGGCTACAAAGATGTTTAAGGGAGGGGAGCATCTTCTTTCATGAGGAAAGGCTGAGAGAGCTGGGCCTGTTCAGCCTCGAGAAAGAGACGGCTGAGAGGGGACCTTATCAATGTATATAAATATCTAAAGTGGAAGGCATCAAGAGGATGGAGCCAGGCTCTGCTGGGAGGTGCCACGCAATAGGACAAGAAGCAAGAAACCTGATGCACAAGACATTCCCCCTCTGAAGATGAGGAAGAAGTTCTTTCCCGTGCAGGTGACCGACCATTGGAACACACTGCCCAGAAAGGTTGTGGAGTCTCCCTCCCTGGAGACGTTCAAGAGCCGCCTGGATGCAGTCCTGTGCCATGTGCTCTTGGGTGACCCTGCTCGAGCAGGGGGGTTGGACCGGGTGCCCCGCTGTGCTCCTTTCTAACCTGCCCTTCTCTGGGATGCCGGGCAGCCCGACAGCCGCCGCCTCCCCTCCTGCTCTTTCCCCGCCCGGGAGGAGGCGGTGGCTGGGTCGCGCCGCCTCCGGGGCAGCGGAGGGCGCTGCGCGGCACCGCCCGCCGGGTTCCGGGGCGGTGGTAACGCGCGGGACGCGGACGGAGCCGTGGCCGNGGGCCCGTGGCCGCCGGTACCGGTGAGCGGGCGGCGGGGGCGGCCGGGGACCCTCCTCGCAGCCCCGCCAGGCGATTCCATCGTCCGCATCGCTCACAGCCCGGAGCGGGCGGCGGCGGGAGCGAGAGGGGTTCGCTGGGCAGCGGGACGGGCTCCGGAGCGGGACGGGGCGGGGGCGCGCCCGGGGCGTACCGCCAGGTCTGGGGGACCCCGCGGCTGCGGCGGGGCTCGGCGGGGCTCGGCTGGGCTGGTCTCGGCCCTCCGGTGGGGCCGCTTGTTGTGCGGCCGTTGCCTGACAACGGCGCGGCGATCCGGAAAGGGCCGAGCCCCGAGTGTCTCATCCCCGCCCCGCCGCTGCTCCCTGCGGCGCCGGAGCCTCCGAGAGTGCCCCAGAGGTGCTGCCGAGGAGGGAAGGAGGGAGACTGGGAGGCGAGCGCTGCAGGCCGGGGGAGAGGCGCTTCCCCGAGCTGTCGCTCTTGGAGAAATAAAACTGATCTCCTCGGTCTGAAAGTTATTCGCAATTAACGTCTTTTTGGATCAAATTACGTGCTCTGAAAAATAGATAAGCCTGTAGTGGGGGGAAGGTAACTCGCGAAACTTGTTGCTTGCTTGTTCAGAGGATGGATTGCCTTCTCAGTTGCGAGAAAGTCGCGCTGCTTTGGTCAGGAGTTTATTATTTGTGAACGGCCAGACCCTGGAATCTGTGCTTTTTCAGCAATTTGAATTTGAAAGAAAAGTACAGGGGGCGCGTCTCTGGCAGCAGCAGCAGCTTATTCTAAGTGCCATTCACAGGGGTTCAGAAGCAGTCAGTACCGATTCCTTAGGAAGTTTGGGTTAAACTTTGAACAGTGTTTCTTAATGACACAATTAGTGTAACTTTTAAGTACAATTAATGAACGTTGCATATAGTTGCTCTTTCAAAGCTCTTTCAGATTTCTCTCCTTGCCACCCGTGCTGCAGTCCACGTGGATGGGAATTGCCATTTTGCCAGTGCGCCTGATGATATTTCAGTATTATGGTGGCATGGAAGAGGGGGGGAAATCTGCTTGCACATGCTGATTTTAAATTTTGTGCATTTTCCTGAAGGAAATAAGCAGGGGAAGGGAAAGATTAAAATGGAATGCAGTAAACATCGCTTTAGGTGATAAAGTAGTTAAACAATATGTAGGTAAATATAGTACATACAATACATATGCACATAGAGGTTTTGGATACCTTGAATAGAGAGACATACATTGTTAACTCGGTTTGGGCATAGATCCAATAAAAATCTCATGTTCAAACTTGACTTAATGTTCTTGAATATCTGTATGTTTTCTATTGCTTGGTATGTTTGCTCAAGCTGAAATCTACCCAGGTGACTCTAATTACTCAGAGTTGCTTTTATGAAAACTCTGAATAAGGAGAAAAGGCTATGAAACTCAAAAATCCTCTTGAAAGAAAAAATATGTAAAAATATTTTTATGGGACATTTTCAGACAGTACTTGAATATATAGCAGCAGGATGTTTAATGGTCTTTCACTTTGAATAATGCATTGTTTTGGGAATACAAATTATCCAAGATTTAAGGTTGCAAGAGCTAAAGAAAGGCTGATAGATACGTGCTATCAAATATTTTTTAGAAATACCATTTGCAAAATACTCTGTTTTCCAGAAAGCTAGAAAAATATGCTTACACCTTGTAATTTTGAGGGCATATGGATAGATTTTTAAGTGTTTACAGCATATTCTGACTTTCCCTTTGCACTCTGTACATGCCCATGGAGCGATGTCTCCCAGCTTGGTTTTGAATCTGCTACTTTTACTAGTAATTGCAAGGCTCTAGAAATGCACAAAAAGAATTCAAATGCATTGCTAAACTGAAAATAAATTACTTTATTCTGAGTTAGTGTTATAGTGTCAGGCTGTGCCTCAGTGTGTTTGTGCAGCCATGGGAAGGCAGTTTGAAGTTGACAGTTCCCTGTGAGTTTGGTGCTGTCACCCCCTGCACACCTGAGGGCTGTGGTGGCCCTTGTCCCAGACAGAAATGTGTTCTTTCTTTATTTTTATTGTGATTAGTCATGATCTTTTCACATACAGATGATAAAATTGATTAATATTCAGTAGGATATTTGCTTACATGGTGGTATATTTTTGGGACTTAACAGTGTGTGTGTCATATTGAAGTTGTCACTCTTTTCCTTAGAATAACTAAGAAGTTTTTCTTTTTTGGTATAATATATTCCTTTTGCTTATCTCATAAAGTTTGCACTCATGCAGATTTTAAGAAGATCAACTCAAGTAGAAAGATGTTAAGACATAAAATGTCTAGATATTTCTAAGAAGGATTTGGCTATGCTTCCAGGCAATTGTCCTGTATTAGAGGTATGCTGAAGCAAGAGTGCTGTAGCATTAGTCAGCTTCATGTTCTCCAAAGCCTGGACTTGCCAGCTTTCTTCACACCAGTTGAATTGCCTGTGTAGTTCAACAGTAACTGTTTTGTCTTTGGTTTTTAATTTATTATATTGCTCTTTTGAGTGAATGGTGGAATGCTGGAATATTCATTGTGTTCCTCATGCTAGCTAGAAAATACACTGCAAAGACTCCTTTCCTTATGCCAGCTCTCAGAATAAGTTTGGTACCATTCCCATGCAGTGATTTGGAAACAGTGCTGGAGTTTATAAATGATGTTGTAAATAGAGATAGGAAATACAGATGTCACAGTCAGTGAACTTTTGGAAAGTCTTCTCACAGTGCCTCCTTCCTATGTGTTGTAATTTTTTTCTTGATGACTGTGCAGCATGGGGTAGGTGATGAGACCAGCTTCTAAATTCCTTCATTGTGACAAGTTGCTTCACCCTTTCAGAACAGTTTTTTCATTATTGTTATGTAACCTAATAGGCTAAATAAAATTTACCATGCCTGGAAACTTATCCTCTTTCAGATTTGTTTTATCCTTTATCAGTGTGCAAAACTAATGAGATTAAAGATTTAGGACAAATCAGATGGGGGTATTTATTTTTGGCATTGATTGTCCTGTATTACCACTAGGAATTGTAAATGGGTTGGCCTAGTTCTGTCTCCTTTGTAACAATATTATAATTTTATATTATGAATCAAAAAAGAGAAAAAATTTAATGGATGTATTCCTTATTCTAAGGAATACATCAAGCAAATGTATTCTGTAAATTAGGTTAGCATGCAATAACTTCACTTTATCTTATAGAATTTGTGCATTTTTTATTTTTGTTTTGCTTTTACTGAGATTTTATCCCAGTCTCTCTGGAGACATTGTTTTTATGTTTACCTGTGTGCTACCTTATTATCTTTGAGGTGGTGGTTTAGGTTTTTTTTGTTGCTGTTGTTTTTAAGTTCTTCAGTCTTCTTCCTGAAACTGTTTTCTAATATATCTTTATCATTGGCCTCTTGTTTACTTCATACAGTCTTACAAAGATACTGAATTAGCCTCAAAAAACCTGCCTTCTTAATTTAGATACAGGATGTGATAGGATTTTTCAGGAACCTGAATAAGCAATCCTTTTGTTTAAGCCACCTGGAGTGATTTGAGGGTCGTAATTTTCTTAGTTTCATGCTTCTTTCAAGCATGGAATATAACCTGAGGGATTTTCTTTATTGGTAGACTTGGTTTTGTAAAACTCCTCCTCCAGTGGAGTTGGTGAAAATGCTGAGTGTAGATTAGGATGAGTAGCCTTGAATGCAGTCATTCTTTCTGGTTTTGTCTTTCTTTTTCCATAAGTAGTTGGTATGCTTTGCAGTATTTTTAGTTCTGATAGGACTATTCTAACTCAACTTCAGTACAGTTCCATTGCCATGAACTTGATTGACTTTAGTGTTTATAATGAGGTTACTGAAAGCAGTAATATACACTAAAGTCCACAAATCAGGTGCTAAAATTTCTGCTGGGAAGGACTTTCAGTTAAATATGCAAGGTACACAACTAGTGGAACAGAGGTAATTAGCTCTTCCTCAGTACATGTTTTCTTACAGATCAGTGTCTGATTCTCAGTCAGTGCTTCCTCATATCCCTGATTTTAGGATTATTGCAGACTTGTAGCTGTTCCTATTGCCTCTGCTATTTTAGTGGTACAGGAGGTAGATACTGTTGGCTCCAACTCCAGAAACACTATGCATGTGTTTTGTGATTTTTTTGGGGTTTTTTAATTAATGTTTTGTTTTGTTTTGAGTAAGCTTGATTATTTTTAAGACTTCTCATGATAGTAAGTTAAGCACAGAATTACTTGTGTGATTTGGTCCTTATTTTAGACTTAGTACATGTATTTTGCACTTTCTGTACTTTTTTTTCTAATGATTCCTTCATCCTGCTTACTTTTCTGTGTTTTCTAATTTTGATTTTATAGTTCACTAAGAGTAAGCTTGTGCTAGTGTGTAGTGAAGGGTCACTGGTAGACTTGCAGTTAAAAAAAACAACCCCCCAACACTTCAACCACGTTAGGGAAAAAGATTAGAGAAGTATCTTCAGTCTTGTCATCTGGAATCTTTGAATTTTCTCTCTGGTGAAACATCAAGTAGTCTCCTCTATGGGTGGTTTCCCAAGTCAGTTGTTCTGTTGACCCAGCAAATATCTTAAGGCTTGTAGTTCTGAGGGAGAAATTTGATTGTTTTTAGCTGCTGTCTTAAGCAACAGTAATTGAGCTTTACATTTTTGAGGTTCTAATGCAAATGCCATGTTCTATATATTTTTTGTAACCTAGAAATGATGGCGGATGATTTAGAAAAATTTATTGAAGACCAGAAGGCCAAGTTGGCAAAAGATAAGGCAGAACTTGAAAATGATCCACCTTACATGGAAATGAGGGTAAGAGTATGAAAAAGTTTTCCTGAATTTAAATACTTCTGTTGCCAAAGTCTTGACTGAAGCTTGCTTTTACTGTGCTATTAAAACTGTATTTGTTGTTAAAGACTATATTAAAGATTTATCTGTTCAAAGTAATTTCCAACTTGAGTACTTCATATATATATGTAGATTTTTAAAAACCTGTTTACCACCAGGCATACACAGTAAGATTTGTGTTTTGCAAGTGAGAAAAGTTTTATACATGGCTTTTATTACTCCTTCACCCCTCCCTAGGGAAGCTGATTAGCAGGGATCTGTCCTCTGCCCACTCCAGAGCTTGGATGTTGGAGTGGGAATGGAAGGTACTAAATAGCCTCAAAATTTCTGTTCCAAAAACTATGCTATATAAAAGACAAATAACAAAAAAAAAAAAATCTGTTCTTATCACAGCTTTCCTATTAGTAATTTTAATGAGTTAATCCAGCATTAATTTCAATCTCTCTGTTCTCTAGTGCTAATAATTACATTACTAATGTTGTTCTTTTATGTGATATTTCCTCTACTTTGTGATGCAATAAGGCAATTTGTTTTGTTTTCAGAATAAGGAATCAGAGAAGTGTTCTGAAACTAGCAAGATGTTAATCTCCATGGCTAAAGAAAATATACCTCCAAATAGTCAACAGAGCTATCCTTTAGGTATAGTGTATTTTTTTTAATATGTCTTCTAGATTTAAGTAGCATTTAACTACCTTTGACAATTTTTGGAAGGGTATTACTGCTTTGATCTGTAATCATTAGGATGATCATTGTAATTCAAGTGCATAATAATTCTTCAGTCTTCCAAAGGTCTTGGATTGTATGGAATTTTTTGTGTAGTTCGGCTTTCTCTTTTTTTATATTTTTGGCAGGAAAATATGCCAAAAGCCATCTCTTTCTTCTTGCAAGGTAGTGCCATTAAAAATACCCCAAATGAACCAAACAAAAAAAGAACAACCCAAAAAACCTGTTTGCCAGTCCTTGATAGGTGATGTGTCCTTTCCTGTTGTATTTGGGTGGAGCAAAATCTTTGAAAGTCCATTTTTCATCTGGACTTTACTGCAAAAGAGTACATTCCCTGTATGTTGTGCCAGAGAAACAGGGCCTCTTTCTTTCAGCCTCTTAAAATCCTAGTCCAGCTTGGCTAAGATGCACACAGTTAAACTAATTTTTCTTTTAATAGTGTTGTGGCTGTTGTCAGTTCTTCTGTAGAAAGAACTGAGAACAGCCACATAGTGTCTTTCAAACATTTAAGCAGTTTAAACTGTTTTTATAGCCTTTGTAATTTTGTTACAATGTAGTCTCTTGTTGTGCAAGGAAAGAACAAGGACTTCATTTCGATTGGAATCTTAACCAGGTGAAATGGTTAGATTTATTTTGATGTGGCTACCAGCTTAATATCTGTTGTCTTTATATATTGTCCTTCTTCTTTTCTCTGTGTTGTTTGTGACATTTGATTGAAAACGTGTGATAGTGTTCTTTTCTCTATTTTCCTGTTTCTGGAATGCGCCACCTTTCCTTACTTGTCCTACCATCTCCCTTCTGTAGGCACTACTGTTTTTTCTTAGCTACACTTGTGAGCTTTAGAGCTTTTCTTTGTCCTGTTTCTTGTTGATAATTAACTCTTTCCTTTCACGTGTAGACACTTTGGGTTAGTACCTCATTAATTTTCATACTGTGCCTACTGTAATTCTGTTGTAATTCTGCAGCTTCCAGTAGGATGGAGCTTGAGCTTGTGAATCTGTGGGTCTGAACTGGTCTTAGCTGCATAAGTAAAAACATGGTTTTTATAGGTATGTTGTATAAATAGAACTTCCAGCCATCAGGAAGGCAAGCTCCTCAAAGACCTTTAGAGGAAAACTTCACTTAAAAGTATTTGAAATGATAATTGAATATTCCTTGCCTCCAGAAGTGATAATGGATAAACTTGGTTAGAGGGCAGTGCTTGAATAAGTATGTATCACACATTTTTGGTGGTTTTATTTGGTTTAGCAGGTTACTCCTAGTGTTGATAATTCTTTTCTTAACTGAGGAAACATATGATACAGAAAACAGAACACAAAAGGTAGTATCCCACTAGCTGTGGCAGACCATTACCAAACAGTTAAGTTTTATTAATATTAAAATAGTTTTATTTCTTGTTGGAGAGCTACAATAGCATGTAATGTCATGTTTGTTACTGTAAATTTGACCTAACTGTTGACACCTGAATATACTGATACAATGAAGTATTACAGATGAGGGGCATTCAGGTGATCTTAAATGAAAAGAAAAGGTAGGTGTTGCCATGTTGTGGTTTAACCCCAGCTGGGAACTGAGCACAGCCACTTGCTCACTCCACACCAGCGGGGTGGGGGCAGAGAACTGTAAGAGTGAAAGTGAAAAAACTCGTGGGCTGAAATAAAAACAGTTTATTAATTGAAAAGAAAGAGTAATGAAAAGGAAAATAACAAAGAGAAAGAAGTAAAACTCAAGAAGGACAAGTGATGCAAATGTAAAACAATTGCTCACCACCAACTGATGCCCATGTCCTTGAGCAGCAGATCCCACCATCCTCCCTCCTAGTCTTGCTGAGCATGATGCCATACAGAATGGAATATCCCTATGGTCTGGGCTCAGCTGTCCCAGCCATGGCCTGTCCCAACTCCTTGTGCATCCCCAGCCCCCTCATTGGTGGGTGGGGTGAGAAGCAGGAAGTTTTAGCGAGTAGTAACTGAAATATCCCTGTGTTATCAACAGTGTTTCCTGCACAAATCCAAAACACAGTCCCATACAAGCTACTACAAAGAAAATTAACTATCTCAGCCAAACCCAGCATTTTCTATAATAATCATTTGGGTGCTGAAATAGATGGGTGCTGATATTACTGACTTTCTCTGCTTTAAAGCACTGTAATTTCCTGTGGGTTATATCAGATGAGACTTGTTCCTGGGTAGCTACTAAGTATATTCTATAGTTCTAGCAGTAATGTTGAGGTTCAGACTGAATAAAGTTGCAGTTATTTCTCAACATTACATACGTGGAAATATTTATAAAAATGCATTTAAAATCTTAACATTTAAAAAATATAATTGTCAGTGTGATTATATGTGGTTAATAGAACGTGAAATGGCAAATAAATACAACAAATACAGAATAAACAAAAGTAAACAACTAAAAAGAAGGTATATCTCTTATTCTGTCAGAAGAATTTGGACAAAATATGCGTAAAATTAGGTTGAATGTATGTTAACTGGAGTGATTCTGCTCTGCTAGGCTCTCTAAGAGTAAATTTTTGTAACGGGCAGTTTTCAAATGTCCCTCAGATCACTACCCATAATTTTTATCTCAGTCCTTTTCTGCTGGCCAAGAAAAGTCCTTTGTAACAAAATTAATTTTAAACCCTCTTTTGTTTGAATACTTCACATATTTGAATCAAAACTCTACATTCTCACTACTTTTTTTTTTTTTGGTACTGAATTTCAGTGGCATCTGTGAAATTACTGAATGAATCTTTCCTCCAACTTGTTAGTTGCTTTTTATCTTTTTCTTGATTTTCTAGAATTAATTCAACAGTAATTAGGCATAACATAAAAGCCAAGAGCAAGTAGCTGAAACAAACTATTTCTTCTTCTGTATTCTATTCTACTTTATAACCCCTTTTCTGAAGTTTGAAATGGTAAATTTTTTTTAAATGGAGCTCACACTTACCTTATGTGTAAAATTAGGAGAAAAGGAACTTGCAGGTTGGAGAAGAACTTCCCGTGCAGATTTTGGTTAATGGTTGGACTCTGCAGGCTGTTTCAGAATAGCATAGGAGATTTTTAATCAGGTGTTGGGTCCTTTGGTTCTGAAAATCAGGCTGACTCCTGTTTGCCACTTCTTCCCTGTTACAATGTTTTTCTGCTTCATGAGGATGGAATAAGTCAGAATATATCTTGAGCCAGGCCAAACAAACTACCCTACAATAAATTGGAACTGATCGAAGAGTAAGTCTTGAATATCCCTCTCTTGCCTTTTACTCCTTGCTACTAAATAGTAACAAAGGAGTAGCAAAAATATAAAATTTTGCATTGATAATGTGATGTAGAGGTGCTTTTAGAGAAACAATATGAAATAATTATACTACACTTGCTCACTTCCAGTTGTAGTCTTTGTCACTACTTGTGTGATTTTGTGGAATTCACTACTCTGGAGAGTGGTGAAAGTGACTGCAGAGATGGGCTTCTGAGGTAGAGGATGTTTCTTATAAAGTACTTTGAAATGTATTTTGGGAACAGCAAACAGCTTGCATAGCATTGTATTCTATTATATTTTAAGAGTGCAGCTGTCATGAGACCTGAACTGTTATGAGTAATCTCAGAAAAGTACTAATGTGTTTTGGGTCTACTATGATTAAAAACACTGAGGTGGAAAGAAAAATTATTATTTTTTTATCATATGGTCAGATTCCCTCTAGCTGTGTAGGAGCAAACGGATTTTTCATGTGCTAAACAAACAGCTTGTTGCTTTCATTTGGAAAGTATGTCTTCCATTGTGTGGTAAATACAGCTTAAAATACCAGAATAATTTAGAAGCTCACATGTCAAAGGAGGTTTCTTTGCAAACGTACATTGACAAAAGAAATATGTGCAATATTCAAATAAATTCAGCTTATGTTGCATATTTTTTTTGTAATGGTAAGAAAAAGTCAAAGGATGAGAGGGAAACTATCCAAATACCAGTCTATACTACTCATACAGAGAAGGTGGGGTTTTTTTCAGCTGTCGTGTAATTACTGTTGTATGGTTAATTCTTTTTTTATTGCTTGTGTCTAATAAAAATCCAGACGTAGCTTCTGCTTTGTATTGATGCAAAATAGTAAATAATGATATTTAATGGTGTTAAACTTCTCAGGTGACTATGGCTTGAGTTTACCTCTTGGAGAAGAATATGAACGAAAAAAACATAAACTCAAAGAGGAACTTCGACAAGATTACAGGCGATATCTTTCTCAGGTAAAGCTGCTTGTCTGGTTGCTTGACTTCAGTGAGTCTCTTAAAATTATTCTCTCATTTAATTGAATGAAAATCAGTATCTGTAGAAAAATTTTTAAGGAGGCATTCATTATGAGCAAAGGCTGGTTTTGAAGACTTGAGTGAAAGTAATTTCAAAATGTTTTGTTTATGTATTTTAGGCTTCTACAGATCTCGTTGCCATGTGACTACATAATATTTAGTACACTTCTTTCTGAATCTTTTATTTGTTTTTGCTTCTTCCTTGTTTTTTTTTTTTCCTAAGAATTTGAAAGTTGTTACTTCCTGAAGTACTTATGTATTCTGTGGTCTGTAATTGGGGTAAGAATATCCCTCTACTTAGTGTGACTATATTTGACAGCTTCTTTTCAATTTTAGAAAGAAAAACATTTGATGTTCTGCTTAACATGATTTACTAAATGTCATGGTAGATTTAAAATTTAAATGATATGTATGTCATCATCTTGGGAATATTCTGTAGCTGCTCTGCATGAATCAGAAAAAAATAGGGAACCAAATAATTTCTGTTTTATGAAAATACTGTGTACTAGTGTCTTTAGTTCTTAAAATGAATGAATGAATGAATATGCTTTAAGAAAGGAAGTATCTTTTGTTAAGTCAAATATTTTTGACTCAAAGACTCCTTTTGAATAGTATCTTTTCCCTGATTTTTAGGGAATTTCACAGGCAAAAAGAAAGGTAGGGTGCCTTTAATATTATTTTCTTTTCATTCAAATCAGTTGCTTTTTGCTTTGTTTGAAAACTTTATGCTCTTGGAATTTAAAAAAATTCATTACTTTTAGTTGCGCTTTGTGCATTTATGCATGCTGTGGTGATTAGTTGTGACTAACAGCATTGCTTGCTTTGTGCAAAATGATTACTTACATATATTATTTTCCAATCATAAGTTTTTAAAACATTTGTTGATTTATTTTTCCCTGTGCAGTTGCCATTGTTGCTGTCTAATGCTGGCTCTACAATAGTTTTTATTTTAGTAGACATTTGCTTCAAGGATTATCAGTTATACTAGTTAGTATTAGTAGATACTAAGAGTTCAGATTTTTTTTCTTGGTATACATATTTTATAAAGCTAGAATAAAATAGTAACTTATATAAATATTAACTATATCATCACAACCAGAGTCAGGGCTTTTTTCTTCCCTATCTTCACTCACCCGTGGTGCTTAGGGAAGCAGTGGAGCCAGTTATTTAGCACCTACTGGCCAGAATGCAAGAATAAAAACAAGCATTATGAGGAAAAAATAATAACTCTGGTGTAATTTTTACTAGCTTTGTTTTATTAATTTTAATTTTAAAAATATTTTTTATACCTTTGTGTATCTATAATTTTGAAATTTAATGCTGTCCATACAAATTGTTCAGGTTGAGCAACATCAGTAAAGGACCAGGAGGTAACATGGTAGAAATACGGTCTGCTGTTTTTTTCTTGGGTTTTGAATAACATGCATATGATACAAATTGGCTATATAAGCATGCACTAGAATTCTTAAATAGCAATAGCAACAGCAGAATAAACTGTCTTCTTAACTTCTAACCAAAATCATCCTTGTGTAATCTTTGTTTCTTGTTTAATTTAAAACTCCAGATAATTTTCAAAGTTAGAATATCGTGTTAAAACGTCCTGTTTCATACTTACCACCAGAGCACCCAAATAATATAATTTTTACATTAACTTCTAGTATTTTATTGTCAACTGGACTTCAAGGTTTACAATGCCTTTTTCTTTGTGTGTTGGTCTAGTACGTGTTAGCTATATTAAGCTGATAAGGACTGAGGAAAAGCTAAGCAATCTCTAATTTCTTTTTCCCACCTAAAAAGAACTTTGTGGAACTTTTAGCAGTTCTCACAGTGATCATTTTTTTGTTAATAACTTGCTTAGTCTTGCTTATGTAGAAAAATGCAGCTTCCATATCAGGTTCTGATTTTGGAAAAGATGTTTGTAAGATCAGAGGTAATCTCTAGAGACATCTTCAAAATGCATGCACTTAATAATGAGGACCATAATTTATTTACTTTTTCTAGTAGAAATTACTTGGTTTTCCATATACATCTACTTGTCTTGGTGCTTGAATATCTTTGCATGATTATTAAATCCCTTAAATCTTTTAATATCTAGTTTGAAATATCATTTATAATGATGTGGGTTTGTGCTGGAACAGGTAGAGCTCTTACTTCTTGACATTCCTCTAAGCATTTAGGCCACTTTGTAACATAGATAATGAAAGGAAACAATGCTAGTGAAATACTGTATCTCACCATCCTCCTCTTCTGCCCATGACACACAAATAGATGATCTTTTTATTAATCAGATCTATAAAACATATGATTGACTGGGAATGGCCTGGGTATGCTTTTAATAAAGGAGTGATGTATGACAAATCCTCTAGACCTGGAATCTAAAGACCTGCATCAGCATTGGTATTTGGGTTGAAGAGCAGGTACTTTGACTGGCTGCACAGCCCAGGTCCCAAGCTGCAGCTCAGGGATCTATGTGGAGCAGCAACAAACTGCTTTTGATGGGAAGTTCTGCTCTGTAAGTGACTGATGGTCCATAAGAAATGACAGGATTTCGTGGTGGGTCGTGATTCTGCAAAATTTGGGCACTGCTGGTATGGAAAACACAGTTGAGATAGAGGTGTGCTAATGTTAGCATGAATTCCATCTGTTAACATAAGAGGTAGACATATGTTTTCTGCTGTTAGCAATTTTCATCTTGAGTAAGGAAATGTCTTGGAAGATTCCTCTTATGTTTGTACAGATGCTTGTGCTACAGAAGAACTGAGTGGGGTTTCTTTGAATAAAAATAGGTTTTTTTAATATAAAGACTAACTTACATAGTACTGGAAATAGTTTAACATGGAAGAAGTGACAAACACCTTCAAACTTGAGGTTAAACTTGACAACGACATTTGTCCTGCATTCCTTGACTTCACTTCATTCACGTGTTCCAAGAACATCCTACATTTTCAGAACGTGAAGGTTGTCTTCAGTCTTTATTTCATCAAATTGCTCAAATTACTTCAGAAAATATAATACCTATCAACTCTTTAATTAGTAAGATTTGGTATTTTAAAGTGTATTGAATGGTTTTAATTTTTTTTTTAATGTAGAAAAATTATCTGACTACTGGTGAAGTAGATCCATATACTCAGGGATTATCTCTTCCTATTGATGAGCGAAGATCTGCCAAGGTAAATATATGAAGGAAATTAAGTAAATGAGTATAACTTGAAAATGTACCTAAATGTTGAAACTGTTACAGAAAAAATATTTCCACTTATGTTTTTTTGTTTGGTTCTGTTTTTTTTTTTTTCTTACACAAATGAATGGTCTTGGAGGTAGTAATTAGTAGTCATTTTCAGAAGTCTGTTCCTTTTTTTTTTTTTTAATTTTTAATCCTAGGTTGCCTGTATTCTTAAGTTTTAGATATTTGGTTTTTATTATGTAGATATAATTCTATACTGGTAGTAGTTTGAGGTTTGCTACCACTGATCCACACATTTAGAGGACTTGATCTGTTCAAAACCTCTAGTGGTTGTGCTTGGGTTTTGTTCAGCAGTCACTATTGGTTCTGATTTCCTGCCCTGACACTGTTGGCCTTATAGTCCTAGTTTCCTTCTTGTGTTTGTAAATTGATCCATGAAGTTGAATCAGCAGAAACATTGTAATTTATCAATAATTTATCAATTTTTTTTTTCTGACAAACACCACTGTTTAGTTGTTAAGATTGGTCATAGCACAGCAGAGATTCAAGGCAATAAGATAACCCGTGTTGCTGGAGGAGAACCAGACATTTGCCCTCTTGGGGGTTTTGTTGGTTTTTGATTTTGTTTTTAACCTTTGTTGCCATCAAGTTGCATTGTTGATCTGTGTTTGGGGCTGTGCTGTCACTGCAATCTGGTGCAAGACTTCTGCTATGGCATGGGCTGCCCTTGTGCTTAAACTTTCTGCCCCTCTTGTGCTCTTGGTTTGGCTGCAGGAGGAGCCAGGTGAGAGCTCAGAGTGAAAATTGCTTTTATGAAACAGCCCCAAACTCCAAGTTACACAAGTGTAAAAAGGAAACAGAAGGAATGAAACACCCAGAATGGGTGAAAGGGCTCCTCAGGGGCAGCATGCAGGTGTACTGAGTTTATGTTAGCTTCAGGTTCTCATTAACTTTGTATTAACCCTTGCAAGTATGTGTGCTAAAACACTGAAAAAGAAAGCATGTTTGATTAATTCTGTGGAAATTAAAGATGTATTTTTACTGGAAACACATCTTATCATTGATGGGTTTATATCAGCTCTGTGCAGGTGTGTTGTATCCTTTTTAGCCATCTATTTGTTGCTCTTGCAGAACCTAAAAGCTGCCAGGAGATGTCACACTGTGCCTTGTTAATCAGTTGGCCTCTGGGCAGAATATTGAGAGGTTAACATTTGCATTTTGGTTTGCTTTATTAGGTCAAATGTGCAGTCACATAGCATATTGAATTTTCTGCTGAGCGTTTTGCTACCTATTAAAGACAGTGCAGCTTTCATGGCTGTCTGCATGCTTTTTATTGTTGCTGTTAGAAAACCTATAGAAAACAGTTGGTTTTTTTTTCTTGGAAAAAAACCCCCAAAAATAAAACCGTTTTGGAGAGGATTAGTCTAATCTGTAAAACTTTTAGTAATCTGGTATTTACCTGGTGATTGAGGTATAAATTTTTTTTTATTGGAAAATGCTGCAGTGGAAAAGGGCCTGATTCATAATGCTGTAGTGTAATTCTCTTTTTTTCCTTTATATGATTGTTGGAATGAGGTAGTATAAGAGATACGCCATGCTTTAGATGGGGACTAATATAAAGAAATAATACAAATAAGAATTTGCTTTATCTGGAGACTTTTTTTTTCATATTATATTACCAGGCTGTTGGTGTACAATTAATGTATTTTTTAGACCTGAGAAGGGTGATTATGAGTGCTGTCACATTGCAAAAGCAGCTAGGACAACAAGCATAGATCCTGTTGTTCTTGATTTTCCTTGCATTCTTTGCATTTCTGACTTTTTGCAGTCAGTTTAGCTGCTTGTTTGAATTCGACTGTATAAATTGTAATTGATACATCTTGTCTACACTTGTATTTATTATCCTGTTCTAATTATGAGGCAGCAAGTCACAACTAACCTTAACACAAAGGAAGAAATCGTATGTTTGAAAATCAGCTGTAAATATGTTCAGATTGGAAATTAGAAGGTGATTCCTAATTGTCAGAGCAAGGCTTTGGTAAGTTTTGGAATAGGCTTAGCAGTAGGAAACCTACCTGGTTTTAAAGATGGACCTTGATATACAGTAGTAGCTCTGGGGATTAGCTTTCATGCCCAAGAAGCTGACTTCTACTTACAGATTTCAGATTAAAAGAAAGTGCTGTGCCAAGAGAAAATTAACTAAAACCTCAAAGTGATTCAAGCCTTACTTGTACATCACAAAGAATGTGAAAGCGGGGGGGGGGCAAACACACAGTTTGCATTTATTCATTTAGTACTGCAGTTCTATGAAGTTAAGAGCTACTAAAAATGCAAAATTATGATGCCTTTTTCAATGCCTGTTTTAGGAGAGATTACGGCTTGAAAGAAACAAGGAATACAATCAATATCTCAGGGATAAAGAAGAATGGAATGAAAGGCTAAGGAAATTAGGGAAGAAGAACAGAGAGGTAATACAGTTCTACAGTCTTATCATTGGCTCAGACATACAAAGTAAGACAAAATACACAAATAATGTTGTTCAGCTAGGCTACATTTTTATTAATGCATCTAGGCAAGTCCTGGTTATGACTCACATGGTGCAGTTCCTGATTCCTGCTTTCATCATGTCTGTCTGGTAGAAGGATGCTTTCATTGTTCTGTGTGTCTGAAGCAAATCCCTGGGTTGTTCTTGATGATAAAAGTGATATCCAAAAAAGCTATCTATTTGAACAAAATGTTGAACTCCACATAGTGTTCCTTAGTTTTTGTTTGTAGATGCTTTTTTCCTCTGTCATGTAGAAAACGAGGCAAGTGTAGCAGCCATACAGAATATGGAGTGGTGCATTTTGAATAAAAATTAAAAAGTCTTTACTACTGAAAGTGAACTAGACATAGTCTAGTCTACTTCTGAGGCCTTTGATTTTATGGCAGTAAGCAGCTGGGAACACACACACATAAACACAAAAACCCCTGTGTTGGAGGGGGAGAATCAGAAGAGTGAAAGTGAGAAATAGTGTAGGTTGAATTAAAGACAGTTTAATAGGTAAAGTAAATTCTGCTGACACAAGCAAAGCAAACCAAACCAAGGAATTCATTCACTTCCCCTGGGCAGGCAGGTGTTCAGCCATCCTCAGGAAAGCTTAGCTCATGTCCCATTTGACTTGGCAAGACAAATGCCATACTCAGAATGTTCCTCATCTTTCATGTTGAGCATGACCCCCTATAGAATGGAATATCCCTTTGGTCAGTTGGGATCATCTATCCTGGTTGTGTCCCTTCTCAACTTCCCACGTACCTGCAGCCTCCTTGCTGGTGAGGCAGTGTAAGAAGCAGAAAAGCTCTTGACACTCTGTTAGTGCTATTCAGTAGGAATTAAATTATCCCTATGTTGTCAACACAGTTTTCATCACAAATCTAAAACATAGCCTCATACAAGCTACTGTGAAGAAATTTGTCCCAACCAAAACGAATGCAACAGCCAGTGCGATTTTTAGGTCTGATTAGCATTGTTGTGAGACTTTTTTTTTAGTAATCCGGAAGGAATATATTGATCTGTAAAATCTTTTTAACTTTAAATCTTGTCTAGACTAGGTAAATTTCCTTTTTAAAATATTTTTGCCTCAGTTTAGTGATGGGCTGTAATAATTTGGGACTCTCATCTAATGAAAGTTTGATTTAAGAAGTCCTTCCACTTCTTTTTAATAGGGAAATTCTAAAGTGTATAGTAGTGTGAGAGCTAGGTCATTCTATGAAAGACCTTGTATTTGTACCCAAAACAGCTGGAAGTTTATTGTCTTCCTTACAACAGTTGGCAAGTGCAAATCCCCCTGTATTTGTAATTTCTGCCTAGAAGAATGTTCCTTGTCTGTCTCTAGAAAGATTGTTTTCTGATGAGAAACATCTTTTCCCTCAAGTGCACTGGAGTTTCATATAGTTGAAAACTGTTTTAATTTGTGAAGGCATCTCTAAGGCAGCAGTCAGGCTTTCTTCAGATGTTGGAGTTCAATATCTCATTCTTACTTCCTTCTTCAAGGTTTAGAATGCTACACAGCAGTGATCCCTAGGAAACATTGGCAAAAATATATCTTATTTTTGTGCAACTGAGTCTGTAAATCTCTAAAAGTTTTCTACATGTTTGGGCACTTAGATTTCCTAAGATGACGTACCTAATGAAATCTATTTAGGGACTCATGGGTTTTTCTTTTTGCTTTATTTGTCCTCTAATTGGACCTGTATTTTTATTATTCTTGCGTAGAAATGATTTTACTGTCAGAAAAGAAGAAACAGGAAAAAAAAGGTCAGGGTTTGGGGTTATGCCATCTCTGAGGGGTATTTAACTTGGAGTGAGAGTCAAATTACATATGTGACCTCCAAAATTTGATCCAACAGTTTAGATAGTCATGGGGTAAATCCTGCTCTGAGTAGTGTTACCTTCACAGTTTAGATTAGGTTGGTCTGGCTTTATTTGGTGGAGTTTTGAAAGGATGGAGAATCCACAGTCCTCTGGGCAACTTGTCCTACTGCTTTAGCTGCTTGATCTGAACTTCTGTCCCTCTGTATCCCATTGGAATTTTCCTTTCCTGCCACTGTGGCTGTTAGTTCTTTGAAAACCATGAATACTGGTATCTCTGTAACCACCTTTTACAGAGGGATTGCAATTACTAGTTCCTCCTGCCCCGTACAAACCCTCCTTAATCTTTTACTAGGGTGAATAAACCCAACTCTGTCAGCTTCTCCTTTAAGAGCTCAAATACCTCAACCATCTCAGTAGCCACCCTCTGCACTTTCTCCAGTTCATCAGTATCTGTGGGGAAGGGAGGCAGAGACTGGACACACTACACCAGACCCTAAATACTAGATAAGTACTGAGCAGAGAAGGATCACTTGCCTTGACCTGTGCAGATACTGCTGCCCAGGGTGTGGTGACTTGCAGTCATCACTGCAAGTGTGCTCTGCTGCCTCGTGATCAGCTCCTTGCCCATGACTAACCCAGGCCTTTTTCTGCAGAGCTGCTCTCTAGGCAGTCAGTGCCCAGCCTGTCCTGGTGCAGGACATCTGAGACTGTTCTGTCTCAGATGCAGAGGTTTGCCTTTGCATTTGTTGATTTTCATGAGCTTTTTGTCAGCATGTTTCTCCAGTATGTCAAGACCCTTCTGAGTGGCCGTCATACCCTCTAGTATATTGATCCTTCTTCCCAGTTTGGTGTCATTTACATCCTTCATTTATTTTTCATTAAATTTTGTAAAGTATGAATTACTGGTTTTTTTATTCTATAGCGGGAAGATTAGATCAAAGATTAGTACACATAAATACTACAGCATTTATGCAAACCATGGTTTTTGTAAAGACTGTGTATTGAGCACTAGTCAGAGTGTCATAGGGTTGGTTTTTTTTCTGCTTAACTATCCTATCTCATAATGACATTTCCTGAGGAGCAGAGAAATAGATTAAGAAATGCTCAGGTTAAAAGGTTGTGCTCATAGGTAAGAAGTATTACAGACTTGCCTGAATCTGGATAGAATGAAGATATCTAGTCTCTTGATGAAGTAAAGTTTGGAGTGTTTTTTGGTTCTTTGCACCTCAAAACTGAAGGTCAGACTGGAGTTCATAAAATACCCCGTATTGATAGCCATTCTTCTGAAAGACATTAAATAAGAGGAAGACTATGTTTTTTCCCCAAGAAAAATGAATAAACCCCCAGCTTTTAAGCACTTCTTGAAGCATTTTCCTTGCTCACCTTTTGCCTTCCTCTTTGTTTTGGGTTTATTTGAAGAAATACAAGGTTTTACTCAATATGATTTGTTTATATTCAACTCTCAATATTGTTTCCATTAAACAGAATGAGATGCACAGGAATAAAACACCTATTGCTGTTACCAGGCTCCAGCCAGAATTCCATACAGAAGTCCAGCCCAGTAATGCAGGTGCAGAACCTCCCAAGAAGGATGCTTTTACTTCCACAGAAGGTTGTGAAGAGCTGCTGAATAAGAGATGGCTGGAGGAAGACAGGTACCACAGGTTAGATGATGAGGTTGAATTGAGAAGTCAACTATTAAATAAAAGACTTGATGAGGATTTGGATGTTCCCAATCAAAGACACGGATTTGCTAGCCAGCCTGTAATTCCTACTAGGAAGCATCACAGATTTGATGAAGATGGTGATTTTGGTAGAAGATACTACAGAGTGGACTATGATCCTGAGACAAATGCAGAAATGGACCCTAGATTTAGATGTGAAAGCACCTATGACAGAAAAACTCCCCGGGGTTTTTATGCTGAAAGGTATTCTTAATTCCATTTTCTCTTTTATTTCTGTAGTGCTTGTTGATGGCCATGGTTTACTTTCTTTAAATATAAGAGAAGATTGATGTGAAAGCAGGATTGTTGTACTTTTGTACTTACAAAAAGGACCTTTGCAATAATCTGTAGAAAAAGTGTTGAAAAATGGGACAGTCCCTAAGACTGTACATGTATTAAGAAGCATTTTATATATAATAGCAAACCAAGGCTACTAGAGAAATTATCCCAGAAGCAGCAGTCCACAATTCATTTTTATGAAGAGTGGTTTGCCAGAAAACATATTTGAGAGCAAACCCCTGCACTGAGAACCCAATGTTACCTGTTTCCTTAGTCTGCAATAGTTACAGCAAGTCAGTTTTCAGTTCAGATTCCAAAATCGGTTTAAGCTTCAATTTTTGGTACATGTGACTATGTGTATAAAATGTAAAAGCCTGTTTTTTAAAAATCCTCTTTTTTACTCCATGTCTTCCTAAATGACAGGCTTTAAACATCTGTGTAGTTGAACCAAATCCTGATGGTTTTAATAGGTGCTAATCTCTGTAATAACTACACAGTTTAAATAAGCATTTACAAAAGCCCAAACCAAACAAAAGTCTTATATAAATCATTCAGGAGGAAAACTGATACTATGTACTGTTCAGTATTAAATTGTCTTTACTGTGTTAACTAATACATCAGTTGGGTTACTTTGACATAAATTGTTAATCTTTCTCTTCTAGCATTTAAAAAAAAAAGTATAGCCTTCCTAATAATTCTGGATTTGGCATTCTGACCACCTTTAGGTATTCCATTGCAGGAACTGGTTGCTTTCAAAACCAGATGTGTTGTGGTGTGAAACAGCACCAAACTTGAAATTTGTTTATACAGCTAAACAAAGCAGTAAAGTTTATTGTAAATAAATTTTCAAATGATATTTTAAAAGTCTTAATTTGTTCCCTTTCCAGGTCTTGGGAACATGAGTATTAAAGTTATTTTTATTTGTGTTAAGCCTGTTGCCAGAATTATTTTCCTGCAATCGCTTCCGTGAAGGAACCACCAGTGTTCTTCCTTTGCAAGGCAAAATAAACCTTTTCTTTTTTCTAGAATTAACGCTTCTAGGAAAACAAAGGCAAATTGTACCACTCTCAACAGTGTTGAATATTACTATTATGTTTTGTTTTTAGTTGCTGGTGGATGGGTTAAATGATCTTTTGAGTCATTGTTTACAAGGATAATTTTCTGGATAGTACTGCAAATTAATAACTAGGGGTAGAGGAAATGCTCTTCTACTGTAAAAGCATTTTCTGAATTCAATGAACTCTTTTTTTTTTCCAGTTTCAAATGCCAGGAGAGTTAGACTAGTTTTTCTCCCAAAATAGCTCTTGATATTCTTTCTCAGCCTTTAAAAAAAGTAATCGTAAAGGAAGTAAGTCTGTGGAAAAAATGAAATGTCTGAAAGTATTTGGGAGAGGCAGACTGTAATAAATGTGTTATTACTAAGTTTCAGACTCAGACTGTGTGTTCTGGTGTGCTTCTAAAAAGTATGTTTTTATTCATACAATGTTTCTGAAAAAAACTAGCAAACAGAAACAGTGGTTGTATAGATGAGAGGAACAAGCTTGCCTGCTTTCTGCTGAGATTCAGAGAAGAGATTGCAAAATTCAAAATTTGTTCCATTCCGTAGTGTACTATTGGTAGAAATGAGCAAATGAGGTTTTAGGATGGAGTGGACTTGTCCTATAGCTTTTCAGAAAGAAAAATAATTAGAAGCTTAACTTGGTGTCTAACAAAGACAATCAAAATATTTTTGAAACTAACACAATATTTAATTCTGTGTTAATTAATACTCAGAAGGATGAGTGTCCGCTTTTTATTAGGTATCTGTTTGCCACTGTGTAATGCAGTTGGATACAGAGTCTATTCAAATAAAAGTAACCATTTGATAATGTTTGAGGGTTTACTTTGTTTCTCAAAGAATTTATACAGAATTATATAAATAAAATATCAACAACTACGGTGTTTGAACCAACAGTAGACATCATGTTGAATATTGGTAAACTAGTTTTTAGTTATTCCAGAAGATGTGGATGGTGCTTATATAAATATCTGTGACTTCTAGATCATCAAGAAATTAATGAGTTATTTGGAGAGGCCTTTGAAACTGCTTTATCTCCAGTTTTCTTTTAAAAGAGAATAGAGAAGAAAGTCTTATCTTTCTGTTGGCAGACTTGGTGCATCTTCTTAAAAGAAGGTGCTGGACCATTACCTGAATTCCCTGAACTTAATTTTATACATAAGATTGTTTGGGGTTTTTTTGTGTATATTTTCTACTAATGAATTTTTATTGAAAATTAATTTTAAGTACTTCTTTATTAAATGTGTTTTTTAATCTAGTATTTTTTTTCTCCTTTGAAAGGAGCTCCACTTAAACTCCTATGAAGTAAATTCAGTCTCTTCAAGGAGGAACTTACCTCTTAGTGGCAGCTCAGCTTCAGAAAAGTTAGCTTTTTTTTCTCTACATTTCAGGCAAAGTCAGCTTTTCCTGAGCACACTTGATTCATGATGGAAAATAAATTCCAAAGGAGGCGTATTTTTATTTGCTCTACTAAAGTTCTTACGTTTTTATACGGGGTTTTTTAGTTTGGAGAGGCAGATGTTCATAACAGGGCTTTTCAGAAGGCTTTCTGTTTTGATGGAGGCACAGGGTCTGTGGCATATTTCAACAAACAGAAACGGTGACCAGGAAGTGAGAAGAATTGCAAAATGTTTTCATTCTTAGGAGTGGAATGCTTTAGTCCATCCCCTGCTGTCAGGTCTGTCCTGTAAACAGGAGACAGCAGCTTCTTGATTGAATTGAGCCAACATGTCTGGGCCTGCTGTGCTAAGCTGGCTGCTTTTTACAAAAAAGGTTGCCTCTTCAATTCCAAGGTTTGTTTTTTTGCTTCCTTCCTGCATCCTTTCATTGCATTGGCCACTTGGCTTTCTATTTCCTGGCTGTGTTTCAGTCTTACGCGACCAGCCTTGTAAAGAGGAGATTGTTGAAATAAAGGTGAACTTGATCATGAAAGAAGATCATGTTATGCCAAGAGTGTAAATGTTCTTTCATGTTGTTCTGGTGGGTTGTTAAGATGCCAGATCAATGTTTAATAATCTGCTTGCATCCTTTTGCCTTTGATTATTGGCTTCTATTTAAGTTAGAGATTGGCAGAGCTATGGTTCTTTTTATGTAAAATAATGAAGTTTTTTTTCATGTTTACCTAGCTTTTTGGTTTTTTTTTTGTTCTGTTTGCTTTATAGGAAGTCCATGTCTCTGTCCAGCTCTGGAAAAAGTTTAGCTTTGATAGCATTTGTTGGGTACTTTATTTTTCATTGAACACCTATTTTTGCCCTATTTTGTTACGATAACTTGAAGTTCACTATAGAGCTGTTATTTTGCAAGTCAAGAAAAGGTTATAAATTCTACTACCCCAGATCTTTTCAGGAACAGCTCCCTTGTGTCCATACAATATTTGGCATCTCTGAAGTTACTTGAAGTTTGAATCATATGATTTCACTTCTTATGTAGATGACTCAAATTTTAGCTCCTGAATTTTTGTATTGTGTTGTGTTGCCTGTCTTTTACCTTGAACAAAAGTCACCTCACTCTTTTAAAGTCTTATCAGGTGTGTAGTGAAATGTAGATTATCACTGAAGAAGCTTTTCATACCTGAATTGGCTGTTTCACCAGACTTACCCAATAGCTGTGTGCCAAAACCTGTTGAAGACTTCCTTGGCCCCTGGGGATTAAGAGCAGCAAGATCTGTTTCAATTAATGCGGTGTGAGTGTCAAAATCCCTTTAGCTCTCAAAACTCTTAACCAGGCTCATTAGATAAGGGCTAGGGAAGGCAGGCTTGGGAATCCACATTCCAGATAGAGAGCTGCCCTGACACTTTGCTGCTAGCAAAGTGAATTATTTCTAGAATATTTTGTGATATTTTCAGAACTGGTTCTGCTGTCCAGTGTGCAGTCAGGCAGCAAATCCATTTGCACAAAGCTGCTGAACCTTCCATTTCAGATTGGCTGTTTCCAGGCAAGCACAGCTGAGTATTTTCTATTTCTTTAAGGCCCTATGTGAATGGAATGGTAAGAGGTGTACCTGCAGATTATGAAGATGAATTAAAGAAGAGAGCACGTGTGCGGCCATTCTCAAGAACTGAAGATTCTAGGTGTGGTATATTGCATACTTTTCTGATAATTGCATTGCAAAATCATGGTGAGATGAAAACGTTGACTTCAAATCCCAAAACATTGTCTGAAATGCTTGATAGTTTTTCCTGCATCTAAAGAACGTTTCCTCTGAAAATGGCCATTGAAGCTTGCATGCCAGTTTTCTTTTTGAATTAATAGAGCACCTATTCTCCAACTGATGACTTTTATTGAGTCAAATACTGAGGAGTCCTGTTTTCATAGTAGTTTTAAAATTCCTTTTCTTCCTCTTGTTTTGGTTTTGCACATCCTGAAGTGATCTAAGTGGGTGAGGCAGAAGCAGAACACTTGTAAAGTCCTTACATAATCTCTTGACTGGCACCATCCAGTCTGTCAGCATGGGTGAAGAGCTCAACTGAGTCAGTTTTTCTGATGGTTTCAGAAACCACAGGCAAATGGGAATTGTGAGAAATGCCTTTTTGCCAGGCAGTTTTTCTTTTGCTTGGGATATTTCTTTGGATTATAGGAAAACTGTTTGTCACAAATGTGTCACATAGTGATGCAAGTGAATCTGTCTTGGTTCCCACAGACTGTGTAGGAAATTCTTGAGTTTGATCATTCCATTTTCTTTTTTGTCTTTGCCAGAAATCGGGTACAGATTAGTTCTTCAGCTTGTGAACAGGCCAAGTCTGCAGGTGAAAGGTGGTATGCAGCAGGCCTTGTTCTTGGTATGTATAAAAACATAACTAATAACACTGAGTTAGACTTTCTTTGCATATGGTATTTTTCCATGTGAATAGTTAAAAACTAGAAAAATGAGCTTCTGTTTTTCCTTTTGTTAGTTGTCTCCAAGACTGGTGAATAAGTGTTATTTACATAGAGAAACTAAACCAGAACATATTCCTTTTCCCCCTTAATGTAACTAACTAATTCATTTTGCTAACTAACTAATTCATTTTTAACTTACTCATTAATTTTTAAGATCCCAAGTTTCTTCTTAGATTTCATTAACATTTTAAGGTCCAGATGAGTAATTAAATTATTTTTACAAAATGAAGTATGGGAGAAATCTTAACCCCTGTATTGTTATAAAGACAGAGCTTTACAGTGAATTTTAATTGCAGAAATATGAAAAACTGTACTGTTCACAACCCTGGGCAAGAACAAATGATTCTGGTTATCTTTCTTGTAGCCATAAAATTTATCAGGAAACACTAGTATGGAGTGTAATAGAGAGAAATACTGGTGAAGGCATAGCATTCTTAGCTGAATTCAGGAAACTATAAGGCAAGAATAAAAGAGCTGTGGTAGTTCTTTGGATGGGAGCTTTTGAAGGCAAGCTAGCTTTGAATTATGGCAAATAGATTGACAGTTGTCAGAATAATTTCTGTTAATTTTTTCATTTGAATTTACCTGATCTTCAAAGCTGAATTTACCTGATCTTCAAAGCAGGTCAGTTTTCTGGAACTGTTTAAAGGCAGCATTAAACCAGTGGTGTCATAGTGGTCACTCTCTAGTCTGCCCAGTCATCTCATTTGTAGTAACTTGAGGACATGGAGGTGTGAATTTGTACTCTTAGCAGTCCTGGTTAGAAAAGTATTGTAAACTATGTTGTGTAAAGATTAAGTAAATGAAAACTTGAGTTTTTTGAAAATGAGAAGTGATTTCAGACTCCCCCAAACTCAGAAACCATGTCTTGCACATTCCGGTCACTTTGTCATCCCAGCACAACAGTTAAATAAAAAAATCAGTCAGTCATGCATCAGGTTTTGTTGCTGTTGCTTATTTGGCTTTTGTTTTAGTTCCTGCCGAGCTTCCTTCTCTTTAGTATTCAGGTCTAGTTCACCAGAAGTCTAGTCAGTTTGTGTATGGAGTATGTTAAGAGTCTTTGTGTCTGACAGTCATACAATACAGAAAGTGCTGCTGATGTTTTGTGGGGTTTGTTTCTAAAATAATAGAAGACCTCTGCACTTATTGTGGGGGAACCACCACAAACTAAAAGTTTTCTGTGTTCCTTAAAATCTATGTGAGCTGTTATCACCGTTTCCTTTTACATACACACATCTGTTGGTACTTCGCTAATTCTTAGTAGTCATGGGAACCATCCTAAAAGTGGAGCAATTTGCTTTCCTCCCCATGGGTTTTACTCCCTTCAGTTTTCATGTACAGTTCTATGCAGAACAGTGCCTCATGATTTTGGAGTGCTGTAGTGTAACTGCTTTTGGTGAACATTAGATTAAAAAAAAAAAAATTAAGTTACTTTTTTTAGTTGCTGTTGTACCAAATAGCTTTGAAATTTATAGCTTCCTGACTATACAAAACCAGGCAAACCAGGAAAATAATAATGAAAATAATAATAAAAATTTTTAGTAGTTTTGGTCATCATACTCCAAACAAATTATGTATTAAAACTAGATATATTTTTTTTTTTCAGTCAGTAGATATACAGTGTTTGTATAGTCTGCTGTGTTTCAGTTTCTAAATGGACCAAAAGGTGATGTTTTTGTCTAGTACCTTTTGTGTATTTTGTGGAACATTTGCACAAATGTGTGGTCATTTCCATTAGGTGGTCAGGACCGAGAACAACTTCAAAGGAGAAAGGAGAAATACAGACAAGAGCTAATGGAACAGATGGCTGAGCAACAGCGAAATAAGAGACGGTAATGGAAAGTTACTACATTTTTAAAAGATAATGGCTGAAATTTGAAGGCATTCCAATAATTCAGTGTGGTAAGAAGCAATTTCATAACTAAGGGATTCCAGGTAGTGAGTAATACTGCATTTAATTAAAGTCATTGCCATGACAGGTTTAGTTTTTAATGAACATATTCACAAACTTTCAGCGGAACAAAGAAAACCCAGATACTTCTTCATTTTTACAACTGATTTTTTAGTTTCTTAAGGATAAAGAAGCTTTAACTAAAGTTACCTTTTTTTTCTGGTACAGGAGTGCCTAAGTAGTTGGCAAAGTTGAAAATTATTTTGGTTTTTGCCCTCCCATTTTGGAAAGCAACGTTTCATTTTTAGAGGATTTGATCATCTGGCTTATGGAGAATAATAAAATATGAATTTCTTCTTTACCTATTAGTCACTATCTACTGAATAAGTCTGGATATATAAAAACACACAGCAGTATTAGAGAAGGGAAAAGGAATTAAAAATTGGTTGCTATTGACAGTCTCATTGTGACAAAAATTGTACATGCAGGACAAGCCCAGAATTTCAAGAGAGTATTTATTGCTGTGCTTTTGAATCATTGATTTCAATGTGTTTAATGTTAACTTCTTGAATGTCAATAATAACAATTTTTTTAGAAACTCCTGAAAAGTTGTACGAAAAAAGAATTGTGGTGGTTTCTCCTTTTATGGTAGTTGGATTTTTACTAGGTGAAATAGGTGATAGGCAGATACTTCTTGAGAGTTCTGTGTATTTACAAATATTATATAGTTTTCTTCCCTGACTTCAGAAGAATTCAAGTGGAAGCATTGTCTTCGGTTACCCTGTGTTTCTAGAGTTCTTTTAACTACAGAGTTGTGAATTTGTGCTTTGAAAGAATGAATACAGTTGTTATTGCTTTCTGATTTGGACCTTCCTTTTTTTTAAAAAAAAAAAAAAACTAAACAGTGAGAAGGAACTTGAGCTCTCAGTTGCTGCTTCTGGAGCTCAAGACCCAGAAAAGAAGGTAAGAAATTTGGATTTTCTTTCGTCTATATAGCCTGTTCTTTTTTTCTTACATGCACACTGTGGTTGCTCAGTCACAAAACTCTGTAGAGTTTCTATAAAATGATAAATGTTGGGTAAAATTTATCATTCTATAAAATGATAAATATTTAATAGGGTATCAGTGTATAACAAAATTAAAGCCTGGGACAATGAGGCTGTCATGGTTTAACCCTAGCCAGCAGCCAAGCCTCACGAGCAGCTGCTCTCTCACTTCCCCACCTGTGGGATCAGGGAAAGAATAGGAAGGGTAAAGCTTGAAAACTCATGGGTTGAGATTAAGACAGTTTAACAAGGAAAAAGAAAAAGCTGCACACACCAGTAAAGCAAAACACGGAATTAATTCAGAGCTACCCATGGGCAGGCAGGTGTTCAGCCATCACACGTCTTGGGATGACAAACAACATCCCTCCAAACATCCTCCCCTTCCTCCTTCTTCCCTCCACTTCTTCCCCCCCTGAGCATGATGTCCTACTGCCTGGAATATCCCCTAGGTCAGCTGGGGTTGGCTTTTCCAGCTGTGTCTCCTCCCAACCCCCCAGCCACACCCAGTCCCCTCACCAGTGTGGCAGCAGAAAAGGCCTTGGCTCTGTATAAGCCCAGCTTAGCGATAACAAAAACATCTCTATATTATCAACCGTGTGTTCAGCACAAATCCAAAACACAGCCCCACACCAGACACTGTGGAGAAAATTAACTCTTTCCCTAGCCAAAAGTAGCACAGGCTATAAGGCATTACACATACTTTCAGCATAAGAGGAAAATATTTTCATGGAAATGATCGAGCATTTTCTTTTGCTGTGTCCAAGTGGAAATTTGTACCAACAGTGGGTGTCATGGATAGAATACTTAGTGTTCGGTGGTAGCCTCTTAAATGCACACAGTAGTAACCTTTCTTTGGGAATGCAAAGTATGCTGCAGAAAGCTTTTTCTCAATTAAAAAAAAACAGGTTGTTTTTCAGATGAGTTGATCTCATTATAACAGTTTTTAATTTAAAATTTGGAAATATTTTTTTAAGTGATCCAATATAGTGTTTAGGATTACAAGCATTTTTATAGGATTTTGTACAAAGCAAGTTGTTTGGTATTAATTAAGTTTTGTTTGTAAGACTTAATGCAAAGTTACGTACTGTCTTCACCTCCTTAGTAAGGTGATGATTACATTAAGAATTTTGATTAGCACGCATCCAGGAGAAGGTTGTCAGCACTAATAACATTATTAGGAGACTGACAGTCCTGCAGAGACTGACAGAACTTGTGTGATTTGCATGTACTTGCTATGTGCCCAAAGCCATTGCAGTTTGGGTATGGTGGAGATGTGCTCTTTAAGATGTAGGGTGGTAACTTTCAAGCAAGAATAGACTGGTTATTAAGTTAACTGGTTACTGGTTTAAATTATCACCAGTGCTGTTTTTGGGGAATGCTTTGACACAGATTGAAACTTGTGCCATTTTTGGAGGGTTCAGTAGAGGTGAAAGAAGGTCCTCTTCACTAGAAAATGAAGGTGAATGAATAGCTAGCTGTAAGATGCTATTAGTCACATCCTTGTGGGTCCCTTCCAACTCTGAATATTCTGTGAAACCATTTCTTTCTTTCTTTCTGTGAAACTTGTGAGACAGGAGACTGAGAATGCACACAGACAAGCAATGAAGCTGAATCAAAATTCTTACTACTAAATGGGGAGAGAAAACACCTGTCTGGTTGTGTGTTCCTGCCTTCCCTTTATAATGTGTCTGTCATGCTTGTTTTGGTCCCTGTTTCAAACTCATTCAGCTCGGTTATTTGGCAAAAATCTGAATCTTTTTTGCTGCTTTAGTTGGTATAGAGGGGTCAGCTGTCTGATGAGGGATTCAGATTGTGAAAGGGAGAGGAATGGAGGGTACAGCTGAGAGGCAGGCATGAGAGAAGGCAGAACTGAATAGAGGATGCTGGCTCTTCTGGCTCAGCAGGCTGCAAGGTCAGTGTAAACAGTTCTGTGTAATCAAAGCTGACTATGCAGAAGCATGCTGTTCTGCAGCACTCAGTATACCATACACATCTCAGTCAGAGTCTGCATAGTGCCTGTTGTAGGAACAAAATTCTGTCTAGAGCAAGTGCACGGCATGCATAGTGCTTTAAAATCACTAATTTAGTTGAAAGCCTCCAATTAAGTTGAATTGCTACATTCATTAAGCATCAGTCACTGTTAGCTTTAAATTGCCTCTCAGGGAGAGATTCTAATTAGATGCATTTCTTGATTAATTACAGGTTGGTTAAATAGCAATGCCTGATTAAGAATCTGTAAATGTAGACTGTTGTATATGCTGCTTGTTTAAAGTGAAACAATCCTTTGGATGAGCAGAATACTGAAGTCACATCTGAAATCAGCTGTAGAGCTGAAATCTGGGGCACTTCGGGAATAGTTTCAGATTAAAGTTGTTAGTTTTAAATGTTTTAAATGTTCTGCAGCTCAAGACACTGGATTTGAAAAGACAAAATGTCTGTAGACTGCTTTATAAAATTCAATTTCTTTAGCCAGTCTGTTATGTAATTCTATGTTGACATCTAGAAATTTGAAGTTAAATGCTGTGAGCAAATATTCATGTCTAGTAGATTTTGAGAATTTTTATCTAAACGCTGAAGTCCTTTATTGGTGAGTACTAACTGCCTTGTATATACTGTCTTGCAGCTAAGTGATGAGGAGGTAAAGATTTAATATTTTGTTGAAATATTTCCATATTGTAGGGTATATGGTTTTCTGATAGATAGTTAATACGTAGCTGGTTTCGGGTATTACTTTCTTTGAGTGCATGTTAGTTGAAGAATTTCAATATTAGGACAAATAAATTCTGAACAAAATCTCTTTTACTTGCACAGTGTATATATTTGTTTCCATTCTTCTATTATATTTTCTTATTTAAACAAACATTAGAATAGTTATGCAGAGCAGTTGCTGTAAGGGCTTTCTGGGTGTGATAGGATAGTTCTGAATCTAACTGACTTGCATGCCTTCACATTATTTGCATGTTGCTTTTGACTTTCTTCTGAGGCTGACAGTTATCAATAAACATTTGCTACTTCTGTTTTAAAAAGAACTCCCCCCAAAAACTTGTAACTGTTGTGGTTGAAAAAAATAATAAGATCAAAGGAATTTAAAAAATAAAATAATTGTATTGCAAGGAAATGTTTATTGGAAAAAGTCTCAGTGTGTATTTGATTTTAGTTTTTACTGATTATGAGCTATTTCAATTTTGGGGTGGAGGGGAGGGATTTCAGAAACTTTTCTATGCATAATATGAGAATACTGTCACTGTAGAAAATTGGTGTCTGTAGATAAACTGTTCTACAGACAGCTGTAGAAACGTTCTTTTCTCTGGACATGAACTAGATTCATATACTTACTGAAAGATATGATGGTTGCTTTTTGTAAATCTCTGATACAAACTTCCTGGATTTCCTTTACTACTGGATTCCCAGTAGATCACTGGGAGGAAAAAATGCAGTTACAAGAAATTTGAACAGCTAGTTGGGATCCAGTGAAGTGTTTAACCCAACATAAATGGAGGTTCAGAATATTTCCTAGTAGTAAGGTAACTGTTTTGTTTTGGGTTTTTTTCCTCTCTCGTTTTCTCTTACTTCTTTTTTTTTCCTTCAGCCAAATAGATTGAAGCAGTTTGGCTTCACACCAAGAGCTTTTGAAGAGAAGGTACCTCCTGAAAGGCCCAGGGTGGCTTTCCAAACTCCAATGCCAGCCCGTTCAGCCTCTCCAGTGAATGAAGACTCTCAGAGTGATAAAGACTTTCAGAGGAGTGTAGTCAGCAGTCTTGGGGAAATGGCAGCTCCCAGGTGCTTCACCATCATGTTCATTTTACATGTTAAATAAGATTGTTGTTTAGCATGTTATTACTGCTGAGGTAGGGCTAAGTAGTACTGTTAAGCCTTCTCCAAGGAACTGATAAAGGTAGAAATAATATTTTGACAATTAACAGAAAACTGACTACTTTGCACTGGATTAAACTTTTAATGTCAATTTGCTCATAGTTTATTTGAAAGCATCCATGGAGGCTGAATTATCTCTGAAGGCATCTCTCTCATAGTGGATATTTGTGTAGGATAAGGATTGAGCTGTAGAAATTATGTGTATGTCTGTAATACTGAATCATGTTGTGAGAATGCTTGGGCACATGCCCTGCAGAGTCCATGTTTTCAGAAGGCTGGTGTGGCACGAGTTGGGCTCCTGTTAATTAAGCAATCTCCCAGGGCTGAGCTCAGAAATGCACTGTAGGCAAGGACAGCTTCCACTAAGTGCTGTGATTGTGGCTAAACTGTTCAGGGAGAGAAGGAGCTTCAGGCACGTGGCTGAAGCTGTGCTGTGCTATTCACTCTTTGACCAGGTCTTGCCTTGTTGTCTTTACTGATGTGGCCAGGAAGTACCATTAACTGAGCCACTGAAAGAAGGCGTGCTTGTTTTAAGTTCTTCAGATCTCTGGAATAGTCTGGGTTCATGTACTGCTCCCTCAGGGAAGGTTAATTCCCTGCTGGGACTTACTGCATCTTGTTCCTGCATGCCACCCATGAGAGATCTTCAGCTGAACTAAATCTAGAATTTTTCCATAATGAATTCTTTTTCTATCCCCATTGCTGCTCCATTCTCTTTCCCTCCCTCTCCTTCTCTCCTCCCCCCACTTCTTTTCATGGTATCTTTTGAGCTGTACAACAAACCAAGGAATTGTGTCCCTTTTTTCTTCAAGGCTTGCACCGTTGCCACCGCCTCCACCACCAGTTTTGACAGACAACTATAAAACACCATATGATGATGCTTATTACTTTTATGGGGCTAGGAATCCTTTGGATCCTGCTCTTGCATACTGTAAGTTGAAGATTTTAGGGGGCTTGGTTGTTAGAGTGATTCATACAACTGCTTTTAATCTATTTAAATGATGAATAATGTAGAGCTTTTAACAGCAAATTAAACCCATTTTTTAGATGTGTATTGAATGAAAGGGCTTTTTTTCAATACTGTTTTTGAATTAAGTAATTTTCTCTAGCAACAAAAAGGGCTGTGACTTCCAGAAATCTTGTTCATCACTTGAACAACCTCTGGTCTCAGATTCTTTCCTGTTACTCCTCCTAGATAATTTTTTTTATAATATTGATAATTAAAACCTTATTTCCTAAAATCACTTAAATAATAATTAATTACATGTTTAGGTGTTATTACAATTTCAGATATTTTAAAGATATTTATTAATACATTAAATATATTAAAATAATGTACGAAGTGGTCTACTTTTATATCTTAAGAACTCCTTTTTTGTCCATCCTTTGCTTCATGATGATTTCATGATTGAAACTATTGTGATGTGTGTAGGTAGGCACTGGATTATGTGCTGTTCATTTTGTTTCTTTTTTTTATTTTTTAGAGAAAAAAACAGAAATACTTTAAAAATTTTTATGCTATCTTTGTAGAAAAGGTAAAATAAAAGAGAAAAAAAAATTAAAAAAATAACTCTTTTACTAGTTGATTTGAATGACATTTGAAAGGATGAGGATAAGTGTCACCATTAAGCGAGTAATTTCATTTTGTTATTTGATTTAGAATATGTTAATGAGGTAATTTGTAAAATCTAAAGGGATTTAGTTAAATTTAACAAATAGATTTGTACCTTGGTATTGTATTTCTTGCTTTAGAGGGCATTAAGGGTTAGCTGAGTTTGTTATAGAAGCTGAGGGTTCTGTTCTACACCCACAGAGTTTGAGTGGTAAACTCTGTTCTTTTAGATAATAACAAATATTTATATCTGAGCATTCAAAATTTAGAATTTTTTTTTTGTATCTGTGCAGATGGTACAGGTATGATGGGAATGCAACCCGCACCTAGTCTGGATTCTTCTTTAGGCCAAGCTCCAGTAGAACAGTCCATGTAAGTATTACCTATATTCATATTTTTTGTGGGTATTTATTTGTATTCATATTTTTTGTGTTGGTAATATTTTGATGAGAACAGATATGCCTTTGAAATAAAATGTGTTAAAGACAGCTCTTCAAACTTTTAACGAAGGATTTGTATACAATAAAATAATAATTCAGTGCTATTTTCATATGGATTTAAGAAAATATTTGGGATTATAAACTGCTAGGCTATGGGAAACAACAGCTCTTAAATACTTCAGGAAAGGATTTTTTTAAAAAAAAAATTTAATTATCCCCTTCTGGACCCTGTGATGTTTTCCTTTTATATGTGTGATTTTTCAATTTAGAAGTAACTTCGGACAGAGGAATACAGGAGACAAACAGAGAAGCATAGGAGTATATTCTGAAGAAAAATCAAAGCCTTCCAAAGAGGCAACATTATCTTATCAACAAGAATTACAACAGCAGGTACTGAATGATAAAGCTTCTAAATCTTCATTCTTTTATTTTTTTGATATATAATGGTTGTAACTATAGTACTCTTTCAGACAATTTTATGTAGCTTACAAATAAAAAGCTTTTCAACTCTCCTTTCTTTCATCACTTCCTTCCTCTGACCCTGCTTTAGCTCCTTTTAGCTCTTCAGGTGGACAGTAAGCTCTTCAAATTTTTTGTCAGAGGCAGACAGAATGTTAAGAATGTTACAGCAAACAGATTAGTTCCAGGCATGTAGCTTCATATAGTTATTTTCATGAATGTAAGAACCTGTATCTTAAAAGGAATGGCTTGTACTGCTCTGATATTCCATTATTACTAATGGAATTACTCTAATTACTCAGAACAGTCTAATTACTAGGAACAGTCTAATTTCCGTAAGTTCTTCATGATCATTTGGACACCAATCCAAAGGTTTGCCTCATGTTTATTTCCAGTGTGTTTGTAGGTGGTGTCTTACTTCTTTTTAGCTTCTCTTTTGAGACTAGACATATTTTTTGGGTCTCCTGTTCCAGTAGACACCTTAGTCCTATACTCACTTTAGTGGCCTTTTGCTGCTGCACCTTGTGGGAGTTTATAGTTATAAAATGTATTTGACCATGATAAAACACGTTAATTGTGCAGAAATTTTCCTAGAACCTTATTTTTTATGTATTTCTTTGGTAGAGGTAAGTAATACCTATAAAAATACTGTAGTTCTAATTATGTTTGTGCATAAGGGATAAAGGAAAGGCTGCCAACCAAGGTCAAATAAAGAATAGAATAACCATTTAGGAATAGTGTCAGATGCTGTACATGTAGTCCTATGAAGACATTTTCTCACTATAGTTCTACTTAAGTATTACCTTGCTATATGAGAGACTGCACAATTTGACATAAAGGTCTAATAAACGTGGCATGATACAATCTTTCATAGTTGTTATGGTTTGAAAGCAATCAGAGGATATTCTTTTTGCTACAGATAAACCTGACTGATGATTTTTGTAAACAGTTGAAGGGGCTAGATGGGTCTTTGTTGACTTATTATGTCTCTTATGGAATTGTGATTTCTTGATAAAGGGAAATTATAGAATCATAGAGTGGCCTAGGTTGGAAGGAAGCTTAAAATCTAGTTCCAACCCCACTGCCATGGACACCTTCCACTAGACCAGGCTGTGTGATGCCCCATCCAACTTGGCCTTGAACACTTCCAAGGGATGGGGCATCCACAACTTCTCTGAGCAGCCTGTTCCAATGCCTCACCACCCTCATAGTGTTTTATCTAATTATATTTATCTAATGAAATGTCTTTTTTAAGGCATACGAGAAATAAACTTAAGAAAAATATGTTAATATTCAAATACATAAATAGTTCAAGTTTTAAAAGCTTTGAGTAGAAGATGGACTTTTTAACAGCTGTTCACTTTATAAATGCTACAGTTATTAAGAGACTTAGTTACATAAATAATTTTGAAGAAAAAGAACAATGCATATGAACATTCCTGTGTTATATACATAGATCATAGTGAATTACAACAGAAAACTATTTTATGAATTATTGTAGAATTGTGTAGTATTGTGTTAAGGCATTTATTATTAGGAGTCACCTCCAGTCTAAGTTTTGGTTAAACAAAACATAGCAGATTGAGAAAAGCAAGTGCAGTAATATTGTAGAATTTTGCTTTTTTCATTTTCAGGCAGTATAAACATCTGTATCAAAGATCCAAATATATGGAAGTTTTGATCTAGTGCAAATGTCACATGTGGACATTTCTGGAAGTCTTACAGTGTGTAGGATGTTTCTCTGATTATGCACAACTGGACAAGCACAGCAGAACGCAATGCACTGTCTGCAGTATATACAGTGATCTGTTTGGATTTGCTTGCTGTAGATGAGGGAAATAGATAATGAGAGCATTCAGTTTGCTCTGTTAACTTTTTATTAAACTTCTACTTAATGTGATATTGTTGTGGAATTAACTTTGGTTGGTTTGTTTTTAGATAAGAGAGAGAGAAGAGCGACGCAGACAGGAGCGAGAGGAGAAGGAGAAGTTAGAAGCAGAAATGAGGAATTACAATCCCTGGGGAAGAGGTGGTGGTGGTGCTCCTCTCAAAGATGCAGAAGGAAATCTGATAAGTATGTTTGTGAAAATTGTGGGTTGTCTTTTCAAGACTGATGTTTTCTTGCTCTCATGAGGGCTCTGTTCAGCCATATTATTACTTACTTTGTAACACTGGTAGCCCTTGACAAATAAGACTTACTTGTTTCGAGGAGATGCACTCTAGGCATAATTGAGTTATTATTTTGATTTCTGTAGAATCATTCAAAGAGTACAATCCAAATAAAATGGGAAACACAGGATATGTCAGCTATAAGTGAAGACACAATGCAGTTGTAAAGGGAGAAGGAGGAAAACAAGCTGTAAGAATCATCTGCAACACAAATATGCCAAAGTCTGTTGTGAAGATTTTTATTTGAGCATGTCCTAGGAACAGGTTTTTAATTTTTTTAGAAATGATTTCTAGGCTTAGAAATCTCTATTTGTGATATGAAAAGTGGAAGCATGTTTATATAAATATACAAAGCTAAGTGGAATATTTATATTTCCCAAAGTAACACTGCTGGTAAATGGCTATATAAAGAGCACTCAGTAGCAATATTTTTTAAGGCTTGCTTTTTTCCAAGTGCTGTTTTATACAAGATAGGAGTAGTGAGCTGGAAGATAGCTATGATCCAGGTTGTTCATCTACCCTTCCAGTAAATCATTAAATATTTACTGGATAACAGTTTATATAAAGTAATTAATTTTAGTTGTATGACACCTGAGCAACATATGTTAAAATTGATAGTATATTTTGAGAGTAGTGAGTGAAGTTTAAATGCTTTTAAAGATTTTATGGCCAAATTACAAGTTTATAAGCTTGTATTAAGGATCCAAGCTTGCATTTATCCTCAGAGCAGATAGAGGTGCTCACACGGCCTGACTTGAGGCACTGCATTTACATGTTTGGCTTCTTCCTCTAGGCTTTAACAGTGCTGTGACTGGAAATGTAAAGGTCACATACTGGCCTGAGCTCTGCATGTAACTGCTGAGAAGTTTATCTCTGGCTGTAAATGAGAAACTGAGAGAAAGAAGCTTCTTACCCTGTTTTCCTGAATTAATTATGTAAAATACTTTTCCCCCCATAGTTTGGCAGCATGATGGATAAGCTATGAGTCAAGTGTCATGAAACAGGACATGCTTTCTGACATGTCTTTTTAATGTGGTGTGACTTGTCTTTTTATCCTCTTAAAAATGTCTGTAAATAGATTTTGAGACTCTGATCTATGCAAAGGTTGCTTTACTGAGAGGTATGGAATTTAAAGTTCTCAGAATCTGTGTGCTTAAATGATTACAGTAATTCATAATTATCAGAAACACTATTTCAAAAGGTAATCTGAACACTGTGCAGTACTTTTTTGTTTTGAAATGAGCCTTCTAAGTGTAGTATGATAACACTTCAAAATGAGATGAAATTAACATCTTTGATCAGGCACCACGTAAATTTTGATGAAAATGTTGGATAATGTTGCTTTGCTTACATATTGAAATCTGCACCTGGATTATTACTGAAGACATGAAAAGCAAAATACGCTTCAGTGCTTCAATTGCACTTATTTCCCTCAACAGTAATTAGAGAGATTCAGCACTGAAAATATCAATACTAAACTCAAAAGTATTTTACAGCTTTAAGGAGATAGAAGAAAGGGTGGTTTCTGAATATCTGCTTCTCAACACAGACTCGTCAGTCAGTTTTGTCTTTGAGTTCTTTATCTTTCCAATTAATAGCATTTTGAGGCAGAGGAGAAGGGAGGTTTGTTGTGAAGAATCATTCCTGACAAAAGAAAAGTGACAAAATAAATCTTTTAATCTGTTAGTTAATAGTACCTAATTATTAGTATCTCACCCTTAGCCTCTGTATTCTTGTCTTTGCCTGAATTTTTTTGTTCCCATAGCTGATACGCTCAGGAAAAGTGGAATCCGATCAAAACTCCCTGTATTTTGGAGGATCTACTGTGAATATACCTTTATGAGATTAAAATACTATAAACAGTTATTTCCCCTTTCCTTTAGCGGACTTGAATGTCATGCACAGGAGAAATGAAGAGGCATATCATAATCCAGAGGCAAGACCATATGAAGATAAAAGGGCTATTGTTGACCTAAGTTTGGCCTTCTCAAGACCTGAGAACTCAGAAGCATCTACAAATAAAATAGCAGGTTTTTAAGAATACTCCTCTAACTATCCATAAGTCTTAGTAATCAAAATTCCATAGTTATTCACCTCTTTCTGGTAGTCCTATGATAGTGTTAGTGCTCTCTACCTATGAAATCAGTATCATGCTTCGTTCTCAAATTTCTTCATTGCTGTCACTGTGTGCTCCTAAAATCTTACCTGTCTTGTCAGTAATAAAGTAAAGATAAGTAAAGCTGTTCTAGCCCTGAAGAGTCAGGATCAGTATATTAGTTTTCCAGGTTTGGTGTTTTCTAATGAAATCTTTGTACGTGTTTGTCTTACTTTTAAATGACACAGTAAAATACAGTTGTGTAGTAGGTGAGAATGTGGAATAAAAGGAGGTCTTCAGGTGTATGATGTTAAAGGTTAAGGTGATATTAGTACAGGAACTAGGTTAACAAGTTCTAAAAAGTTACAGGTAAATTGGGTACATATGGAGCCCTGTGCACTTGCCTCCAAGTTCTAGGATATTGATTTATTTTCATATTTTAAAACAAATGCATCTTTATCTTCTTACGTTTTGTGAGACATATAAATGAGAGCACTGTGTTAATCCAGACCTGTCCCTAGTTTAGGACGGGCAAAGGCCAGGCTTGGTGGTGATCTTCTCAACTCAGCTTAGATGCTACTTTTCCTAATCTTGTTTGAATTGTTGCACTTCTTAATAAAGAATTACAAGGTATTTGGGGTGTGAATCTATGTTGCACAATTGCAATTCAGCATCCTTACCCCTGACTTCTGTTCCTTCTGCCCCACCTCTCTCTCTTTATCCCCGGCAGATTGTGTATTTAACCATTTAGTAAGAAGTGAAACAGGAAGGGTGATAAAGTAATAATATAAAACAGCCAAGAGCCCCCTGGTTAGATCACTTATTTAGGAATTAGGAGGTGGTGCACGTCAGTGATGGGAACTTTATACTCTTGCACCTTGAACTTGCGTAGCCATGTTGTAGAGTGGCTTTGTGTATGTTTTGGTGAGTTTGGTTACTTGGTTTTGTGGGGTTTTCTTTGGTACACTGCCTTGTTAAAAGAGGAACTGGCAGGATAGTAACTGGTACAGTGTTTTCCTTGATACTTTCCATAGTAACTATTCTGTCTTGTACCCATGCCTTCTAAATGGTATATAAAATTTATTCTGCTTTTTTACATGGAAGTAACTCCATCATGAAAGAGCCACATGTAAATTTAGTTATATTTTGGATGGATTCAAGCACTGCTTCCATGTAAGGAAAAATAATCTCAGTGTAGTCCTTGGTATGCAAACACATGCTCCTAAGGCTAGTAGCAGTAAACATGTGCATTCCTGTGGGGATACTTTAATGTGTTATTTATGCTTTCATCTGACTTGAGTGTTACCTCACCATATAGGGAAATGTAATGTTCATCTCAGCTCAGTGGAGCTATTACTCTTGCACATTTTTGAGGCATTATCCTTCAGAGCAGACATGATACGAGTGAAGAACATGCTGCATAAGCTGGGAAGTTAACACAACTTACTCTACTTTTCCTTTACTTCCTTTCTTTTTCCTCTGCTTCTTGTAGGGATTCTGTTCTGCAAAATCTGCTCTGTGTAGTATCTGAATTATCCTTCTATCTAGAGCTTTGGGGATGGTATGGTTATATCATGGTCGTAACTCAGGGCTAAATGAAACCCGAGACTTCAAACTTTATAGTGCAGAAAACACTTCATACTGGCAGAGTTCAGATTTCTGACTGCTTAGAATTTTATTTGCCAGTCTGGGATTTTTGCCAGTCTTTGATTTTTGTAGCATCCTTTGCTATTTTGTGTAAATATTTGTTCTGTTAGGATGCTCTGTCTTTAAATAGTGAATAAACCTGAGGAACAGAACTATATGTTCTAAGTCAGAGGAATTGCAAGCAGTAAAGTTACAAGGTGTAAAGTATTTGCCATTCTAATTAATTTGCAGGTAATGTTCTTAGATACTAAGCTGCAGATTGAACAGTAGAATAGGTGACTTTAGCAGGTGTTATTTTGTAGAAATGCAACTCGCTTGGATGGTTTTAAACAGTTCAAACCTGGCAATTATTCCAAGCAGAAAATGTAAGAACTTCCAAGCCCAGCTATAGCCTTGAGTTACGACTGTCATAAGCTTCCTTTTGAAACTAGTGTCTCGGATTCCCCCTTCCTCACTCTGGCTTGTTGTCTTAAGTTTTGTTTGTTTTTTATCTGTAACTTTTCCCTTAGGTATTACATTTGCACAGGCCTCTCCTTTTGCTCGAGGTAACGTTTTTGGTGAACCTCCATCTCCAGAGCAGCTTAAGCGACAGGAATCCTACAAGAACTTCCTGCGCCTACAGGTGAGTGCTCATGCCAGATACCATCCGGTGAAATCAGTTGTAAAAAGAGGGTTTACACTCAGAGTAAATCATCACTGCCCACCAAAGACCCTACCTGTGCTATCACAGCCAATTCTGCACACAAGAGGCGTACTAAAAGCTACATACCAGAGAGTTTCTTGGATTTTGGCTTACATAATAGCATCACTTAGACAAGCATTTCTTAATAGTTGGCTTCTTTAACCTAGGCTCTTTTTTTTTTTTGAAGTACAGCTCTCTAAATACAGTATTGAGTTTTGAAACCGTGCATAGAGTACAGGTTTGCATACATAAATTACTAGAGAAACCAAGATGCTTGCCCTTGGAGGTCTATGTGATAAAAATGCACATTCATCAAAATGAAATGGTGATCAGGCATAGTGTAGTTATATACAATGGGTATATAAAACCTGATTTTTCTTCAACCAACTTATGTCTTCAGTCTATAATACTTCACCTTTAATCTTATGCTGCACAAATTAAATATCATTAAATACCATTATCAAGGAAATAATAGATAATTTAAGAGACTGCAAAAGTCATACAGTAGTTTGATGTGGATCTCTTGAAAAGAAAAGATCAAGGGTTTCTTTCCATGCATAGGGCTGCTAAATAGACTAAAGAATGGGCAGTTTTTTTGCTTCAGTTAGTCAGCACTTTGTCTAGTAATACTGCAACTGTGGAATGGAAAAAGATAATTACCATATCTTTTTGGTTTTCCATCTTCCATTATTTGATCAGTGAATAAAAGTGTTACTCCAGCACATCTTGAATAGAGCAAGTGTTAGGAAATACTCTGGTTTTATTAGTAGTGTTTATAAGTTAGTTTTCCTGTAGGGAGGTGGCTCCAATAGCCAAAAAGAAACAGTAAAATAGAATCTCATTTTAAGGGAATTCTGAAGCTGAAATACAGGACAGGCTCTAGCATTCTTTTGGTTGCACCATATAGCTTTTGATTTTGCAAGTAGGTAGTGCAAAAATCGTGGTGGTAAATGTTAATCAGATTGTTACTGGATATTGACAGTTGAATACTTCTTTGTTTTATTTTAAAGATTGAAGAAAAGAGACGTAGGGAAGAAGCAGAGCGAGAAAAACTTAGAGTGGAAGAAGAAAAAGAGGAAAAACGACTCGCAGAGCAGAGGATGAGAATTCAAAAAGCATATGAAGAGGAACTAGAGGAGAGAAGGAGGAAAGATGAGGAGGTGTAGTATTTTGATACTTTGACTTCTCTCCATCCTAAACTAACCCTTTGTAATATTTGTTGTGTGGAAAGTAAGACGAGAAGTGTACTGTGAATTGGTCTTTGCTTTTAAATGGGTCTGCATTAGGCAGAGGAGAGGTGGAAGATTGTCAGCATTAATTAGCTTATTCTTCTCACTCTTCATGCTATACTACAAACTTGAAGTACTCTTAATTCTTTAAAGAAAAAACCTGTAGTTTTATAAATGGCAGTGGTGCACTCCTTTCTAAAAGAAATCGATGGTGAGGCCAATAAAAAGCTTTATCAAATTGGTGAATTAAAAAAATATCCAACTTTTTGTCTTAAATCTACCTCTCATAGAATTGTTTGAAAAATGTAACTATGCAGGAATATTTTGTAAAGACTTTTTGAATTGGCAAGGAGATAGTTTGAGATAAGAATACTGCTTGTTTTGGACAAATGCCAAGCAGATCTATGGAATACTTTTCATGGAGGTAAATTCGAACCTAAATCAATACCCATGGATTTAATTCATACCCCAAAGTTTTATTTCTCGGGTTTGCATATTTAATAAATTTGCATTATTTAGAATATAAAAAATAATTGTAGGAAGAGGACACAAGGCCATCAGAGAAGGAGGAGTCTTTCAGTGTCCTATGGGATTATGGAAGATAAGATTAGGATGTAGGATTTGAAAACTGGTGTTTATAGAAGTTATTACAAATTCTATTTAATGATGTTAGCAAAGCCAGGGCTGGTGCTGTTTGATATTTGCATGAGATATATTTTAATTTAGATATTTGAAGTCAGACTAATGAAGTATGCTTTTTTATTTCATACTAATCACTTTGATGTGTAATTTTAACTTCTCAAAGAGAAAGAAAACAAAACTTAAGTAATTGAGTCTGTTTTATGTATTAATTATGTTACAGCGAAGATTGAAAAATAAAGAAGTAATTCGATTAGATGAAGAAAGGAAAAAAGAGGCAGAAAGACAAATAAAAGAAAAAGAAAAAAAGCAAGAGGAACAACTTAGACAATATTTTGAGAAAGAAACGATGGAAGAGGAAAAGAAGGTGGTATGTATAAGTGACTTTCTAAGACAATTTTTAAAAATAACTGGATTTTAGGGAAATTACATGATTTCTTAGACCTCTGCCTTCAGTGTTGTTCCCCCCTCAGTTTATCAAACTTCAGTATACTTAATGTACAAACAGAGAACAGCTGATGGAAAAATCAGACATACTGCAGTAGAAACTTATCTTGCTGATCAAATTTGCATTAAAAAATAGTAAAAGCAAGATTAATAATCTGCTCTCAATATCTGCTGTGAAATAATGTGACCTGCATTTGCTGAGGTGTAAATAAAATTGTTAAATAAAATTGTTTATTAGAGGACTGGTAGGACTGTTCATCTTAAAGAATGGTGGTTTTGGTAATTTAATTATTTTCCTTTGACCTGGATGATGTAAGAAATCCATCACATAGAATTCTGATGGACAAAATCCAAGTAAATTATAAAACTCTCTCTCTTAAAAAATTTGTACTAAATTTCTGTCATTTCTTTAAAATGGACAGATATAAAGGAAGTATCTAGAGGAAAAAAGATATGTAATTGAAATATAAATTAAGAAAAAAACCACCCTACAGCATAGAAAAAAAGTATTAAACTTTCTATAGGTAGAAACAAAAATCACATGAAATAATTTTTGCAGTCATTTTATGCACTTAGGAACATCTTTTTCTGTCAAAGGGAAAACACCACCAAAACCTTCCCTCTCCAAAATAACACTTTATTCAGAAGCTATAGGAATGTAGTTTCAGTCTTAATTTCATCCCTGCAGTTGTCACGACAATCTTCACCCGTCATTCCCGCTCTTCAGAACAAATCAGTAAGAAAAGAAGAAAGGATTCCCTCTGCTGAGAGCCGTCTGTCTTACTGTGCACAAGTATGTTGTTGCAGCAAACCTCTGCTGGATTAGTTAAGAAACTACTGTGTATGAAATCATGCAAGGTTTTTAAAGTTTGCCAGTTCTTACTGGAATGCCATGGATAATGAGACAGTCTTTACATTAGTCGGTCTTGGAGCTCTGAATTCAAGGTTAAATTTTATTTCAAGTATTGAAGAATTTTTTTTGGCGGTGTGTTATTTTAACGTTTTTCTGTGTGTGCATATTCTGTAGGAATGAGTGCCTCACTTTGGAGAGGACATAGTGTCCAGACCTTCACCAGGGGTCTGATGATCTCAAGATTTAGGATAAGAAAGTTTACATATAGTCTAGCAGCTCATCATTTTCACTCACAGAAGAACTTAGCTCAGGCATGAAGTTTAATGTTGATTTGTAGCTACTGACACTCTTGTATAATCTTTGTTTTTGAAAGTACAAGAAGATTATTACTCTTAATATGCTTTGCTTTCTTCTCTGCATCACAAATGAATTACAGTAGTAGTTCTGAGACCTCTCATTTCTTTTACTTGATAGTGTTCTCTGGGGCTTTTTTTGGCTTTTAAAATAAACTTCTCCTAGAAGAGAGTAGATTAAATAATTGTTTATGATATTTGAATCTCAGGCTGTACTTCTTTTTATTGAGAAAGTGTTCGTTTGTTTGTTTTTTATCAACTCTTTGTCTGAACTGAGCTAAATAATGCAGTTTCAGTATAGTGCAATATTTTATGTCACACTTTAAACAATTGCTTTCCCCAAATTTCCTAAAAGTGGAGAATGCTCTGGAAGTAGGTCAGTTTATTTCTTTAGCAGTACTTGGAGTAGATTTGTTTAGAACTCTGAACAGTGCATTATAGGTATTTTCATAGTAATTTGGATTATACATTGAAAGATCAGATTTTGAAAACCTTAGGCATTCACAACCTGTAAGGTTACTGTTCTGACTTCTGACTGTTAATGTAAATTAGATGTAAAATAAGGAAATAAAATGTACTGTAATTTCTTCCTTTTACAAATTACATTTCATATTTATGATGATCACTAGGATTCTGCACAGCCAAGAGCTCCTTCTCCACCTGTCCCTGCTAGAAGAAATCAGCTGCGTTCATTAGGTGGGTATTTGTCTTCATTGCAAGCTCACTATCTATTACAATAAAACTCTTCTCCTTTACAGTTCCTTTTCTTGCCTGCAAAAGAATAGTCCTTTAAAGTTTGCATTTCTGTCTAGGTGTTCTCTCTCAGTACTATCAATGTATTAGTATGGTATGTCTGAATTTTTAAGACAAAAATGCATTTATTATCCGTCTTCATAAGGAAATATGTTTTTGTAAAAACTCTGATAATGGAATAGTCTGCATGGGAAGTGCTGGATCTCTTGGAATAATGGTACCACTGTGACCAGAATATGGCAAAATGGGAAAGTTTTGGATTGGCTGAATAAGGGATTAGACCAGCAGAGTGTACAGCATTGCAATTCTAACTCTTAAATTCTACCTACCTTTGTTAGTCTGCCTAATCCTCTCCTCATTCCTTTTAGCTTTCTAAAGGTGGTTCTAAAATTCAAATGTGCTGGAAAGATCTCCTTTGCTTTATTTATATTAGGTGTCCTGACAATATATGGGTGGAAAGCAGTAATTTTTCTGCTGATACTTTTTTTACAAGTATATAAGAAATAACACATGAAATGTAGCAGTAAGTGATGTCCCACAAATGCTAGCCTGCAGCAGAAAGTACCTGAGGCCATTCCAGGGAGTTGTGGATTTTCCACTAAATGGAAGACAGAGTGGTTCTTAATGCAGCCATTGGAAATTGACTGACTCAGACCTTCTGTCAGGAGAGAAATAAAGACATAGAAACTGAGACTTGTGTTTGAGGATTTAAACTAGTAAGACTTGTCTGCTAAGTTCTGGACACTAAAGTCTAAAAGTCAGTCAAATAGCAAATTTTAAGTATGTTATTTGGAAAATGAGGAATTTCCGAAACTGGTTTAACTTGAGGAGGAATGCTGTCCTGACCACAAAAACCTGCACAGACCCAAAGTAGGTCTGAAAAGTCAACATAAGCATGTAATGAAAATTGAAGTTAGAGCTCTTGACCACTTAAGAGAATCTGCACTAGGCAGACAGATATCCAACTTCTGAGTCAGGAAAAAAAATTATGTTGACTGCTTGCAGATACCACTGCAGTTCCTGTTATATGAGGACTGTGTAGGTTTGCATATTTCAAATTAAGGCTATTTACTGGCAACACCCACTTGTGTTCCATAGCTTTTCCTTTTTTAAATATAGCGAAACATTTCTAGTGACATTTGTGTGTTTTCTGCTGTTCAGGGGTTCTGGTCCTTGTGCTGTCTCAAAATATAAACTCTGATCTTATTTCTAGTGTATGAAATGTTGTGATTCTTGTATTTGATTTGTATTCTTGTGATTCTTGTACAATCCTTGTTTTAATTAACGTTTCATTATATCTGTTTTTTCCCTTTATTTTTTATTTATGTTTATAAATAGGCAGCTCTGATATGCCATATTTTTTCAGTTGTTCTGACATGCCTTATTTTTAAATTATGTGTGCTAAATTCCAGAGGAAAGGAAGAATGTGATAAATGAATTATCAGAGATGAGGAAACAGCTTCGTAGTGAAGAGAGGCGATTGCAGGAACAGTTGCTAAATGTGGCCAGTCATGATAATGTACCAATTACACGGTAAGAATTTAATCTTCTCTTTCAAAAGCTACAGTTTTCACAGGAACTTACTGTGTATTACTAGCTAGTATTAGTTGACCAATATACATGAGTGGAATGAAAATATAAAGGTACAACTTGTATATAAATTTTTTTTCTTTTTTTTTCTAGTGTGTTTGGGCTTTTTCCAAGGCTCTTTACTAAAATTTATTGTATGAATGGCTGTACTGGTGAGATAGGAAGTTGCAATACTCTGTCTTGAAGAGTGTTTCTTAAACAGATGTCTAAGGCAGGATTATATCTCATTACCTTTTTTTCTAGGGCATAATTTGTGCCTGTAAACTGCAGTACTACTGCTGCTGAATATGCTTATGAATACTGCTCTAGAAGTACTTTTCTTTCTTACTGAAAAATCATATTCTATTTATTTAATACATTTGGTTTGCTTCCAAAATGTATTAGTTAATCATGCCAATTAGCTGGAAAAGACACATCTAATTACCAGCCTTAGTTCCACTCTTTAAAGTATGAGGATTTTTAAAAATTTTAAGTAGGTTATCTCTTTTTTATAACAAAATATGCAGTGTCATTACTTCCAAATTTATTTTCCTGTTTTGATAGCTTTATTTAAAGATAAAAGATCTGAACATTATCAATATTGTATTTCCATCCAACTCATTAATAGTATGGTGTTAAATTGCTTTCTGCTTGTTTTACAAACCTGTCAAGCAGGAGGAGAGCAAAGAATCCAAGGGACATATTTGAGATGGCCAGGCTTCGTCTGCAGGCTCCAGTTCGGCGACCTTCCTTGAAGGAGGCACAAGATTCTGTCAATGTACAGAATATCTGGGAATTCAATGAACTTAAATATAAAGGCAGGTAGATCTTCTTGTTATGGATGAAGAAGAGTAGGGAAACATCTGTCCTTCTCCTCCATCTTCCATTCTATGCAGGATTTAAAGATAAAAATAAAAATCAGGCTCTTCATGAGCTGCTGCCCATGCAATGCACTGCGTGGGCAATATTTTGTTGGTGTGTGTGTGTATCTCTCTTTGGGGCTGTTCTGCAATTCCATGGAATTCTTGGCTTCACAATGCTGTGTTATCACTCAGAGCAATGACCTGTCTTCTAGTCCCTGCTGCTTGAACTTCTTGTGCATTTGATATCCTGGTGCTACTGAAAATAGACTGAGTTTGACTTCTTTTCCAACCAACAAAGTTCTGTGGAACTTTCTGTTTATTCTTTACCAGAAAACATATATTTTTAACATAGTAAAATTGTACAATCTTTGCTAAGTTGCTCATCCTCTTGGCTGTTGACACTATTATTTTTAATGGTTTTTTTATGACTTAGATATTTCTTTAAAAATGCTTTTCAGAAATGTTAATTTTGGGAAAAAATGTAAATTTCATATTTTTGCTCTAGATCCTGAAACACGTATGGGCTTGAGGCACATGTATCCTGATCCTCCAAAAGATGACCAGACTCTAGAGATTCAACAGCAGGCACTGTTGAGGGAACAGCAGAGGAAACTTGATAGAATGAGAATGAGAGAAACAGAAGGTAAAGAATGAATGGTCCAAGATAAACAGAAATCTTTGAAATTATGTGTTTTGTATTTGATAAGAAATAAAACCCACTAGCACTAGTGTTACTTGTTTCAAGGGCACTGTCAGCACTGTAGTATGAAACAGTAAAACACCAGAACACTGAAAATCGATGGTAATGTAAGCATAAAAAGATTGAGTGTTTGGGGGAGCTTTGGTGATTTTGTACTTAGTTTTGGGGTTTTTAATTACTTGTGACTGTTTCTCTTTGGTTCAGCAGGTAAGTTCAATGGAGCAATTCTTGAGTTCTCATGGAGGAAGTAGGATGGCTTTGAACTGTGAATTGATTAAAATACAGCCAGTGTATCTTCACCTTGGTCTCCTTTTAATTTTCATTATCTTGGGCTGATTTATTTTAAAGTTTCAGAAACCTGTATCCATAAAAAGCCTTTATTTTAGAAACCACATGTGAGATATTGTAACTACTTGGAGGTTCTGGAAGGAAAATTTTGCTTGTATCACTAAATAGAGATGAACCTAAGATAGCAAACATTAACAGCCTAATATGGAAAATATTTTGGCTGCAAACAGTCATGAAAAAGCAGTATTTCTAGTTGTTTTAGAGGATATTTAAAATTATAAAGAACAAATGAACTCAGTTTTGAGTGCGAGATACAGACCTCTTGGAGAAGTGTTTGCCTCTGTAATTCAGACTGGCCTAACTAAATTTTTTAAGAGAAAGTAACTTTATTTCTGTGGCGGCTTAGCCTTTGCTAGCAGTCAGACTCCCACATGGCTGCTCTCCTGCTTATGTGCCCTCACTCCTGCCCTTTGGGGAAAAAGGAAGAATAAAGCTTGTTGGCCAAGGGGCAGATGGGGAGATTGGTTACCAGCTGCTGTTGTGGGCAAAACAAACCTGACTTGGGGAAAATTAACCTAATTACTATAAACCTAAATATTTGATTGCTGACTTTGAGTAGCAGCAAGTAAAAAGCATGAAGCCTGCACCTTTTCTGTCCCTTTCCTGTGGCCAGTTTCACTCCTTCATTCTCAGTGTCCCTGCTCCCCTTCCTTGGTACCGCCCCAGGTACCAAGTTACTTCTGTGATGCAATGAGTGATGTCAGGCTCGGGCAGGGGGGAATTATGGTCATTCACAGCAGTTTCTCTCTGCTGCTTCTGTCTTCTTCCACCTTTCCATCTGAGCACTTCCTCCTCCTTGTTCTCTGGCCTTGGTGCCTCCAGGGCTGCTTCTCACAGGTTTGTCCTTAGTCCTACTGCCACGCTTTGATTTGCTTTTTCTCAGATTTGTTGCAGAGGCATCACAAACATGACTGATGGGCCCTGCTGTGTCCCGCAGCAGCTCTGTTGTGGCAACAGCTGTGCCCAGCACAGGGTATCCCCTCGCAACCTCCCACAGCCCTCCACCTTGCCACAGTCACCCATGGAATCACTCCTTAGACTTTATTAGCCTTAGGTGAAAGTTGGTCACTAAATAAAACCAAGCACATGTGGAAGAACAATATTTACATTTTTGCATACTCCTTTGGAAAAACTGAATGCCTCTTCTGGTCACTGGTGCTTTGAGGCTTGCACCTGTTAGCTGTAGGCAGACCTGTAAGATTAACAGAGTTGATGCCAAGATGTGAAGGGTGACAGTTGTGTTTTGTTCAATATCCTATTGAGTGATTCCTGTTCTATCTTGGACAGATGGGCTGGTGTTCAAGCAATGTGTGCCATATTGCTTATGGATAATAGAACATCAAAGTTGCAAATAAGCACATCTGTATCACATTCTGTGTTGATTATATGGTTGTGAGTGTCCTTTAATGTCTAAATAGAATCTATAGGCTTCACTTCAGTCTTCCTCTTCATGAGATTGACTGAAATGCTGAAAAATAATTCGCTGGCTTCAACTGAGATCTCTCTGTGGCTTGGCTCTGGTTTTCCACCTTTAGAATATTTTTTAATAGACCTGTCTGAGGAAGTTCTCCACCATCTAGAAAGCAAATTTGCCTTTTCCGTTGATTTCAAGCACATGCAGTCATTTGACTTCTGTTAATGGATAATGTAGGCTCCATGATGGCATCTGAGGAAAGGCCTCTTCAGGTTAGTTTAGATTAGTTGATAGACAGGCAGCTGATTTTTATAAGTATTTTCTACTGATGGTTCTAGAGGCTTCTCAAACAGCTTTTTCTATTTCTCTCTCCTATTGCTTTACAACATTATTTAACTTTATAGTCTATCACTGAGTACCTAGCAAGAAAATTAGTTGCCATCTCTCTGTTTCCAGTTTATTTTCCTCAGAGACAAATTCATCATCTTCCTCTTGCTGAAAATAGATGAGTGGTTTTATTGTCTGATTTAAGGCAGAAAGAAAGATGAATCAAAGCAGTATGTACTTTTTTACTGTGGGTGAAATAATGTGTTATGGGCTGTTGTGGCAAAGGTGTACCTTTTTTCCCACACTATGTGTAGGTGTTCTTTGCCTTACATGGTTTTTATAGTTTTCCTTCTGATATGTTTTTCTCTTTATGTGAAAGAGGAATATGTTGACTGTTAATGAAACTATAAACTGAGAAATCAGTGTTTTAAATATCTCAAGTTTTTAAATGCTAGCTGTGTCCCTATAACTGTGGCAGTCACTTGCAGACTTCTGGATGATTATTATTCTGGGGGATGTGAGGGAAAGCCCCAAGAGCAGGTTTGATGTTGCTGGGTGCTGCTTGGCTCAAGCAGTGTGACAGGAATGGGCTGGGAGTCAGGCCAGGAGGACTGATGTGCTCTGATGCTGGACGGAAGGTCAGCTACACACTGAGTAAGGTGTTGTTTCTTGCATCTCTGCCTCAAAACCAATCTAATTAAATAATTTATTTTAAAACTTTAAATAAGAAAAGTAACTTCAGTTCCGCTTCTTTGCATTTCCAGCATGCATTGGGTCATTGTTAGCTTAACTTTCAGGATGGTTCTCTGTGCTCTCCAGAACTGAGTTTTTTATCCCAACATAAAAGCATATATATTCTTATCACTTTCCTCTGAGGAATGATCTCTGTCTGGTTCAACTTCTCTTTGAAGGCTGGAAGTGTGGTGTGCACAGCATGTTGAATGTACATTTACTCTTGGGACTCACAGTCCCTGCTGTGGTTGTTATTCCCTGCCAGGAGCCAAAAAACAAATTAGAAGTAATAGTCTGCAAATTTCTGTTTGATTTCTTTGATTCTACTTAAATTTACATAAGGAAACTAGAATAATTGTTGTGTTCAAATGTATTAAAAACTCATTCCTTCAGCAGAATTTATGTATATTTAAAGATGTAAGGCATACTGATCTTCATTTTTCCAATAATAAGCTGATAAAATATGTTTTGTCATTAACTATTTATATGCCAACCCTGTCATTTTGTCTCTTGTCTGTGTAGCTTTTGATGATCAAGAGGATTCTGCTTTGGACAGCTACCCACAAACCATGGGACTGGTAAGAGTAAAAGGCCTTTTATTATATTACTTTTTCAGGTGTGAGAAATAGTTTCTTTCACTGATTTGGAGAAAGGAATGACAGTTAACAAGACAGCAAACCAATTTACTTCTTTTTCTCGTCCACACAAATGACAGCTTCTTTAAACTTGACATACAAGTTGCTTATCTTTGTATATAGAGATGGCCTGATTCTTTAACTCTCATCCTTTTGTATTCATTGGTATTTATTTTATATTCATATGATGTTAGATTGCTGCTGAGGGGTGAGAATTAGTAGAAAAAGCCAAGCCACAAGCAGTTGCTCTGAATTCAGGTGGGTTAAGTGATGCACTTGGCAGTCAAGAATTGGATCTGTTCTCCAATGGAATGTTTATTTTCTGACTTGGTGAAAAGAGCAAAATAAAGTGCTATCAAATTAGAATCCTGCACTAACCCAAAGTACTGAATAACAGAGTTCAATTGTATTTCATGGGAATGTGAACCAATGAAAAACAGGAGACTGTGCAACAGCAAAGACATTAAACTTGAGGATAATCGTGTAACTAAATGCAGAAATGAAACAGTTTTTATTTAAAAAATAATCAGAGTAATGCACTTCACAGTTGTAATTTAATGCCTGAAATTATCATTCAGAGCAATGCTTTGCACTAAAAGATTTATTTTCCCTTGTTCTGTTTCCTCTGATAGTTTCTACTGCTTTGATTTTAGAGTGGTTTTCAACATAAATCATTCCTCAGTAGGATTTCTGTAATAAATGGTTGCAACTATGAGGTGAACTATGAATATTGGTCTTAGTCCTTGATATTATGATGTAGATATCTGTTATTTTAATGCTTTAATGTCAAAGATTGTATGTGGTGGGGTAAGTTAAACATAAGAAATCATTCTTCATTTGACCAATACTTCATACAAATCTTAAGTGCAAAGCTCACTTGGAGCACTGACTGTTCTGAACCTCATGCAGAGTGACAAAGATCAATTTCTTGATGGAAATGTCTGTGTTACACAAATTACCACAACAGTTGTCAAGTCTAGGGAATTTCAGCAAATGGGATTTATGCAGAAAAGTAAAAACAAAACAAAACCCTAATGCTTAAAGAGAATATGAGTTCTTTAAAAATGTACTGGGCTTTTAGAACCAGTCAGGGATAGTAGAATATTAACACTGTAGAGCTGCTCTTTGCTTTGCAGAAGTTTGGCAATTAATTTACATTAATTATTATTTGGCCCCAGAAATGCACTGAAGCCTCTGAATTTCCATTTTTTCTGTTTCACTTTTGCAGTTCAGGAACAAATCAAATGAATTCCAGAAAAATTCACTGTTGGAATCGGATAGTGCTTTTATTGGTGAGTTTAAAGCTTCCCTTAACCGTGCTTTGAGTGTACAGACACATGGTTTAGTCTAAAGCTGTGTCTCTAAAAGGATTGTTACTGTTTTAGAAGTTGTAGTGGTTGTAGCTATGGTGATTAGTTTGAAGTCTTAAGAAGTTATGTCTCCAAATTAAAATGCAGAGAGTTATGAAATTTTACTGCAACAAATTTGTGTAGATAACACCTAAATTTAACTATGCTGCTCAGTTGCCCTTTACCACCTTACATATTTTCATGAGAAAGCATCTTTCTCTGCTCTTCATGCTTCATCTTTGGGTAAGGAAAAGCTACTATTTATTCAAGAAATGTGCTACAGTGGTAGCATTGGCAATGTTTTTCTATTGTTCTGCTGCAAATAATATAATTATTGGCAATCACAGCTTACAACTGCAATCTGTCCACAGTGAAATACAAAGGTCTTAGACAGTCAGCAATTCTTTTCATGGTTATTCTTTTGATTTAAAAGCATGCTTGATTTTAAGTATGATTATATGGGTATAAAATAGCAATTCATTCTAAATTAGTCACTTTTCTGCTGTTCACATTTCATTTCATTTCACTTGCAACATCATACTTACAGACATTGTCACTTATTCATCATCTGAAGCAGTAGATTTTTAGTTTTCTAAAGTTTTTTGTATAGACTGCCTCATGTAATGTCTCTTTATTCAGTCTTTATATATGTGGATGTAGAAGTCCTGTTTCATTTCCAGTTACTAGAAATAACAAGGGTAGAGAAACCCAACCAGCTCAGGCTTTTGCATGTTATTTTCCATTAGCAGGCATTTCAGTATCTTGAAATTTCTTTCAATCATCGATGGGAAATCATCTTGCAAGGTTTTCTATTCTTTGCTGTAGGGGAGATGCAGTAGAGTCCTGCAGGTACTCTTTAATGAAACAGTGTTTCTATAAACTGATGATTATTATCTCTGGCTTTGGTTAAAAGCAGAATTTTTCATTTGAAGTGTATTCAAGGCCATTCTGTTGACATGCAAGTCCTGGAGGACAGGGTAGAACCTGGCACTGGGAAAAGCACAGGGTGGGGCTTTCAGCCTTGTTCAGTGTATTTGGTTCTCTCTGTAGTCTGCAATACCTTCCTTTTCAGGTTAAGATTACTGTGTATTAGTACAGCCCAGTGGTGAAAGGATGCCTCAGGAGAGCCCATCAGTCTAGGCTGGGGCCAAATATCCCATCTCAGCCAGGACAGGCTCATGGAGAGGAACACAAAATGCAGGCCAGACATGCAGGACTTTTCCAGCTTCCAGTGACCTGGAGCTGATTGCATTTCATAAGGCTTGCAAAGCTGGGCCTTTCACAGGTTGTCTTTCACGAACTGGGATTAGCATTTCTGAATCCCTGTTCACCATCAGCAGTATTGTGTGGATAAATATCCAGCCTGTGCCTTCTGTGAACTGTGTCCTTTCATCTGCTCTGAGGCTGCCACCTCTGCAATGGGTGCTCTTGGTTATTCACCACTTTCATAAGGTTCATGATATTTATAGTCCTCTCACCCTTTCCCTTCTTCTTCCCATCCAGCTGGTACTTGCAGTTTAGTGAGGTGTTTGAGTTACCCATACATATTACTTATTCCCCCACCCCCTTTTTTCCTTTTCCCCCAGATCATTTATCACTGATGAAAGCCTTGTTCTTCAAGCTGTATGCATGAAATAAAAATGTGTTATCCCTTGCATTATTTGGGCCTTATGAATAGCTACTAACATTCTGAATATGAATCTGGTGACTTCATCCCTGAAATGAAAAATAAAAACTATCATTCTCTCTGTGGTCTGCCTTCTCTGTGAGCTGTGCTGCTCACATTGTCTGGGGGTCTTTTGTGAAATACAGGGGGTGAATTTTAACAATGTTTGCATTTCCTAAGAGGAGTGTAACACTATCCTCTGCTTTGGTTGAGGATTTTTTGATGTGGGTTTAAAATCCAACTCAGTTTTGACATCTGTAATGTCAGCATTACATAGGAGTTTATCTCCTAGGGCTCAGAAATTTGAGGCAGTTAGAAATAAAGTGTTTGAGGCAGTTAGAAATAAATTAGTTTCTTTTTTCCTTTTTTTGCTTCATTGAAAACCCTAGAATCCATTAGTGTTAATGCAGTGATTTGAAGGCATCTCTGTGCAGCGGGATCTGAATGATAGATGCTTACAGGAACAGGTAGCATCTGATACTGATGATACACTAAAGATACAAATAAATTATAAAGCTTGTCCTTTGTTGTGACAAATTCACATTGTTAAACTATTTTTTATATTCTGAGTAATAGCACTATTTTGAATATAGTGAAGTTCAGCTGGTCTTGTAGCTGGAATTCTGATACATGATTTGTTAGCCTTATACCATTTTGAAATTATGCTTTGATTTTTTTTTACTTGAAATGTTTGTGATAAAGCATGAGTACCTTTGGTGACACTGGGGAAGAGAAAAGATGAGATGAAAAAAAAGATGAGAGATTTTTTCCCTAAAAATGTATTTTTAGGGAAAAAACAACTGACAATATAAAAGAATTTAAAATACCTCTTTTGTTATTCTGAACCTGTTTGATGTCAATCAAATTTATTTTTCAGACCTAAGTATGTCAATTTTCAACCAAAATAACTGTTTAATTGTTATGTTTTGAATTTACACACATTTATATTTTAAATTATTTTTTACTTTATGTGATATACTGGACTAACTATTTTTCCAAAACATGACTTTGTTGTCACAAAGAGTAATTGATGGTAGTGGATTCTGTAGGGGTCTTGGTGAGCAGAGCCCTTCCTTTTCCTGGGAGGTTCTGTTCCTGAAGATGCCAGAGGGACTGCAGTAGCAAACAGAGCCCACTGTCTGCACCAAGCAGCAGCAGAGCCAGCCCCAGGCAGGGGTTAATTACTGGTCCTGGTGGAAAAAACAAAAGTACTTGTTTGAAACGGTTTGTGTTTGAAAGAGTTTCCAGTCAGCAAAAGAGGGGGAAATAGGCAAGTGTGAAGAGATGTGACCTTAGGGTTCATGTGTATTATAAAAATAGATTAAACTCCCCCCACTGTAATGTGATACAAGTATGATCAAAAAAGTGTAGTTATTTATTCTTGTATGAACAGATGCTAACATCTTATTACATGAAAAGGCAGAGATATGACCAAGGATGTGTGATTAAGGCATAGATTTTGTGTTATCATATTCCATGTAACACTGTCAGTCCATATAATGCTATCATATATTTCATGTAACATATGACTCTGATTTTCCAAGTGTTCTTCTTTCAAGTAGAGCTCATCTGAGTGCTCATTTACTTCAAAGGTCTGGGTATAAACAAGATTTGTAATGAATACATTCCTGTGATGGAGTCAAGTACAATATATTGGCTTGTTTCAAAACATAAACAGGTTGGAGCACTCTCTGGTATTTTGATTTCTTTGAAAATGATTTCACCTGTTTTTCCAGGTGCTAATGGGGAAACGTTTTCTGCCTTAGAAGAAGTGAATTTATTACCACAGCATCCACCTTCTGCAAGGGAGAGGAGACGACTGAAGCAGAGAGCTTTGGAGAGTGCTGTACGTGTAAGAACTGACAGCTGGAATGTCAGACAGCTCCTGTCTTCTACAGTGACTCCATGTTCCGGCTCCTGAGGGAGTACACGTGTAGCTATTTGCCCTTTTAAAAAGGATGCTGTTTAACTGAAGGATTTGTGCATGTTTGGATTCCCTGCAGGAGGAAGTTCCAGCAGGGCAGATGCCGTTGCTGCAGCCTGACAGCTTCTCTGTGCACTCAGACTTCAGCCTGGACGCTGAGCAGGTGAAAGGCAAGAACGAGGAACGCCTGCACAGACTGACTGAGCTCCCACAGAAATCTCCTTCCTGGGGTATGCTCCCTGTAGCAGAGATGATGTAGTGAACACTAAGTAATTACAGTATTTAAAGGAACAAATAATAATAGGCTTCATGTAGCAGAACAGTGAGCAAGCAGATCAGACACATGAGTTATTTCTAGAGCTCTGTAGCTGGTACAAGGGCTTCCCCAGCACACTGCAACACAGCTTCTTTAGACTAAGTTTAGAGGAGGAGAGTAGGAGAAGATTCTCATATTCCTGTCTGATCAGCCACTCCTACTTGTGCTGTGAGCACCACTGCAGTGTGGGCAGCAGGATGGGGATATCCAGCTGCACAGCTGAAATGGCAGTGGGAATAAATAAAACACCAGAGGGATGAATGATGATGAGGTGCCTGTGTGAGTTTATTGGCATTCCTGGGAGTCAGATGTCTGTGGTCCAACCAGCGTGAAGATATGCCAGAGAATTGTGTATGATTAAGTACTTCAGTTTCTTGGAAATATGATTTTCTAGTGGTTTGTTAATATTAATGATCATTCAGTATTTGAGTATGTGAGTATTTGATACTGATACCTCTTCCACTGCACACAGACTTGAAGTCATTCCATGTTTCTTCCATCAAGTGCTGGGAGTTGTCTTGGAGCATCTCCAAACTCTGGCTGCCTGATCTAGATTCCTTTTGTACATGAAGTACCTCATGGCAACCATTAATAGCCTTTAATTTCTCACATGGATTGTGAGCCAGTTCATACACTTTGTGCTAATGATTCTTTCATACAAGTCTGAAATCTCCCTTTTTTTTGGAGGTAGTTGCTATGCTGTCTAGGCAATTACAGTATCAGTATCCTTTTTATAAACTTAATGAGAGTACAGATGCTGGCAGTATTTTTGATTCTGTTGCTATGGGTACTCTTACAAGCACTTCATCTTTTTTTTTTTGTTTAAACCATCTCAGTGTGGTTTTAAGTCACTAAAACATAAGCCCTCTTCATACTAATTTTCTTCTGAAATCTAAATAAACTCTTCACTAATTCTACTCCACCTAGATATATTTGCTATGTGAACTACTTTTAGTTTTGTATCTTTGTTGTATTTCACCTCTTTTATAATTTCACCTTGTATCATATGCACTACACTTTCTTTTGCTTGCCTTCTGTTTGTCACAGCCTCCAGAGCTTCAGTCTTTAGATAAATACAATTTTGATATGTGTGTGTGTGTATATATATGTATGTATGTCTATGTCTGTATGTAGCTTGTTCTCTGGAGCACATGGGGACTCATCACTCATCCTTAGCATTTGTGCCTCTTGGAAAGGTAACAACAGTTCCTCTTCCTCAGCTGTGGTTGTTCAGGCTGCACTCCTGTCCCTCCTTGTGCTCAGGGTGTTACAGAAACAATAAGTGAAGCTGTCTGAAAACCCCTTGTGGAATCCTCTTGCTTTCTGAGCAGCCAGGACTGTCATTTCTCCTCTGCCCTCAGAGACTGCTGAGAGAAAACAAATCTTTCAAATATATAACTAAGGGACCTGGTTATCTTCCCTTGAAATGACCAGAGATGGCAGTTCACAGGCTTTGATAAATTCTAGGAGCTGATCTGGTTCAATAAGGAGGCTCTGTTCATAGCAGTTCACTTTCTCCTATGGGATTGATGTGGGAATCCTAAAGGCATCCTAGTATTGTTTTCTTAATTGGAAAATTAGAAAAAAGGAGTCAAGCCTTCTCCATTTTCACCCATCCAAAAAAATTCCCATCAGTGTAGACTTGGTGAATATTTGGGTGATGGAGTCTCTCCAAGCCACAGATACTGTCTCTGTCAAGCAAGGAATGTGTGTTCCTAAGGGCATAAACAAGAGCAGGCTCAGATACAGAAGAGGGAATTCTCACAGATTTGGGCACTCAAGATGTGCTGCTGTTGGTGCTTTGCAGGAATCCAGATACCATCCAGTTTCTAAATCAGGATTTCATGCCAAGGAAAAGCTTTCCTTACCCTCGGCCTCCACATGCAAACTGAATTGTCAAAAGTCTTGATATGTGTCCCAATTAAGGACAGTTTTTTATGGAGTGTGCAAAGTGTTGAAAATCATGATGAAGAAGTTCTGCAGTGCAGGTGATCTGCTGTGCTTTCTAAAAGCAGCACCAAGTCAGTCTGATCCAGTGATGTGCACTGTGACCTTAGCTCTGGCAGAACAGGTGATCTTGCCTCTGACATCTGCAAGATCTAAAGGTTTTGCTTTAAAGGCAGAAGTAGCTAAGTGTGAGGAAATGCAGCCCCCTGGCCTGGACATTCACAGTTTTGTCTCTAAACAACCTTCTTTTTTTTATTGTAGCTGGATATCATCTCATAAAGCAGCAAACAGAAAAATAATTTTCTTTAGGTATCACTTTTCTTGCTGTGTGCTGTTAGCCCCTCTAAACCTACATTTGCAAAAACCTGTGGGTTCCAGCCCACGAGAGAGTTGATCTGACCCAGGATTTAGGAGACAAAGAGGTTCACTCTGCCAGCTTCAAGCACAGGAGATGACAGGCCCTAGAGAGAGGGAGGTTTGCTCTCACTTCTAGTGCTGCAGACAAGTTTTAACCAGACTGGGAAGGCTTGGAGGATGATCAGATCACTGTCTGTATGATGTGTCAGAACTAATGATTCGTGCCAAGTTCTTCTGGAACAAAAAGTATTTGGCATTTTGTTTTAGAACCTGCAATCCCACCTAACAGACAAAGAGGAAAACTGAGCCCTTGCTCTCAGGGTATGTGGGGTTGTGCAGTTCCTGTGCTTCCCTTCTGCCCTGCACACCTGCCTGCTGCTTGTCCAGGCCTTGGGCTCTCACACCCATGCTTAGACCATCAACTTTCAGTTTTTAATGAGAATCTTCAGAGAAGCTTTGGTTTAAATTCTCATTTTTAAGAAATCATCATTTTTGCAGAATAAAAACCTGAAATTTGTAAAAATTGTTCAAATACTTAAATTACATGACACTTATTAATTGGTTAGGTGAATTATTTAATCACTAAAGAATATACAATTCTGTTTTGCTTGAACTGAGGTGTTTCTGCAAAAGTGTTGGTGTTTTTTCCTAATTCAGAGTCTTTAAACATGTTCCTGCCCACCTTTAACACCAAGAAACCAGAACCTCTTCATTGATATGGCTCAGTTTTAAGAGGAAAACATTGCATTTTTCAGTTGTTATAGATAGAGGGGGTTTGCATAATTTTTTTGGTTTGAGTATGTAAAAAATTAAATGTTGTGAAGCCAAAAAATGAACAGCACAGAGGAACTTATACCTTTATACTCCTTCATATATAGTAAAAATGTATGTTGTTTGATAATCCACACTAAGAACTATTTGTTTAAGGCATTAGATGTATGTATAATTGCTGACAGAATTGAAACAAGTAATAGTAGAGTTCAAAGTGATAACAACCCCAAGTTCAAAGGCAAGGCAGTTCTGGTTTTTGTTAGGTGGGGTTTGTTTTGTAGCTGGCAGATCCCAACTTAGCCAGTTGCAGCATGACATTGCAGTGAGATTTGCATTGCATGACATTTGAGCTGTGCTGGGCTGTAATGCAAGGCTCACTTGCATTTGCACTGTTAAACCAAGTTAAAACAGTTCTTCCTCAGTAGATTGTCCATACAAGGTTCAGCCAGGCCACTGTAATTGAATGGCCTTATTTTTACATGCATTATTATGCACATATGCACTGACAGATTTGACTTCTCCCTAAATAGAAGCCTTTTGGAAAGCAAGAGCCCTCTGCCGAGTCCACCCACCTCTGCCTGTATCCTTATCCCCTTGCTGAGCTGCTGGTGGGGAGCTGTTGAGGCTGAATTCCCCAGAACATCAGCACACGTGTGCTAAGTAGAAATGTCACTTATTGCTTATTGCTACAGTGATTGCAGCCAGGCCTGCCCAGTGGCGTGACGGGAAGAGCTTCTGTCCCCTCTAACACGTGTGTTGCTCTCCTCTCTCAGGTGATGACATTTCCTTAGGGGACGTGGACGACCTTCTGAAGCGCTCGCAGTCCCACGCCAGCTCCACTGACACCGTGGCCACCGAGCCCTGGCTGCGACCGGGAACGTCGGCCACGCTCCGGAGATTCCTGGCGGAGCAGCCGAGCTCAGCAAAGCTGTCCCCGGAGAACGCGCTGGGCTGGCCGGGGCTCTCCACCGCGCACGGCTGACTCCGCCCGGGAGCCGCGGCCGAGGAGGGAGCGCCCGGCACCGCTGCGCCTGCCAGGGAATCCTGCAGGGAGAGTTCTGTGCCGTGTACAGAGCGGGGAGCTCCGTGTGTGCCTGAAAATAGCAGTAATAAAGGATCAGACACTGCAGTGGGATGGAGATGGAGCGCAGCGATGTTTTCTATTCCATGGCGTGGGAAATGGAGGAATAGCTTGGCAGCTTTTGCACTTTTTACACAACTTAAGTTTCACCCTCAGAAACAGTGTGGTGTGTGTGAATTTGGTATTAAATCAAAGATGTTTTTTAGCTTTATAGTGAAATCCAAAACTTTCTGGCATTAGAGCAGCCCAGCAGCAGAAGGGCTTTAGGTTTTTACCCAGAGAGTGAGTAACTTGAAGAAGAACACTTGGTTTTCATACAGGATAAATGCTGTCCTGCATGCAAGTGCAGCTAACACTTTCATGGGAAAAAATTACTATCAGCAATGTGTCTTACATTCCCTAACTTGTCATGTGCTGAAAATACAGATTTGTTGATTATATTTATGTTTCTGATGGAAGAGTTAATAATAAAGTATTTTGTTACTAAAATTATTTGTTACAAAAATTGTGAAAGTCGACTTCAATTTTCTCAATTTATGATTTGCTTCAGCTTTCATTTACTCATGAACCAACTGGAGTGTTAAGGCTGTCTCCAAAAAAATAAAAACCCATGGAAAATCTGTTCATTAAGAGCACAGAGCTTTAGCAAGAAGGACATGGAGCAAGATTTTAGGAGTTCAGTGTACTACACAACCAAGGTGAAGCAGAGGTAATGCTGCAACTTTCCTCTTGGTTAGGAAGTTCCCAGCCAGAGTCCTAAACCTGATCAACAGGGGGAAAAAAAGACCCTAATAAACCACTGATGAAAATGAGCTTTTTACAAACGTCATTTATTTTTACTACAGTGCCACCTTCAAGCTTTTGTAAACCTGTCTGAAGGCTGCAGCAGTCCCATGATGATAGCAGGCAATGTTGGCTGACATTCGTACTTTCAAACCTGGGAGGTGTTGAGCTTCTCCATGGGCTTAGCACATTCCTTCCCAGAGAAGATTTGCCAGATCAGGGTAATTCTTACCCTGAGTTTCTAGCGCAGCAGTAAGAAGGTTCATCCCTGTGGGTATGACAGCAGTGACCACTCAAGCAGGGGCATTGGTGTTATCACTGACCCGAGCTGGAGCAGATACCTCAGGCTGCATGGCTGCTTCAGTCTGGACTTCCCAGAGACAGGGGAAATAACTGTGAAAACACTTCATAATAATACACTTACCACTCTCTCATGCCAAAGCCCACCTTATGCCTTTTATACTTTTGTCACCTGCCCTGATGGCTCTCTCCAGTTGTGTCACAAGTTGAAGTTTGAGACACATTCACTGTACGCTCCAGGCTAGATGCAGAATTTCTCTTCTTCCTCAGCTAAATGCCTATGAAGTTTAATTATTCTTTATTTCCTTAATTTTAATCAGTTTTTTTTCCCCTGAGAGAAGCATGAAGTGTTCCCTTAAAAAGCCACCCTCATTTCACTGCAGCAAGTTTCATAAGTGCCACAGACCATCAGAAGTTGGCATTCCTTTCCTCCAGTTCAAGGCCAGGATGTGGCACAACCCCTCTTTGAATTACTTCCTTCACCTGTGCTGTGGCCTGAAATTACTTTAACCTCACTGCTCAGCAACCCTTAGCACCGTGAATTCCACTCTTCCCTGCAGCAACCCTCCCTTGGACACTCAGGATGCTGCTCAGGACATTCCGAGTCCTTTGCATCTTCCCTTTCCAGATCCTTCAGCACTCTCTGCCTCTCCAAAGTTCAGCTTTTGGCAGGGCCCTTCTGCCTTCCTACCTTTTCATCGTGACAGCCTCGCCTGCAAAATAAATGCATCTGCAGTCCCACCCCTGATGGATACTGAGATGACTAAAAGAGAACCTATTCTCAGCCCTGACCCCACATTTTTGACAATTACCATACACAAGAGCTGCAAGTTGAACACAATGCCCAGAGTACACCTGGTGCAAGAACTGAAGAGAGGCACAGAAGAGTTACAACTACACCAAAGTTCAGCTCCCAATGAACCAAAATTAAACTGCTATGGGGCCTTTTCCACATATGCAAAAAATATGGCACGAGAAGGCCAGGCTGTAAAAGAAAAATGTCATTACTAAAGAGAAGTACACAACAAAACAATAAAGCAGTGAGGTTTAAAACCAGAAAGAGCCCCAAAACCCCAGCTTCTCAAGTTTTTAGGTAATTCATTGTACTCACTGTTCTATCTGGAACACAGATGATTAGAGAGCAATTGGGCAGATGCACAAGGAACAGTGGCTGTTTAAATAGTGCTCAGGGCAGCAGTGTCAGGAACACCCTGCTAATGGTCTCAGAAGAGTTTCCTAAAGCCATGGGGGAGAGTATGACAATAAATAGGATGGGACACGTTATACTCACTGTTAAAATTATTGCTGGTCACTGTCAGACAAAGAAAGACCTCAGGTCTGGCCTAACACAGCACTTTAAGATTTAAACACTGCACAAACTGAGTAAGTAAAATACAGCCCAAGAGGAAAGGCTACAATTAATTCAAATAACCTCAATTCTCCCCTTTCTGACTCTGGTAATTGCTATCTGGTTTTGCTCCACCCCAATTAACTTTGTGAGCAAACTCCCAATCACAGGTCACAGCATTTTAATTCCCTTTTCTGGCTTTTCCAATAGATATTTCACTGAACTGCTTACACTTACTTCTGGAGCCTGCTGTGGATGTCTGTGGCAGACACACTGCCCTGAAACAGAGGAGGCTCCCTCACACACCTTCTTGCTCTTCACACTGCTCTCCTGTGCCAGCCAGGAGTTTTGTGGGAACACACTGGAGAACAATCCAATTCCACTTTTACTAACAAAATTGAAGACGCTGACAAGGCTGAGCTGCTGATGTGTTCCAAGTCAGCAGAACTGCAATCCCAGCCCTTCCCTTCCCCCTTCCTCCATCAGCTGTTTGGTGTTTGCATTTTAATCCCCAGAGAGCAAAGTGCAGTACTTGAGCTTCTATCTGTGCAGCACTACAGGGTCCATCTGACCAGTTCATTATTCTCCTCCAGCCCTGCTCACCTTTTTTTTTAGTTTACCACTCCTTTCCCCTTGCATTTGTCTCTAGCAGTGAGAAGAGACATCCCAGTCAACCAGAGGGTACCTGGGATCTGGGATTTGCTCCTTTGAAACAAAAGCATGAGAGGCAAAGCAAACTGTAAAACAAGTAGCTGTGGATTAGACTTGTTTTGATTGCACTGATGAAAGAGTTCAAAAACTTTATTGACCTATAACCTGATTAGAATATGCCAGATGAGAACCAAATATTGTACAGAAAGTTGTACAGAATTTTTTTACATAGAAAACTTTACATATCTGTACCATATACATTTTGTCCATCTGAAAAAAATTTCTACATCCATTGTAATACAGAATGCTTGACAATCTCGTCTGTTAACCATCAGAGCACAATTCACAGTATGAATACATTTCCAATAAATTTAACCATCCCCAAACCATGCCAGATTTGTTACTTGAATATATCCAACATTAAATTCTGTACATAGGAGTGAAATCTACATCAAACAAAAAACATCTGACAGCAGACACAACCTAGACTTGTTTGCAGTGATTCAAGTTCCAGTCCTTGAAGGATCATCATTTCAATGGCTCGTTATATTTAAAAGCCCTAAAACAAGTATATTACAGGTAGTTATGTCAGTCGTGGTATTTCTATCGCTGTTCTTGACAAAAGTCGGCAACAATAACTTCTGGGCTACAATGAAACAAAACAAAACAAAAATAACAAAAAGGGGGGAAAAATAATCACAACCCAAAAAAGAAACCCAAACTTCTAGTGCATTTTGTAAACAAGGAAGAGTTATGGGCTTTCAACAAATCAGTAATACAGAAATAAAATAATTTGCGAAGAACTGTATAGTGTTAAAGAGTTTATATTACAGATCTGCATCTCTGTACATTTTCACAGAAGGATGATTACCAATGTCTCAGACAGCCTGAGTGTGCAAAAATCTTAGAATATCAGACATAGTTGCTAAATATTTTTTTTTCCATGAACAATAATCTCCATTTTCTTTTCACTATAAACATTTTATCCTTCAAAATACAGCTCTCCTGAGTTGTACTTCTTGCAGAAGCTCAAACCTTTACATATATATGTTTCTTTGGGTACATTTTACTTTCACACCCACCATAAACATCTGTTGCAATACTGCTGTCTAGGACAGTAAAGGACACTGCAGCCCGTGCTGACAAGGGGACTGTGCTATAAACTGGTTCTGTGCTCAGCAGGAGCCAGGCAAGAGAAACCGATGAGAGAATCCGCCAGGAAAGAGAGGGACCGGAGTGTTGCAAGCCTTAATTACATTGTAAGCGTCTGTACCGTTAACCCTTGGATACACTGCCAGAGAAAGAAACCATTTATATGGAGATCCAGATAGAATGGCCCAGCTGCCTGGTCCTTTTATTTAGCTGAGGAATAGAAAGTTTGAAACAGAGTGTCACCATCCGCTAATGCTTGCTTATTCCAGACTCTTGTTCTGGTGGTTGGGATATTTGGAAAACCACACCAATCCGCAGGAAAAACCTTCGCAAAACAGCTCGGAGCTCAGGAATAAGGTCAAACTGCATGATTTCACACAACAAAGGATAGTAGAACGAGGCATGGGCCTTGAACTGAGGAGAAAACAAACAAGAAATGACTCTATTATACATTGGTACGCCTCAGAAAGCACACTGCAAAATAAGAATTTTAAATACTCTGCCAGATGAGGGTGAGAAGCCCACAAAGTGACAAGCAGAAACACCTTCACAACTGAAATCAGCAGTGCCAGAATAAGGCTAAGACAGCTGTGATACACCCTGACAGATGCTCACCAGCTACACAAAGCTCCTTACTAATGCTTATTCTCCAAGAGGAAATATTCTTCTATTATGAGCTTTTTCTTGCAGTTGACCTTTTCCTCTTAATTATTTCAGCCAAGTGTTCTTAGAAACAGAGGGAGATTAATCAGGGATTTATTTACTGGAGAATTGCTTTGGAGAAGGTCAAGGTGTACATGTACCTGCAGCACTGGCTGCAGAAACAAGAGTTAATTCTTTGCATAAAATATCATCACTAATTCTCTTCCTCAGCAACAGAGGGGTAAAAACAATTTAACACACACTTCTAAGCATTCCAGCATCTTTAAACTTCTCTGACACATTTTATTTTATCACTCACTGCACCTTCACACTGAATTATTAGTGTCAGTATCTGTCAAGTGCAGTTTGAATGTACATTCCCTCAACACATGAGTGTCTACAGAGCAGCAGGAGCTTTTAAAGTCAAGTCTGTAACTGTGTGTCATGAACCAGTCTGGAACTAATTCTTACCTGTACACGTCATCTGAAACATAATTCCAAACAGTAACTTACCCTTTCATCACTTATCTTCAGGACTTTAGTCAAAAATAAGAGCAAAAGGTTAGTCCAGGCTTCCCGATGACTTTCTGATGTAAGAGTGAGGAAATAGCTCAGAGCCTCGCTGCAGACACTGGAGACAAAAGACACAAGAAAATAATAACTCACATTTCCTTCTGAGCTCTACTGCAGAAAGAGAGCTTTGGCCTTGCAACTTCTGGCAGTGTACAGCCCTGGTGCAGAACAGCATTGTTTTATGAAAGCTGCTCTAGGCCTGGTTAACGACAGAAAGCAGTGATTTTGTTCAACTCAAACCCAAAGTCCTAGAATTTCAGTAATAAATAAGCTGACAAAATGTGATCATGCTGTTTGTGCATGTATTTGAAACATACCAAGTGCTCTTTGAGAGGTATGTGACAAATATGGATTCCAAATATGGAATATGTGGACCTCAGGAATATCTCATGTTGATGTAACCAGGCAGTTGTCAGCTCTGCTTCCTAGTCTGGGAACCTTAAAGTCTTAGCCTTAAGTCTTGCTGTTGAGGTTTAAAGCCCTCCCATATTCCAACAGTTGCTTGAAAACTTTATAAACAAAAAACATTCAGATCAATAACCAAAGAGCCAAAGGCCTCTGTATGCTCACAAGGCTGCTTAAGCCCAGTGTCCATTTCTGAAAATGAGAACAAACAGTGCCAGTGCCCTAAAATACCTGAGGTTAATGAAAGAAAAAACAGGGTTTAGGTGATAGTTCTTTTACTCTTTAAAGAGGAGCCCCCACCTACCCACATGATACAAAAAAACTGACAGAATCTTTGTTCTCCCTGCAAAACATGTTAAGAGAATAAAAAGGAGAGACAGCATCAGTAGCTGCAGGCACAGCACTCCCCACAGAACTCTTAATATTACCTGTGACTGCCACACACACGTGTTAGCTCTAGAAGTTTACTGAAAACATTGAAGGTCTATCCTTTTAAATAACCCCCCCTTCTTTCAGCATCAGAAATAAGATAACAGGTTCAGCTCCATGGAGCTTACTTGAGCAGCCTGTGCTGGACCTCCTCCCAGGCGCTGGTGCGGCTCTCGTCCGTGTACATGCGGAACAGGATGCGCAGCCCACAGGCCAGGCTGCTCGTCTCCTGCTTCAGCAGGTTGGGCTTGGATTTGCCTTTGAAACCTACAGGAATGCCAAGTATCCGTTTAGATTTTTGGTTCAGCTGCCATTCTTTCTTACAGTCCCCCACTTCTCTTTCTAAGCATCTTCTGCACACAGTCAGAAGAACCGCCTCAGGTAATTAATTTCTCATATTTAGTACAATGGAGCATTGCTAAAAATTAACCTATTTCTGCCATAATTGTGTTTGCCACCCATTTTTAATATCAGCTTACAAGTGGCTGTGAAACCTGTGTTTGTGCTACAGTTTTCAAGCATGGGAATCCCACCTACAGCCAAGAATCAGCTTGGCAGCTGTACTCAGTGAAACCTTAAATTTTAGGAAACCAGAGATATTTGCACCTCCACAGATTAGGTCTCCTCCCTTTTGGAATCCTACAGTTACAGAGCTAAAGCTTCAACTTTAACATTTAGCATCAAAGTACTTCTGACCTATTTTTGGGTCAATTCATACTGTCACAAAGTATTTCTTCAAGGGGACTGACTCACCTGCTTTCCAGAGAGCAGTTCTTTGTTCATTGTTTGAATTAAATGCTTTAGCAAATCTGTGAGATTCCAACAGACAATCCAGAAGTTTGAAAAGCTGCTGCGATGTAAGGAAACGATACATCCCTTGATCCTGTGTATCCACATGGACATCAAAGTCTACTGCATCTCTCTATTGAAAAAAGAAGAAAAGGAAAGAAAAGATTTGAAGTAAAAATTCACAATTGTCTTCAGCAAGCTCCTGTGATAACTCAATCCTACCCTGTTTACATCTGTGGTTGTACTTAACACTGTATTAGAAGTTGTATCCACATCCCAGTTACATAAATCCCTTTGCACAATACATGTTTTAATCTACACAGTGCTGCCCTGGCACTGCATATGCAATTTTAGGAAGTTGTAAAAGATCTCAACAGTCCAATGGAAAATGTATGTCCATGTAAAAATTGTAAATTAGCAGATGCTAAAGGAGTTCAAGAAACTTTATCTTAAAACCTTTGGAGGAAAAGGTGTTAAAAAGAGAGGCACCTATTAGTTCCACTTACTTGTGCTGCTGCTAGATTCTCTGCATCCTCTTTTTTGCTAGTTGCTGGGAAGAACACAATGTTGTCGATCGTCTGAATGAGTTCCAGCTGCACAACACACTTGATCAAAAGTGCAGCAAATAACTTCTGTTCTGGAAATTCTTTAAAGGAAAGAAAATTACTTGTTAACTGAAGAACTTTCTTGAGCTGTTTTGAGGGCAAGTTGGAGAACAGTTTAACTTCAAGCACACATGTAAACCAAACCTGGAATCCACCTGGTGGAATTACTAACACCAGGACAGATCACCATGCTACCAACTGGAACTTCTTAAAAAACTGTTTCCTAAAGTTGTCTGTGATACATTGGATCAACCTGGTTCAGCGTTACCTAAAAATCACCAAAATGAGTGACTTGGACCTTCAGAGCAATAGCAAGAGCCAGAGGCTGTTCCCAGGCAGGAGGCTTAGCAACAGCATTGACATCATGCTTGTCTGCAGCTGTGGCAAGGACTAATGTACCACATGACCATTTTAAACAACAAAACATAACTGCTCAAGGATCTTAAATAAGGGTTTGATACACTCTCTTCAAATCATAGACAGATTTCTTTTTCAGCTACTCCTTCTGTTGCATTTTGCACTGAAAATCTCTGCTCCTAAGAAAAGAAATCTCACACAGCACTGTAAGGAGACTACTATTTTTAATATTTTGCTTTGGGTAAAAAGCCTAGAAGCTTGCAGTTGAATTCATAGATTTTTAAAACACAGGCAAAAAATGTAGACCGACAGGAGTCCAAGAGAATTCTGTCATACTACATGAAGACAAAAAATTTAAACAATGTGATTTCTTCACATCATATTTCTGAAGTCACAGCTGGGGCTATAACTAATATATCAAACATCTGCTACATGCTGCTCTAAACAGATACCAAATGCCAAACCACTGCAGAGCACGCACTTGCTGCTGGCCTGGCTTTACTCATTTCTTCAGCTACCATGGCCCCCGTGCTGGGCTGATAAGGGCGTCCATCTGAAGATCGAGGCTGGATGGAATCATGGATATCCACTGACTTCTGGGAGATTGTATCCTGAAAAGAAAGAAAAAAAAATTAAGTAATTAACTTACAGAAAACTTCTGGTAATTGGTAATAGTGCTGTGCTCTTCAGAGCTCAAGACATTTGCTGTTTCAACACTGCACTTTCATTCACTTTAGTCATATTGCTATGAGCATTCATGAAAGATGTACCAGAAAGATGAGCTACTAAGAAACAACTGAAAATTTAACAAGTAACAAATACTTAAGAGTACACAGAAAGGGCAATGAGCAGCATTTTTCAGATAGGCTTTTGTATTTCCTCCAAGCATTTCTTCTGTCACCCAGGAGTTACTACAGCTTTTACCAGACCAAGAGGAGGACGTTTGCTGCAAGGTTCCTGTAAAGAACACCTCAGCTTCTCGTATCAGTAGATAACCAAAGTTTTCATCTCTACTAAGTAAAAATATGTATTTTAAGAGGTATCATGCCTACAGATAGCAAAACACTCCATCATATTTGAGCAACCTAAGGAAAAACTAAAATATCCAAAGCCTGCAAAGGTTCTTAAGAAATGAGACATCCAAAATATTTCTCCTTTAGCATCATTTATTATACAAGTTCTGTTAATTCTGAAGTTGCAAAATACCTTTTCACACTGAAGACAAAAATAATTCTTATTAACGTTAAACTATTTCAAAGGGAAAAGAAATTTCAATTTACTCAAGACTACGACATTTATTTGCCATTTTTGCATGCTATTATATTTGATATAAATGGATCAAAAATATAGCAAATCATTTAGATCAAACCACTATAAATGAGTCATGGTACAGCATGAAGGTACAATACCCATATAATGAGAACTGGCCTTCACAAACATTTACTCTGTTTAAGCTGAATTATGTTAACACTTCATAAAGATAAATGGAGGGAGTCAGTCTCAGTAAAGCTCATTTGGGACCATTATCCTTGAGCAACTTGTATCAAGTGCTTCATTAATCAATAAAGGACTTTATGCAGCAATTTTGTGAGAATGACCAAAAGCTAAACTAATTCTCATCAGTAGCAAAGCAGCTACAGGCGCTGTCACTTGCAGGCAAATCCAGACTTCTCATCAGTTCATTCAATCAATGCTAAGAAATCTGATGGTTATACAAATTTTCTACTTTAAATAGATACTTAAGGTCTTATTACAAGAGAAAATTTGGAGACAAAAAAAGAAAAAGTCAATCTAACAGTCAATCTATCCCTCTTCAGCAGTTTCTCTTCTAGCCAAAACATCAAAATGAAAGAAAACCATGATCCAAGCCACAAAACAACTCAAAGCCCAAACACAGTATTAGAGAAACCTGCCAGACACAGGACATCACCTAAAACAAACACAGGCAACTACCTACAGCCAATTTCTGGAAGGCAACTTTGCTGCAAACAAATACATGTTTCTTTACCAATTAATTCCTTGCCATTTTTAAACATTAAATAGCACCTGAGCTGGAAAATAAATTCAAGTAGATCAGAAGTAGAAAATGTATTTAAACCAAGTATATTTTTCACCTATTCTATATCACAACACATTTGTACTGAGCTCTTGCAATCTTAAATTACTGTTTTGTTTCAGCAGCTTACCAGTTTCTCTTTTGCATCAGAGGGAGAGCCAGAGCAGAACTCCCCACCAACTGGTCGCCAAGTCAGCAGCCTTGAAAACACAAAACCAGTCCCAAATTTACTAAATTTCAAATATAAATCAGAACCAACACTCTAAAAAGTCCCCTTCAACATGCTGTGGATTTTTTGCATTAATTTCAATTCTAAGTGCACTTTATTCTTTCACACATGTTTAACAGTGTAAGTATTGTGTTTGTTGAAGTTCAATATTTCTGCCAACTACCTTGGATGCACAAGTGGATTATATCGAGGCAGATTAGTTTTTGTGAGATATACTGGATTTGTTTTAAGGCAGTGTTTTGGTGCCATTAGTGGGCCTCTTCTCTCACACTGCCTTAAGCTTGACCTAGAATAAGGAATGAATCTACTCCAGAACAGAACACACCAGCATTTGGAGATGTTTTGTATTCTCTGTCTGAGGATTATGTTTCTATTTCCACTTGAAAATTCACCACTTCCACTCAAGATTCATTGCTGTTATGAGGTATCAAATCACTGGCAATACTTCTTATCTCTTCCCTGCTGATTTCCTATAGGATTAAATAACTGAAGTTGTCCCATCATTTCTTGTTCTATCCAATCTACTGCTGCAAAGTAAGACTGAAGTTACTTGTCATTGTCATGATCTCAATCTGTGTGAGGTAACACATATTGGACATCTGTGTCTGCATTTCCTAAGGGAGAGCTTTTCCCACCAAATTAAGCATCCTAAATGAATATACCACTGACTCCAGAAACCTGAAAACTGGATAACTGAAAAGACAAATTGGAGATAAGAAAAGATAAAATCCTGAGCCATGTAATAAGGCAACAAATGAAGTAGAACAAAGAACTGAATTGATTCTTGAAAGCTGCAAGAACATAAACTGAGGTATTGGAATAATGAGCCATTATGAGCTGGTAGAGGCCAGACCATCATAATTTCAAGGAAGCAATCCTAACTCTTGAATTTTTTGAAGACAAGAGGGCACTCAGACTAGATTTCTCACCAACAGAAAGCCAAGACAAAAATTATAAACAGAAGAGAAATTAAACTAAAAGAAAAATTAAAGAAACTATTAAAAAAGCAAAAATTGGTGGGCTAGACGAGCAAACAGTGAGGTGGACTGAAAACTGACTGAACAGCCAAGCCAAGAGGATGGTGATTAGGTGCACAGAATCCAGCTGGAGGTCAGTGGTACACCCCAGGGGTCAATACTGGGTCCAATCTGTCCACCTTAATGATCTGGATGATGGGGCAGAGAGGACTCTCAGGAAGCTGGGTGACACAAAAGAAGGAGGAATGGCTGACACACCACAGGGTCATGCTGCTATCCAGAGGGACCTCCACAGGCTGGAGAAATGGGCTGATGGGCATCTTGTGCAGTTCAATGGGGGAAGAACAAAGTTCTCCACCTGGGGAGGAACAAGGCCACACCCCAGGACGTGCTGGGGCTGCCCAGCTGGGCCTGCAGAGAAGGCCCTGGGGATCCTGGTGGACACCAGGCTGGACATGAGTGAGCAGGGTGTCCTTGCTGCAGAGAAAGCAAACGCTATCCTGGGCTGTGTGAGGAGAGCTGCCAGCAGGTGCGAAGGAGACCCTGTTTGAGAGACATGGACCTACTGGAGAAAGTTCAGCAAAAAGCCACAAAGGTGAGGCAGGAACTAGAGCATATTTCCTATGAGGAGAGTCTGAGACAATGGGGACTGTCCAGCCTGGAGAAGAAAAGGTTCAGGACATCTCATCAACATACTATAAATACCTGAAATATGGGGGCAAAGCAGAGCCAGGCTTTTTCCAGTGATTCACAATGCCAGGATCAGAGGCAACAGCACAAATACAGGAGGTTCCCTATGAGCATTAGGAAGCACTTTTTCACTGTGAGGGTAATCAAGCACAAGGCAGAGGTTGCCCAGAAAGACTATGGAGCTTCCCTACTTGGAGATATTTGAAAGTCTGGACATGGTCCTGGGTAAAGTGCTCTGGGTGGCCATGCTTCTGCACAGGGGTTGGACCACAAGACCTCTAGAGCCCTTTCCAACTTCAGCCATTCTGTGCCATTCTGTATTAGTATCTTCAGCTATCAATACCTCAGTGATCTGTAGAAGCTTGGCAGCAGTATGGTTTGTGGTTTTCTAGTAATTGATCCTTGCAGAAATTGGTAGCTGAGTAAATATTATAGTATATTTTCCAAACACGGAAATACAATCAACTCTCTTTGCAAAGAAGTAACTTGCCAAGAACCAGCAGAGGCTGATACTACAACTAAGAACTCGTGCAGCCAATGTTGCAGCTCTTAAATTAGACAAGCTGCACAACACCTGGAAGATGTTTCATATGACTGCTAAAAAAGAACAAATGTAACCCTACCTGATCAGACTAATAAGAATTTCTACCAGGAGATCTTTTACACTCCAGAGATTCCCAGCCTCTGACTATTTGAAGACAACTGGCAATAAAGCACTTGCCCATTCATACATACCACTGTGTGATTTGTCTGCCTTTATTTCAACATTAACTATTGTGTTACTTCCAGGCATGGAAAAAGAGAGGTAAAAAGACCTTTTGCTTTCTCTAAGCACTGAGGCAGCCACCACAACAAGCTGAGTATTAAAACTGCACTGTCAAAAAAGAAAACAATAAAAAACTAAGCATAGGAGGGCAGGAAAAGCTCCACTGCAAAAAAAAAAAAAAAAGGCTAATAGAAGGACAAAGAAATAAAACATGAAAGGTCAGCCAAACCAGGAGTCTCAGAAAAAGAACCAGATCCCATAAAAAGAGAGGAAAAAAGAAGTATCCTCCTAGGACTCAGAAAGAGAAGGCAAAAAAGATGAGTACCCTCACATAAAATCAAAATAAGACTACAAAAGTTGGGAACCTCCCAGAAATTTAAGAAGGAATAATACAATGAAGTTCTCAAAAGATGTTATAGAAAGATTAAAACAGAAAGAAAGAGAAAGTCAAAGAAGGAGTCAGATACTCTTCTAAGAAAAATAACCCATTTGAGAAGCAGAAGGGCCTCAACATCAAAGTGAATAATGCACATATTTCAAATTAGATATAACTGAAGGCAACAGGAATATTTTGAGTATGTCTAAATATTAAGATATCCAAAATGTTGCTCTAGAAAGGCTTCTAATATTCAGCTTTAAGAATACCCAGAAATTTAAGTTTTGATCATATGCTGAAACCAAAGCAAATGTTCTGCTCATGAATATTAACTTCAAAGTCCTTCCAAGTACAGGCCATAGTAAGTTAGGGTTAATTCAGCTGGACTTCTACATCCAGAGATGTGGCTTCCAATTTTATTTTTGGCAATTACCAAATGCAGAAGTATCTTGCCAGCTCCAAAATATTTCAGCTTCATTTTATACTCATTTTTTGATGGAATTAATTTATACCTACTTACATAAAAAAGGTGAGGTAGTGACAGATTTTATCTTTTAATGGATGAATGAAGCTCTCTTAGAGTGCTATCTGATATACAACTCTAAAATGAAGGAAAGACTAACATGCAGAAGGTTCCTTTTGCTTCAGTTTTCTTCAGGCCTAAAGTAGGTCCCAGAAGCAAAGAATATAAACTGGATGAAACACAACACTCAGAATGCTGCATGCTTACTCCAAGAAACCTCACACAGAGTTATTATATGAATGAAAATAATTACCAAATATCCAAGATATTTTTCACAAAAATATTAAGATTCGTATAAGCATATGATGGAAATTAACTATCAACCACAGAGACTTAAATCTGCAAGAATGCTGCAGTATTTCAGTACTTCATGGAAATAGCTCCACATATAATTACAAACAGCAAAGCATGCATCTTCTATTACAAAAAAGAAAATAACAAAAAAATCAGATCACCGCCATCACGTTACAAGTAAGTCTGTTTCTCTTTAGTTCACACTTAACAGCTTTTTGTTCACCCCACCTATGAGATATCTAAGAGTTTGAAATGGGTAAATCATCTAGTTAAACTATTTCACAAAGTATAAATATTAAAAGTTGTCTTACGCATGAGGGATTGTAGTTTTGAAAATATCCAGCATGCAAGTGCAAGTTTTATCCCAGATTTCTAGGGTAAACTTTTCACCATTAAGGATGACAACATTCTCCAAACAGTTTGTACCAGATCGTGCCAGTTGTTCATTGTCTGTAGGAGACAAACAGCATATTTGTTTATTCACATTCTACAGAGTAAAATGTTAACACTGTTTTAACATAATTTGTACACTTCCTACCTTGCTGCACACACCAGTACAGCTGTGCAAATATATCATCCAAAAGAACATCACTGAGTACTTCTAAATACTGTGTAAATACATCACAGATTGCATAAAGTGCATGGTTACAAGTAGTTGTCATCCATTCGGCTTTCTAGGAGTCAAAAAAAAAGAAGAGTTACAACCTTAAGGTGAAACTTCTGGATACATGAATAGATGAACATTTGTATTTCCTCAATTTGCTTTATAGGGACATGAAATTCCTTTCTGTATCTCACAACTGCAAACTTTGAAACCTCAACTCCTGCTTTGCTAACTAGCAAGCTTAAAAAGAACTACAGGAACAGACAAACAAACAACTGTCTTAGTGTCCAATCCTAGCTCAGTGATTTAACACCAAGCTAAAGCTGTGTTTGAGCATTTTCCAGGGGAAAAAAATTTACCAAGTGAGACGTGTCCTACAACAAGTAGCCAGACAAAGCTTCCCTAACAATTGACAATTTTGATCTAACTTCTAATGCTAATAACTTATAATTTAGTTACATTTTAAAGCCCATTCCAGTTGTTTTTCAGAACAGTACCTGGTTCTGGCTTGGCCGATCAAAACCCCCATGGCTGGTCAAAAGTGTGCAAAGACAGCACAGTGCTGTTTTGAGTGGTTTTTGTTTGTTTGTGGGTTGATTATGGAGTTTTTTAATTTCTGTTTGGCTGAGGGATTTTTTTCAAAAAAAAAAGTCATCAAAAAGTTTTGAACTGGCAGAACTTATTTCTTCTAATTGTGACTTCACTGCTGATTACAAGCCTCACTCAAGTGAGCATGATGTGTGTCTCAGATTCTAAACATCACATATAAAAGCTGCAGTTCTTACAAACCCTAGATACATGGCATTTTATGCTATTCTTCTGTTGTTCCTAGCGTATACTACTAGGCCTTTTACACACATGGCTTTAAAAAATGGAAATAGTGACAACACCTGCCAACAGAATGCCATTAAAACACAACAATGCTACTAGAACCATAGGTCCACCATCCAGGTTTTGAGGTTTACCCTACATTACTTGACAAAGCTGTATTACAGGTTTTCTACTGTAAACGTAGTTCTCATGTAAAATATCTTCCTCCACTTTTATCACCTCAGTCTGCTGTTCTGGCAGTTTCATGTTGTCAAATATCCTGAAGACAATCCGAAACAAATCTTGCCACCAGTGTTTTTCATAAGTATGGCCATATGTCTTCATTATTTCAAACATTACGGTTAAGCCCCTGAAACAAGGAAAGAACAACTTATACCAGGAGTTACAGAAAGACATGAACGAGACCAAGTAATTACAACTACAGCAGCAATAACAAACTCAAATACTGTTGAGAACATTATACATACACATGAGTACACAAAAAATAAGTAGAAAATTAGCTTGTAAAGAAAGCCCTTTATAGTCACAGGCAATAGCCAAAAAATATTTTTGAGAGGTGTAGTGATTAAAAATTAAAATATTAAACCAACTCCTTTACCAAGGGCCACAAAAATTAATAAACAAGTATTTCCAGTTAAAAAGTACAGAAGTCTAGAAAACAAGTATTAACCTTCACCAGCTATAAAGGGAGTCCAGATACATAGCTCCCATGCCAATGTGTAAATCTGAAGTTATTTGTGTACAACCCCTGATATTTCTCATCAGAACTGCAACTGAATATACTTTACAAAGGAAAATCACATTCCAGGAAAATAAGCAGGTTCTACATGGGATCAGAGTAAAGCTTTGCTTTTTTTAACCATTTCTGCAATCCTGAAACACTTAATGAATCATTATATAAAACCAGCTTTAAAATCCCCAAGGTATGCAGGATGAGAAAGGCACATAATGCAATCACAGCTTTGCTGTTTATTATAACACAAAATCAAAATTTCAAAGGTACAGAACACAAACTAAAATTCTGTATTCCAGTGTCTATTTAAAAGGCATTTGTTGTTTCCATAGTGGTACCACCCAAATTAAATACACAAGTAATTTTACAGTGATTACATTTATCAAGAGTTGGTTTTGTTTTAAAAGTGTAAAGTAAGCCTTTTAAAATTTGAATTACAAATACTGATTGTTACCTGGTTCTTACATCTAATTTGCATCTATTGATGATACAGGACAACTCAAAGAGAATTGGGAACCATCCTCGCACCCACACTCTGTCTTCAGGAGCTACATTCATATCATCACTTGTGTATTCCTTGAATGCCTTTAGAAGGAAACAGAGTTACACAGTCACAGAAGTTAGATTCCTCAAAATAACACACAACTTGGACTGTAAACAACCATCTCTCCTGAAACAGTAATATGCCCTGATACCTCAGAGGAGTTGGCAATCAAAATACTAACACTGAGAAAGCAAAGTGTTTTTCAAACTAATACTTAGTACGTTATGAAGAATAAAGTTAAAAAAATAAACAAGATTACACATTCAAGCACCAGTTTTTGCTTGCAGTTCAGTGTGAGTATCTTGCTCTCATTTTCATAGACACAGCTCTGAAATTGAGGCTCTAACCATAACATTTTGAGGGTATCAAGCATTTTTGGTTATGCCATTTTCTATTTCTTCCCATTTCTCAGCAGAGAGCAGATCCTGAGATATGCTGATTTCCAACAGCTCTCAGGAATGAGAGTCACCAGCTGAACTGGGTGGTAGGAATGGGCAAAGGGGAACAAAAGAAGAATAGAAAAATCACTGATACTTTCAAAGCCTGTGGCATTGTATACTCCAATAGTTTCTGAATAAAGTATATTTCTCATTAATCCATGAAACTTGAAGGGAAGCCAGTAAGTTTAGCACAACTGCTTCTTCTTTATAATAAACCACTTACAGTTTAGTTAACACAGACCATACCTGAGGCCTGTCAGACACATATTTTGCACAGTGGCGAATGAGGCGGATGGCTTCCATACTGGTATCTGGAAATGCTGCATTGCAGGCAAATTCAGACAAGCACTTCACTGCATCCTGGAAAGAATCTATGGTTGCTGGGAAGTGTTTTTCAAACACGATTGCTGAGAGAAAAAACAGGAGAAAAAAAAAAGTGTCATGCTTTAAAATCTATTAATTCTAATATGAACTGTCTGTAACAGAAATCATGAGAGACTGGTTCATTGATTGGTGCTCTCAAATGCCTGAGTAGTATAAAAAAGTAAAGAAAAAAAATACAAAAAAATTACCCAGAGGGCATTTCATTTTGACAGTGAGTGTTTAAAATAAATTAAGGTAGCATCTTTACTAAAGCAGGGAAATGTAACAGTTAAGCAACACTAGAGCAATAGGCTTGGTGTTTAACACTAGTCTGTGTCACCAGAGCTTAAGAGGGACACAGGGAGCATGGAGCTCCATCTACTAATGGACCTCCTCTCCAGCAACATGTTGCCTTGTTGTTAAATAGCTACTTTTGAAGAAAAAAAAGTGCTTCATCAATGATGAAACAGTTTTATAAACTTGAAGAGGTTCAGACAGAATAAATAGAGATCCTTTAAAGCCTGGGATCTGGATTAAAATAGAGAGAGAAAAAAATTATCATAGTGCCCCCTAGCTCAGCACTTTCTCCTAAATAGGCCTTACACAAGCACAATTCAGAAACATGGGAAAAGATAAGCAAACAACATATTAGTAAAATATGCACTTTTTTTTTTTTTCCGAGGGGAAACCCTCCGAAGTGCAGAATACTGCACTTAAATAAAAATGTACACATTAAATAGAATTATCTAAGGCCTGAGTTGTTTTACTACAGAATGCTACAAACAGACAAGTTTTTTTTAAAAGGCATAAAGAAAACCAGTTAACTCTAATCTTACTGAATGACTTTTAAAGTATTTTCCCAGAGGACTGATTGGAAAGTGCAAATCATTGGTTCCAAGACATGAAGCAGGCTCTACTACAGAGGCAGTGAGCCCACAAACAAAGCTGCCTGGGCTCTGGAGTGACACTCGCTTCCATGACGTCTGAATATCATCCATACTCACTGACAATGTGTCCTGTAGTCTGGAATGCCAGTTCCACTATACTTTCATCCTGATCTGAGGCTGCCAGATGAAACACTGAAAAAATGTTTTTCCAGCCAGAACGAATGTTAGCAGCCTGGGAATTCACCATCTGTGCAATACACCGTACAACCATGTCTCGAATAGTAGGAGACCTAAATTAGGATAATAAACAGTAATTTTTTAAACTAAATTACATAATCAATTAGAATAGTATAATTCTCTAATGACTGATTTTACAAAAGCAATTTGAAACATTAATTGCAAAAGTTGATGGTTGTGATCCCAGGCAATTCAGTTAATTGTATGTTATTACCTGTTTCTCTTCATGATGTGTTCAAATGGTCTTAGGAAGTCCTTTTGGAATCGGAAATTAGCAAGTTCTCCTTTTTCCAAGAACTTCATGGACAATTGTCTTAATGAGTCCACTGCAAAAATAGCTACATCTTCATTGGGATTGCAGCCAACCTGAGAATGTAGAATAGAAATGCAGAGTAAGCTTACATCAGAATTCTTATGGATTCAGCACAAGCTGCCTTTACAGTTGATAACAGAGAACTAAGCAGTACTGAAAAATTAACGGAATTAAACAGCAGTCAATTCCAGAAACCACACTGTTCACGCAATTCAGTAATCCCTAACTAATTCCAGCTATTTTCTACATTAAACAATCTGGCATTTAAAACCTAAAAATAAGCAAGCTGTCTAAAAAAGACTTCAACATCTGTATTAAAAATGCATGTCAAACATTCATTTGATAAACAGTCAATTTAGATTAGAAGACAACCTCTTAAACCAAGCATCATGAAACACTCCCAAAAATTACAACACAAAGATAACAGCAGCCAGTTCTAGACTCAGGTCATGATAAATAACTTAATGTATACTTCTGTTTTTATATTTATTATACTGTGTACCTCTGCCTTCTTGCAGGTCTTTCCAGGCTTTACAATTTTTGTTGGTTTAAGATTAGAGAAGGACAGAAAAACCACTATGATTCATATAAGCACATGAGTTTCCAGTAAATCTCAAAATAAAATAGTCTGTATCGATAACTGAAGGAGTATGCACTATAAGCATTAACAGGGATACCTTATTAAAATGATCGCCAATAACTTCCCAGATCCTAGACCACTGTAACCTTATCCGGCCCATGTTGTAATAGGAAATCTCTACAATCTTCTGCAGACTAAACATTCGAGGGTGGGTAGCAGACAGCAGCTCATCCATAGACACAGCACAAAGCCAGCGAACGAAATCCACTGTTAAATGACCACAGATTTTAATGCAGTGTTTTTCCAAGGTTTAGTTTACAGGGGTGGGGAGGGGTAGGGAAGAAATGAAACCTACCAATAGCATTTCCATCCAACCTTGTAGATCCTGTAAATATTCTGTAAAGTGCAGTTAAATATATGGTTAAAATTTCTTAAGAATAGCATCTGTTAAATGTATTCAAGCTTCCTTGTCTTGTTTTTTTTACCAATATATAAACAGTCTCTGATTACCTTTATTTATTAAAAAAGTTAGTTTTTCACAATTGTAAAGACACAGTGAGGATACTGTCAGCTTTTATCATCCCTGATCAAAATACAGAACTCAAAGGTCTCCAGAGTGCATAACATCTATTGGCCATGAAAAGTAGATGTTTGAAACACTTCCCATTATGAAGTAGGGAGGGACACTGCAAACCTAAACAGCTATTACGTGTTTGACATCCAGCTTTCAGCTCACTTGATGTGATTTTACTGCAAGACAACTTTTCATTGAACTGACATCAATATTGCTGCCTGTATTTCAACCATAGAAATATTTGTAAGCCTTCAAAATGATACGTCTTCATCAATTTTGACAACCATTAAGAAAATGATATATTCTGATTTCTTACATGCTGAGCAAGCAAGATGCATGAACACTTCAGTCTGATAACTACTGTAGGATATGAACAGGGAATGTTCATAATATGTATTCTGCCTAGCCAAATCCAGTTAAAATAAATGTGATTCATAGAATGGAAGACTGGAATAATAATTTTGGTCATTTCAGACAACATCTATATAACCTAGAGGAAAGCAGGGAGTCAGTAATTACATTTATGATAAAAAGAGTCTGACAATAATGCCCTCAGTACTAAGGCAAAATGAGATTTGCAATCTGTTACTATATACAGCAAATCAAGATTCAGCAGACACTACAGCAGACTTCATTCTGCAAGTCTTCTGCACTAATTTTTTTATCAGTAGAAAAGCTTCTTGCCTAATCTTTGCTCTGCTCCTTGCACAAACATCCATGATGCAAAAAAAAAAACTATCCACCCCTCCTCAAACTGAAAAACACTTCTCTGTGGTAGTTTTTATGTAGGCTTTTTCCAAATAAATTAATAAATTAATAAGGTCCTTTTCTTAGCATAGGGTATTCAAATACTGATTAAAACACTTCAGGTGGCAACAATAAACTTAATACAGTACCTGTCTACAGCAACAACAACGCTTTGGGAGCTAGTTTCACCAATGGATTCCTGAATACTTGCTATCTGCTTCCAATCCACGTTTCCACCAACTACAGTGAGAACAAATTGAAATGTGGGTAAGAAAGGACACAGAATGGGTTGAGAAGAAAGAGGAATAAAAATTGTGCCACAATCAGTATAACTAAATATATTTTTAATTCACACACAAAAAAAGAGAAGCACATTATGAAATTCCCTTGTATGAGCTGGCCATCTCAGTGAACAGGTGCATCTTTGTGTAAGACCTAATTATCTAATTATTATATCTCTATCCATGTATAAATTATATTAATCCCCAAAAACTGTCCACATTTGGAGCAACAGACACAAGTGAAAAAAATAAAACCCACAAGAATCACCTTTTTTCCCTCCATTTTTCAATGAAACTTTGGTAAACTTGCCACTTAGAACACACAATGTATGACTGAGAATATAGCTTACAGGAAAATTTTTTACACTTAATTAGCATCAAGTGAGTAAATCCATCCCAAAATATTTGATTTCTTTTCATTCAGAAAGAGCTTCCACCAAAATTCCATCTTTAAGCTACATCTCAATTACAGCAAAACTATCACCCAAAAATAGTGAGAAATATCTATAAATAAAAAGAGCAATTATTTATTTTGGAGGCTGCAAACTATAACCCACATCTGGGGAAGTTCATATGAAGAAACCGCTAACCCTGCAGTGAGAAAAATTCTGAAATTTTTAGCAATCTCCAAACTCCCCTTGAACCACCATCAAAAAAAGAGCAGGAATCTTGCAATCACTCTGGGTAATTCCACACACCCTGTATTCAGGGCTCTTTTTTTTTTCCTGCAATACAGAAAAGAACAGAAGACTGAAAGAAGGCAAGCAGTTCTGTTCTCAAAGGTTTGCTGAGAGAAAAACTCATGTTTCAGCCTGCCTCAGTCTTGATGTGCTCCATCCACACTTGTAGGTGGCTGGAGATGACTGTCTGTCAAATCTATGTAACCTGACCCACCTGAAGTACTTTTCTAGGGCCTTTATGGAACAATTTTTCTGTACATACATAAGTAACCTCATACTAGTATCCCAGCAATTTATAATACCACTGGGTTTGATCAAGCCTTCTCCTGTAAGCACACAAGCTGCCAGTGTCAATTAGCTTGAATCTTGGTAATGAGTCAGCTAAGAAACATCAAATGAGCAGCAGAGTATGAAGACAATTTGAAGGGCTATTTCCAAGAAGTCAGAACCTTAACCAACTTCACCAGCCTATGTGAGAATTCCTTGTTATCTCAGGATTTGTAATTCAATGCTTGAAAACCTAAACAGACAGCAGATTGACACTCTAGCAGTTGTGAAATCTTTTACAATGAAACACAGCAATCAGCTAGGTAACTGCTTTACAAAAGAGAGATTGCTCAGATTCCCACTGTCCAAAGAGGATTTCTGGTTACCCAGGAAGTACAACTTTGGCTATGACCTACTCACAGCAGCAGGTTTTGTCTTCCAACTTTGTGAACAGAAACTGACATAGAAGAAATGCGAATTTCACAATTACAGCTCTAAGATAGGCAACATTCCTACCAAAGAAGCAACAGACTCAATGTTTATTCATTTACTTTCAGAACCCCCATGCTTGTGATGTTTTGAATGTCCAAGAACTACAACAAAAAAAGGCCAGAACAGGTAGGTAATTCAAGAGATGAAGACGTTTGAATGCAGATACCTGAACAGCCACACCTGAATCCTTGCTGGGGCAGTAAATGAGTAAAGAAGCTTTTGGGTCTGGTTTTGTTGATCTTTGTTATTTCAAAAAACACCTTAACTTTAGGAAGAAGAGTGAATGCTGCTGCTTATCCACATCTGATTTTGCAAATAGGTGTGAAAGATGGAGCTTCTGTGTCACCAGACTGCAACTTCACTCACTCTAAACAACTATTTTCCTGTAAAATATGTGTCTGTGTATATGGATATACACACTATGTGTTCTTCTTAGGAATTTAGGTTTACAGAAAGCTTGCTTGAAACCCATAGTTCCAATGCATACTTTGGAGTAATCATAGAAAATTAAACTGCAAAAAAGGATTTGTGGAAAGAAGTGAAATAACTAAAACAGTTGAGAAAATGTTGTAACAGCCCCTTAGTGCATGAAAACCAAGTTAAGCATTTTCCTATAAGACTGAAGCAACATTATTAAAAAAAAAAAAAAAAAGAAAAAGATGGTCAAGTTTCCATATGTACACTGTAATAAGCATTCCAGAAATTCAATTCATAGAAAAACATTTTATGCATTTGGGCATAAACTGTTTTCCCTAGAAATGTAGCTGACAGCAGCAAAAGATCTTTATGAGCTGGACCTATACCAATGACTGGCAAGTATGATTTAGAGACACCTGAATACCGTTTACATTCTTGAGTTATGAGGACTTAAAAACTTTAAAGGCCAGTCACTGCAGCATAGGGAAACTGCCAGCATTTGAAGTAGCCAAGTTGCACAGGTCATCAGGGAACACTAAACTGAAGGATGCATATTGGAAGGGCAGGAAGAAGTTCAGTATATGAGATGCTGGCAGACTCATTGATTTTCAGGCCTAAGTTTTCCCTTCATCAATGCTTGGCAATGTGAGGGGAGTACAGAGAGGCAGGTCAAAGGGGAGCAGAATGGAAAGAAAAGGTATGACTCCAGAAGAAGAAAAACTGTCTGAGGAGAACACAAAGCTGGATGATTAGGACTAGTATGGGGGCTAAGATCAGGGAAAACAGAAAATTATCATTACTCAAAAAAAAAGTTACATGAGAAACTGAGGGAAGAAAAAGCTTTTGTCTGGCTGTGGGTGAAGTTCAAAAGGCAAGAGATACTGAGAATCACACTGTAACTGAAATGTTCTCATAGTCAAAAAGACTTATACATACACTTTGATGCTTCCACAGTTTTTAAATACCCTACACCTGTATATCTTTAACTGTTTTCCCATTAAAACAAACACAGAAAACCCCCAACATTCTAAAGATAAATTTAAGGTAAGTCTTATACTTTTCTAGGAATATAAGAAACAATCTCATTTTTGCAGTATATTTTGGTGCTCAAGCCTAAAAAAGGTACTTACTCAGTACCAAAGTAACCAGAATAGGAAAGAACTGGAATTTCAGAATTTAAGCTAAATTAATCTCCCACTTGGTTTGAATTCTGTGCATTTCTTACAAAGCTCCACAACAGATGCTTAACCTACACATACTGACTTGCTTGCTTGGTAAAATACTTGGCACATTAATGCTGCAATATTATTAAACCTGGTCATACCATCTGCAATCCATTCTTAGTTGGAAAGTGGTATTTTAATAGAAGTGAATAATATGTATAATCATCTTATATTTTCCACCCTAGCAATAACAGAGCAAACTAAATATTCCAGAAATTTGAATAAGCCTATTCAAAGCATACGTTTTACAAGGACTACTTCACGGTCTTCTGTCAGAAATTCACATAAAAACACAGAACAAGTTTAAATAGTTCTCTGAACAAAACCAGTTAAATGAAATACTTCATGTCTGAATTACTTACCCAGTCCCAGTCCAGCAAATTCATCAGGTGCCTGATCTTTTGTTCCAGTAAAGGAACCTTCCCTGCCACGCACTGTCCCTGAGATGTAGCGAGGTTTTACTCCAGTTCCTATTAACTGTGCCAGTTCAAGTTGACTGATGCATTTCAGAATCTATTCCAGACAATAAAGAAGTTGTTTATCAACAAAAAGCAGTTTGAAATAGTCAAAAGCAAATAAAGATCTTTAGAAGAAAAAAATTCTAAGCACCTGAGATCAGAAAATCTATTCTTTTGTCTAAAATGAATATTAATTTAAATAGTACTGGGTTCATCTCTCACAGTTTTATCTCTCAGACATGTTTTGCTACTTTAATTGGCTGCATAATGTATGCAACAAAAGTATACATGTGGCACTTACCTAAACCCCACTGTGTTTATACACAAACAAGCACACTACTGTGTTAGAATCAGTGAATATGCTTTCTTACAGTTTAAGTACAAATGACTTGTACCTCATGCCAGGAATTTCCTAAATAGTTTCCATCTGTATGAGCCACTGTGATGAGAGTTTTAATGGTGTCAATATTCTTCTGCTTCATTTCAGTAATACCAGAACTCACTGTAAGCAATGTAAATCTTGCTAATGCTTGAACATAGGCATCTCTTTCAAGCTACAAATGGGAGAGAAAGAAACAGAAGTCTCATAAATATTTTTGCCATTTCTTGTTCTTTGTACAATCTGTGTGATTTCATTAACTATACCATTTACCTTTCTCTTCCTAGAACTGAATTTCCAAAGCGTAGTGAAAATATCTCAAGCTCTTCATCAGTAAAAAGAAATCTATGGGATGAAATCAGGTTCCTTCTATTCAGGAACATAAAGTGTAATGTCTGACAGCATAGAACACATAGGATGTGTTTAGTTTTCTAGTTTGGTCTTTTTTGGGGAAAACAGGATGCTGTTTGAGAAAAAATGTTGCTACTTAGCTAAGTTTTCAATATTCTTGTACTATACTCAGACCTACTCTGAAAATGCTGCCTTAGCAGACTCACTGAAGCTTTAGCATTTTTTTAATCAACATGATCTAAAAAATGTATCTAAAAGGCACATTATGCCAATTCTATGGAATTGCTCAAAACTTATTTAATCCGCATCATTTGGAGCCCTCAGAAGCTTCTGAAGCAAGTCTCATGGGTAAACAGCAAGTGACCATAATCTAGACAGATCTCACAAAAGAAAATTCTACCCAGTTACCCAATTTTTCATGCTTATGGTATCTATAAGCAACAAAGGGAACTCCTCAGATCTCACATGAACCAATTAAAATGGTAAAAAGGGGATTATAGTCGAGCCCACAAGTGCATTTTAATTCTCCTGTTATGTATAAACTGAAGGCTGTGAAGTGAAATGGTTGTTGTACACCAGATTAAAAAAATGACAATTATGAAATATATTTAACTGTTTGGATATTTAGGGCTATTTTTAGGTAAAAAAATCACTGAGCACAGCAATCACACACTGAAAACAATCAAATATAAAATATAAAAAAAAAAACAAAAAAACCCAAAGCCAGGAAGAATGGGATTAAACAGAGAAAACACTAACACCACAACAGGGACAGATTGCCACTGAGCCACTGACCACAGAATAGCTGCCCCATTCAAACCCAACCATTACTGCAGGGTATGCTGGCAAAGGCACAGGAAATGATGTAGAAGCACAGAAAAATGAAGTCTCAAAGAAAGAGTACTAAACAATGAAGCTTAAAGAGTCTACAGCCTACGTATCTTTCATAAAAACAAAACGTTTTGAGTCCTGCTCATTCACACAGATGTTCCCTCCACCCTTCTTCTAAGCCAGCAAAGTAGAAGACAAACAACTAAACATTGGGTCCATCACCCAGAAATTTAAACCTGATGATATAAGCAGATTAGGTACATCCTTTTGATGCATATCTTGTCTCATATGCTTTAAGACAGAAGTCAGACTGTGTGACAAGTCTAAGGTTAAAAGAATAATTAAAACCAGAATCTATAATTGAGGTTTTAGAGGTGAACATCATAACTATATTGTGTACTTTTGAAATTTTCTTAAAATTAAAGGCATACAGGTCCCTCCATTATCTCTCAAGGTGTGTAAACAAATGTTAACTCTTAATAGACACCAATCTTAATTTCTGTACATTTACACAATGAAATTTAAAAAGTTGCCATCACTGGTTAAGCACATGAGGAAAAACTTCATTCCAACAAAAAAGATCCTTAAATCAGCTCAAGGACAGATGTGCCAGTATCCTTCAAACCATCAGAGCTATCTGGTGTCTGCAGTCAGACAATATCCCATCTAACCAGACCTTGTGAATTGGAATCATCCTGTAATCCTGAAATCACCAACAAACCCGTACTGTTTTTAATTATACCAACAAAACAGAATTTCCACAGAAAATGGAGAAGCAGTAACGCTTACATTGAAAATGCAAAATCAACGCTTCCCATTTTCTGAAATTTAATAACTTATTTTTGGAAAAACTCCAGTTCAATCATGTCCCAAGCCAGTGGAAGACTACAACTGAACCACAGGGATCTTAAAGCAAACATGTCCTTACCCTCCCCAAGTAAGGCTGACCACTGCAGGACTGGGAGCTAAACTCTGCAGCTACTGAAACTGCTACTGGTACCAGTTCCACTTCTGCAGCTTAGAAACAAAAGTAACTGGAGTGTGTTCCACAGAACACCTACAGGCTCCAGGGAAGGCTTTGTTAATAAAATTTTTGTTCAGCACAGAGACAGGTGGTTGTGCAGAAATTAGGTAAAAAAACAGAGGAAAGAAACCTCACATGATCTCACTCAAATGGGCTTTTTTAAGCAGCTGTATCACAGGTCCTGATGTGCCTTTCCACATTAGTAAAAAGTTATCTCACTTGCTAAACACAAGTGCAAGAGGAGAAGGAAGGAAAGCATTCCCTCTTGTACCATAGTTCAACATCTTCGATTTAGTCTTATACAGCTGGTTTTTGGGTTGGTGTGTGCTCTCTTTCTGAGCATTTTCAACATACACATGAAGTAACACCATGCCAAAAATATGGATTTTGCTTGTCCCTCTCTTCAGCTATCTCTTCAACAGACTTACGGCAGACCAGTACTCCATTTATTAACTAATAACCTACAACAACATAATTGTACCTTCCCTACCAATGGTTTCTAAATAGAAAAACAAAAGCCAAAAAAAGGCCAAGTTTAATCACCATTGTCCTCTGGAGCCAGAGAGTCTGGCATTCTTGGCATTGTACTTAATGCAAGATCCATTCATTCATTACATCAGGAATGCCATTTCCAGTGCCATAACTGTTAAAAGGGTATCCATTTACAGACATCTCAGATTAGTATAATCTCTCTGAAGTTGAGAACAGTATTTCAAATACAGTTCACAGAGATACTATTTTACAGGACAGAAAGACTCATTTTATAAAACAACACATCTAAATAGCTTTGTAACAATGCCAGAAATAAAATACTTTGACATAAAAGTAGTCAATTTCTAGGGAAACAAACATTCAGCGCAGAGGCATGGAAGCACTTACCACAAAACACCAGGAAAAATAAAGGTCACTTCATGTACACTTCCAGTCAAATATCAGATGAAATAGCAATGTCAGAAGCAGGCAGCCTCTAGGTATTGCAGTGCACAGCTTCTGCAGCAAGGACTCTTAGAACCCCGCTAACATTTTGCTGGTACATAAATCAAAGTATTGTCTCAATCTTACATTTTTTACCTGAATGTTGAAAATGCAAGCAATTCGGATTGCACATCGAATACCCTCCAAACAAAGAGAGGCAACTTCGGTGTCATCACAGTCCTGCAGGCCCACACTGAATGCAGCCAGGAAAGGTGTCCATGCCAACTGGAATGTATGCAAAGCAAGTGTTATATTAGCAATTGTTGGTACTTGAAGGGAATGGTATAATCCCACCATCTTGCTGAAGTGTAAATTCCATTCTTAACTTACATAATCAACCTTGAAGCAGTCTTTTGACACAAAGGAAACAGTATATATAGACACGAAACACATAACAGTAAAAAGTGTGGTTAGAAGAGACATGAGACACAGAATGAGGCAGAAGTAATGCAGAGTGGAGCTCCCCTCAAAAGCACTTGTCCTCTCCCTCAGCAACAACCACACAGCTATCTTCAGATAGCTGTAAAAACCAAATCCTAAAGCTATGCCAATTAGATGTCTGTTAGAGTTCTAGCATTCCCAGGATGACTTTTATCTTTGCACACTGAAAAACAGAGTAAACAGTTATTGTAATAACCAACACACCATATAACAGATTTATGATGGAAAGTACATACTTAAATAAGAATAGTTTGTTCTGATAACACCAGAAAAAAACAAAATTAAAAAAAGGAGGTTAGTGAAAGTAAGGCAAACTTTATTAATCACATTAAAATTATGGAAAGCTAACAACAACAAAAAATTACAGCAGGACATGACTCTTGCCTTATCTCTCTACTACTAATTTTGCTGCCCTTTTCCCTCCATCTATTTGTACCTAAGCCAGTTTTGATGTTTCCCATTTCTCACAGTCCTTTCCCTGTGGTCAAGGCTCTCTCTAGCAAAGGCAGAAGAAACACTCAGAAGATGCAGAGGATCCTGATCTAACTACATGGGGCTATGGAGAGGAAACACTACAGAACCCAGAATTATTTTAGAAATAGTTTTACCAGCAGTCATCCCAAATGAAACACAGAGTCAATGGGCGCAGCAAGGAGCAACAGATTTCATACTTACTTTCATAATAAAATGATGCACCACAGAGTTTTGGTTCCATTTAAGCCAGCAACTCCAAAAGCACTACCTTCAAAAGGCATCTAATGCTTGCACATATCAAACTGTAACTGTGGGACAGTATTAAAGGCACTGGATGAATTCACAGATTCAGGATTTAATTCCCTACGGTATCACCTTTAAAGGTCCCTTCCAACCCAAACTATTCTGTGATTTTATGTTCAGAAATTTATGTTTTTTCCCAATGCCTTCCTAATTTTCACTGCTATTGAAATCAAAACTGATCTTAAAAAAAAAATCACAAAACTGAAATAATTTCTTAAGAACTATCAAATGGTCTGTATACTGTGCTTTGTAACTAGATGTATGCTGTTATTTGTAGGCTGTTTTGTTAATACAGGTGAAAATCAAGCCTCAAAACCAGACAATCAATTCTGGACTACTTAGATGGGTGCATAAAGTGAATTTTTGCTGTTTTAAAAATTCAGCCAATGTATCTGTAAACACAGTTGCAATGATCAATTTTATGTAGAAATCAATGGGTGAGATATTCAGAAATTTGTGAATTTTTGCCAAAAATTTAAGTCTAAATAAAAAAAAGTGAAATTAGGTATTCAAATTCACAATTCTCACTTGTTTTTGAGAAGAGGGCTCTCTGTTCAATACACTACACTACTGTCCTCAGTACTTTAATCAGTTCGTGAATATCCTCAAATAATTTCAAGTAACAACTTCTAATTTTTTGCACCTTCACGAAACATGTTTAGGATGCCTCATTTTTTGCTCATTTGAAAATGAACTTTGAAAATACGCTTTTCAGATAGTAAAGGGTAGGAAGTATTAGGACTGGTATCTTGAAGAAAATCACACTATGAATTTTACTGATGTCTGCATCTGAATTATTTCATTTCAGCCTTCAGGAAGTCAGCAGAGAGAGAGTACAGCACACCTCTGCTATGTGACACCTTGAACAGCCTAAAATTAAATTTTTAACAAGGTCTGTGCATAGTGCTCCTCCACACAAATCAAATATTATGCTAATTTTTTTAGGAAGTTGACAAAGAACTCGTAATTTGGCCTCATAGACAGCAATCTAACAGCAAGATCCTCAGTGTGCCCAGGTGGCCAAGAAGGCCAATGGCATCCTGGCTTGTGCCAGCAAGTGTGGCCAGCAGGACCAGGGAATGCTCTATATTCAGCACTGGTGAGGCCACACTTTGCATCCTGTGTTCACTTCTGGGCCCTCACTACAATAAAGACATGGAGGTGCTGGAGTGAGTCCAGAGAAGGACAATGGAGCTGGTGAAAGAGGTGGGAGTTGGTCTCTTCTCCCAAGTAACAAGGCAAAGGATGAGAGCAAAGTGGCCTCAAGTTGCACCAGGAGAGGTTCAGGTTGAATATTAGGAAAAATTCCTTCACAGATGCAGTTGATAGAAGTTGGAACAAGTTGCCCAAGGAAGCAGGGCAGGCACCAACCCTGGAAGCATTTAACAGACACATAAATTGCAGCACTTCAGGCCATGGTTTAGTGGTGGACTTGGCAGCACTGGGTCAACAGCAGGACTCAAAGCTTTTAAGAATTTACTTCAACCTAAATGTTTCTGTCATTCTTGGGCCTGGAGCTCCACCTAACCTCATAGCAGATCCCTCCAGGAACCATTTGTTTATTCAGTGGCAGTGGTCTGAGACTTCACTTCCCTGGAGTGGTTCTCAAAAGGGTCATGCGAACACCATGACTTGAACAAGGGCACAAACAAGAATACAGTAAAGCCATAACAATTTATCTCAATGGCAGATGACTGCTGTGAGCTAGGCATGCCAGAGACCACATCCAAGAGCATACTGAGGCATCATACACTGCTGAACATATTCTATCTATGAATCTGAATCACTGCTATGGAAAAGGCATTTGGGATGCAGACAGCTTTGCACTTACACAATAGCAGACAGCTGTTTAGTGTAACAGTTTAATACAGGTCCAACTTCCCCCCCTACACTGGACCAGAGTCCTAGCTTTCTGAAGTATTAATTTGCAACAGACAACATTAAAGTTTTTTCCTGGTAATTGCTCCATTTCCTTAAGATGCGTCTTCTATCAGCACAGGAACTTCTTAAAATCCAGGGTAAATGAAACTAGATTAGAAGGCTCAAAATCCTCCTTCCTGTAGCAAGTTAAGTAACTCACAAAATGAGCAAAACAGAGCAGATGCAAATCCTTAGTGTTTTCAATAAATCCTGTCAGTCAGCATTTTCTATTAAGAATCTGTAATAATCCACATGATTATCTAAACATGTATCTCACCTTAAACATGGGTCTCACATGCTCCAGGTGTGTTGCACTGGTAAAAGGGGCCTGAACGTGGCTCACTGCCTCCATAAGAGCTTTAGCTGTTTTAGCCATTTGTTCCATTTCCAAGTTATATAGGAGTCTTCTCTGCTTCTCACTAGCAACACCTACAAACACATTTTTTCTCTCATTTGTGCATCTTTAGCAAGGGTGTCTTTAGGAATATAATAATTTTACGTTTTTCATTAAGTACAATACTCAGATGCGTTTTTGTATTATCTTTACTTTCTGAAATTATCACACCAGCATTCTCATATTTCTTTTACAATATAGATAAAATTTAACTTAAGGCAAACTTGTGTTTGAAATGTAAACTATTTTTAAACCTTTATACAATTTTAAGATGTGAACGGTAGAGATTTCTTCTCCATCACCTCAACTGACAGTGTAAATATCACACCCACTAAACTAAATTCAAAATGAAGAGATATTTCATAGAAATCCATCAGCAGAGAAAATAACAATAAAAATAACTGGACAAGCTTTTTCAGTGCAAAAACTACATTAAACCTTTTCATTTCCATAACAGAACCTCCATCTCATGAAGACAGTGAAATCTAATTAGCATGCAATAATAACCTTTTAAAAAATGACAATAAACATGACATTAAGTGAATGAATACTGAAAACAGGAGTATTTCTTTTTTCCAGATGCAAATTTCCTGCAAGCAATCTGTTCATAAGGCTAACCTAGGGCTTAAATTATACAAATACGTTGGGAAAAAGTTAAATCTCTCTTAACGTTTTCTGTAGAAAAGCTAGAGTGAGTAACATCTCAATCTTCAGACTGTGCAAAAGACAAGAAGTTTTTCTGTTATCTGAGAGAGGAAAAGATAATTAATAAAGCACATGAATTAGAGCCCTAAGAATCAAATATTGCAAAATATTTAAAGACAGGTTGGTTATTGCAGGAAATCACAACAGTTACTTAAGAAAAGGAAGACACAGTGTGTGTGTTCTGCTCTGTACCTATTGGCAACCATGTAACTTCATAGAGCCCTCTGATTTCCCTGTGTTGCTGCTCAACAGCAAAACCTGCCTCCTTCATGGTCAATGCACTGATTGCCAGGAATTCAGATGGAAAGGAAGTGAAAATAAGCAGCTGTATTTAATGCAGATTTGAGGTTAACATCAGGAATTTATGTTAGAAAGGATATGAAAATAGAAGCTAGGACCCACTGTGAATTAAGTGAGTGTTGTTTGCTTCATTCAACTCTTGTTTTAAAAAGGAGAACTTCATGAAACTGAAGAGCCAACCTTTCAAGAAAGCTAGCAATGCCACTACTTACTTTGTTTACTGGATTTTGTGGGTATTGTTAACTCTTTTGTTTCTTTCATTGAAATCTTCTTTCCAGCTATTTCATTATAGATAGCAGACAAATATTCTTCAGGGAGATCTTTACTGTCATTGATACCTCTATTCATTTTAATATACTGTTCTTTAGTCATTTTATTCTTAACCTGAAATGCAGAAAGTAGCTGTAAATATCAACAAATGAGGCAAGCTTATCAAAGCTCCCTATAAAACTGCCCAGCCCACAAGAAGTTACCATCAAGAATAAACCTGCTGATTCAGAAGACATTTAAGGTATTCAACACATCTGAGACTACACTGTAAAACCTACAATGTACCACAAAGCCATGAGGATATTCCAACACTCAAATATTTGGTAGGATCCACAGATCAAATCTACGTCAAATTAGATGTACATTAAAAACCAAAGGAAAGGGAAAACAATGCTTTTTCTTGTCATACAGACCAAACTATCTATCATGCAGAAATCTACCTTACAGAAAGGCCTAACCAAAAAAACTTCAAAACCTCAACACCCATGAAACATAATACTGTTAAATAAAAGATGCATGAACGTACACTATCTTATTTCTTACACATGTACTGCTGTTAAATTGGACATCAAGCTTTTATAACTACATTGTCACAAAGCTTGAAGGTTACATGCCTATGAATTACAGATATTTATTCCAGCAACATACCTGTGGACTGTGAAGATCTGTTGTCAACATGATAATTGAGTAAGCTAAAACATATGCAGTATCTGCACTAGCAAAAAGAGTTTGCCTGAAGGCAAAAGGAGAGAAAGAATAGCAAATTTAATTTATTAGGATTTTTTACTAATTACTCAGCTTTCCAAAGTTCTGAAGAAGAAGTATATCTTACCCTTGGTTACATTCTAAATATCTAGCAGCAAATTTCTCCATTAAGCGATCAATTTTTTGAGCTTCTCCTGGTAGACGAAATCCTTCTAGAAACATGCGCAGAGCTGAAACAAAATCCTTCCCCGAAAAGTCGTGTTGGTCTACATATGCATACATGACTTCTTTGTTAAATTTATCATTGTCTCCCAGGAACTCCCCAACCTGAGTCTAAAGTAAGAATAGAAAGAGACAAACTAGTGCATTTATATTTGAAAAATAAATAACAACAACAGTCAAATGTCGTACAAAAAGAGAGGTATGTATTGCAGTTAACTGACACATATCCCTGCTTCTCCTCTACTGTCTAAAGCAAAGTATTTTGGCCATATATTCCATCATAATGCTCTTACATGCTTATACATATCTGCCTACATTCTTCCTTCTCTGCTTTTTCTCACATGCCATTTTTTCATTGGCATGTGAGTGTACAAGACAAAGTTAGTATTACTAAAGATTGTTCTCTGCTATAATGATTTTTGTAGCCAAGGAACTTATTACAGGAATGAAAAGCTTACTAAACTCAACTTTGTCCCACAGAGTATCGATCTCAAACAGACGCAAGGGATGCTCAAATAAAAATAGCTCAAATATATCTGAGTTGATCACTGTCAACACAATACAGTATGGTGAAAAAGAGCATGCATTCAGATAAGGATGCCTGTATATGTAAACTGAGGTTAAAAAAAGTTTTGATGTCTGATTCTAAGCATTAATACTGAAATTTGTGACTTCAGCCACAGTTGCAAACATGGGCACCAATGGGTGTGGCCTTTATGCACAATGGTGAGAACTGCTGCTTCAGAAAGTTAGGTTTCTCAGGACAGTACTAACATGAGATATTCCCACTCAGATACTGCAGGACCCTTCCAAGACCAGCAACATCTGCTGTCTGTAAATAAAATCAAAGAGCTAATCATGATGGACTAACTTTCCTCTGGGGGCAGAAAAAAGTGCTTTTCATGTTGTTGCACCACATTATTATTTTCACCATCTCTCAAGGACAGATACTTCTGGCAGTTCCTTACTAAAGTATATAGGATTTATTAAATTGCTTCAAGCTATACTAGCAACTAAGTCCAAGTTTTGTGTCAGCTCAAGTAGGTCAGTCTCTTGCTTTACACCTTGCTGAACCACAGGATGCATAGAACACAGGGTAGAGCTCTACTGCACCCTCCAACTCATATTCCTTGAGCTTATAAATTTTAGAAGAGAGAGATGTTTCATTTTCTTCATTCCACAATAATGTATTACACACTCTAAACACTATCAACTGATTTCCAGTTAGTATAAACACATCAGCATGAGCACAGACAACCATCAGGAAAACAGTTTCCTTACTGAATCTAATCTTTCCTCTTGATGCAAGAATTGAGCGATATCTTCAGGGGTAGTGCCAAGCATTCCTTGTTCTTGCAGGTATTGAATCCCTCTCTTTGGTTTCTTGTTGAATCTGTACAATGAAGAGCAATTTGAAATGAGAGTTAATCCTTTTACTCATGCACAAAGCTGTACCAGCTTAAGTAAAGAAATTCAGAAATTTCAGATGAGATGCTGAAAAATCTACATATTAAGTATTTTTCCTTTATCAAACTGCACATTAGATGGGAATGAGCCATTCCTATTTACTCTGGCACTCATGAAGAAAAAAATATTCCATCAAGACAGCAAAATCTTGAAAAGAATAATTATGCTGATTTTTATCTATATGAAACAATTAACAAATCCATTAGTTGCCTGTAAAAATGGAAACATACAAAACAGAGAACCAGGAACACTGAAAGAAACTGAAGCCCTAAAGGACTAGGGCATATTTGTGCAGGGTCCCAGAACTGTATGACAGGAAACTTTCATTTTTGCATAAAACTGACCTCACTGAGGAGATTAAGGTGATGAAGATGAAATCACATGAAGATTCATGTCTGACTGCACTGAGAAATTACATTATCCTCCAGTTCTAATTATGACCAGTTAATTAATCATAAGGACGCATCAGCATAAGCATATAGGCATTTTCACCAATAGCATGTACATTAAAAATGGGTCACATTAAAATGATCACGAGTTCAATGTTCTTTTTATCCAAATATAAAAACCTTATTTTTAGACAAGCAGGTCTGGAGAAAAAAGAACAAACATTCAGAGTACTCATCTTCTAGCTGTGAGGAATTAGGTTAACACAAAACACTGTTGACAGGCTCCAAAGGGGACACCATTCAGCACTCTTTCACCAGAGGAAGTGCTGTTACATCCAGAGTTTTTTCCTAACACAAGATGAGTATCTATGAGGAGAAGGAAGAAAAACCCAGGAATCTTCATAGCTCCAAAAGAATCCACCCTCCCATGGGTGATAAAAGGGCACTCACAAGTCAATTCCTTGTTCTATTATTTCCTTTTGCTGCTTTAGGACTTCAAACTGCTCTGGGTTGTCAGTGCCAGACATCTGTGTGCTGTAACTGCCAATTCCTGATGAAGCAGTAGAATCCAAAGAATTTAAGCTTCCATATCTGTTAATTGTCTCAGGGTGTTTGGTTTCACTGCTGTCCTGTTCTGTGGGTTTTTCTTGGCCTATAAATTGGAAAGGGTTACATATATCCAAAATATATACAGTGACAAGAACTAAAAATCACATGTCAAATCCTCAATGCAGGCTTCTAAAACTCAGGGTTATCTTCAATTATGTATTTTATATATATATATATGTATATATATATATATATATTCTGCTTTTATTTTGGTGGGGAAAAGTAAATAATAATTAAAAAATCACTACACCATATCAAGAATAATTCTTTCAGTTCATTACTGAACATACTGAATTACATACTGAAATTTAATTTAAGACATACTTAAATTAAAACCATCATTTCAGGCACTTGGGAACAAAACCCCCAACACCTCAGAAAACCAACTACAGCTTTTATATTTTATTCTCAAATCCAGTGTCACTTTTAACCTGAAGCAACTATTTTAAGTTTTTGAAACACAGTGTCCAGAAGAATTTGGGCATGCCAAGGAACTGGTGCTCTCAGTTCACCAAGACAGCCATGCTAACCACTCCTAGAAAGTTTACTACCTCCCCTACCAACTTTTAAGCACTTATTCTGAAAATTCTGGCCTAACCATAGGTCAGATGAAAACAAGATTAAAACAAGTAATTATTTAGTTGCTTCATGGCTTACAACATTCAAACTTCTACAGCTATAAAACTTCTAAGAATATTCAGTAAATAGGTAATTTTTAAAATAACCAGCAAATAAGCAAAATAAATACTCTCTATTCAGCTTGCTTTAGCAGTTATTTAATCAATATGAAATTATTTAAAAATTAGGGGACCTTCAAAGAAAATTTTGAGACACTTTTAAAATCAGAAATACAGAAAATAACAGGATTTAGACGTTTTCAGTCCAGTAGCGTTCTAGGAATTCATACAATTAGGAAAAGACAAGTAAGACAACTTGTTTAAATGACACCACACTTATCAATATTTCTACCAAAGGAAAAACAGTCTAGACATTATTAGCATCAAAATACTGAAGAACATCCTGCAGCACCTCATTACTAAAGCTAGAAGAAACACATCATATGTCTTACCAAGGGTTGTCTGGGAATTGGGATTTACATATTGATCCTTACTCCACTCCACCATGCATTTCAAGATCGATACTAAGCATTCCAATCCTTTTTTCCTCAAACTTAATTCCTAGAAAAGATTTAATAAACAATTAGTTAGTGGACTGGAGCGTTTAGTCTCAACTTATCATGCCAAGAAACATGAAACTCATAAAGTTTGGTGCAATTTTTACCTGAACATTGGACATGCCAAGTTCTTGGCTACCCCGTCCTTGAGCAATCTTTGATAAGTCATTAACAAGCCTTTCAAATATATTTGCTGCATTTAAATCACAATCATAGTTCACATAGATGTCCACCACGCTCTGAGCATCTATAAATAAAATGACATTGTCAACCTTGGAGTTGTAATTTAATAAGTAATTGTAAGTAATTTAATGAAATTTAATGAATTTAATTGTAAGTAATTTAATGAAAGGCAAGTATAGTTTTATTCTTTGAGATAGAAAACAAAATCTAGAACACAACAGTCCTTAATACCTGCACATATCCTTGTCAGCGTTTGTATAACCATCCACTTATGATCAAATGAGCTAGTTGAAGTTTCCAAGATATACAGGAAAATTTCTTTGAAGAAAACCTAAAAAATATCCCAGGAAGAGGGAGAAAAGAAGTCTATTACAAAACCAGTCACTAACTTTGATGGTCAAAATTCCAACGTAATTCTGAAAGTGGTACTTTAGAAGTACAGGAAATAATGAAACGGGGAAAAAAAATGGAGGAAAGGAAAAAATACAACTTACAATTGATACATGCAAATTAGGAATTTGAATTATTTACTTATGTGCTTCTGCAGTGTTGTCCAGGTTTATTTTCTGAGCATTCAAAAGCAGAAGAATTTGGAATAATGTCAAATCCTGAAGAATAATTCAGCGCAACAAGAACTGTAAGACTCTTAACTGCTGTTAAGAGTCCCTCTGGGATTTTGAAAGAAGAGGTATTACCTCATGACAAAAATACTTTATCTACAAGATGATGCCATTACGGCACAAACATAACAAACAGCTACTTATGCAAATTTGAAGTATTGGACCTTCATTAGAAGGGAAACATCTTGACACAAAAGAATCACTCTACAGTATTAGATTAATATTGGAAGAAGGGTACTGGTCAGGCACAGCATGCAGCAACTCCATTAACAGAAAAGTTACTCTTCACTAGAATACAGATAAGTTTGCCTCAAAATAATTTCAGTACAGATGCTGTTGTTTGGAACAGGAACTATTTTATCCCCTATCAATTATTTCCTCACCAGATCCATCAGCACCATAGGCTGACTAATTCAGCCAAGCTTGCTTAGCAGCTAAACTAAGGCTTGTTCTTGCTTCTTCCCTGGGCAGCGGCAACTGCTGTAACAGCACCTGAACTCAAAAGTGAACAGGGCATTACATCACTGTTCTGCACTTCTGAGAGCTCAGCTCTTCACAGCCACTTGTGACTTCCAAATTCACAACACAGTTTTGGACACAGTTCACAACACTAAAGGGATGCTGAGAGTCTCAATCCACTCAACTTCTCCAATAGCATCACACAAATATCCAAATATAGAACTATCCTTGTTTTTAATATTGACTGTTCCTTCATAGCACAGAATTTTTACTGAGATTTTTATGGTATTATCCAGGTAGAGAAAAACATAAGGCGTTTTCCACTTTAAGACATACATCTGGGGAAGAACAGCAACACTGATTTTTAGGCAACTTTGGTGGTAAGCTATTTGCTCAAGCAAAATGTGCTAACAATAGTTAGATTTTATTGATCTCTTTAGAGAAATAGAGGTACACAGCACAATGCAATGCCAGCTTACTGTCCTAATAAGGAAAGCATCCCTAGGAAACATAAGGAGTTCAACACATAACAATTCAAAGACTTGAACGTGCTTAAACAAACTTAAGCACACTAGACTGATTTTAGCCACAAATTCATGTAATCAGAGAAAGACAAGAATTTAATACATGTCTTGCTGTGAGTAGCCCTCAGTTAACTGAAAGACACTAATTTTACATACTCTCTGGAACTAGCAAAAGCACTTCTTTTCTGGTAAAAAAATTTTTAAAAAGTCACTGATGAAGCAGAGAAAAAGGTTTCAGGGACAAAAACTAAACCCAAATCTAAGCTAGAAGAGAAAATAGCTGGAAGCTCTGCATACTATCAAGGCACTTCAGATCTCTATTCCTCTGAGACCAAGCTGACTTCTTGCTTCTGGTGTCACCTTTGGACAAGCACATCCTGGAATGAAGAATTTCTCAAAACCATAGTTATGGTTTACATTTCAGCTATCTAAAAATGCTATTTATCACTATATAACTTATAGCAGTTCACATCACAGAGCTGAGACTTTGTTCCTAATACATTGGAAAACTAAACCAGGAAATATCTATTTATTACATTTGGTCAGCTGAAGGATAAGTTTTAAGGTATTCACAGTTATGAAGGGGTGGTAATGGTAAGTACAGCTAAATGACACCCCAACTCCTCTGATATCTAGGATTTGATTTGCTGCAAATATATTCATTAACATGCTCAGAATTACTGTTACAATAGAAGTAAGGTACAAGTCAAACTATTTTACTGTCAGAGGGCAGCGTTAGCTAAATACTTAAGTCAATGGGCCACGGGAGGGTCACTTCCAAAAGAATCTGAAACTATTCTTTTCAAACATGCCAGAAAATTCTTACAGAGATGAAAAATGCAGCCTCAATCCCAAAATATATAGATTTTTGCATATTATAAATCAGAGCATATGGCTCTCCTTACAGCTCCAAGACACAAACTGCATGTGAAGTTATCTACATGTCTACCCACATCTTCAGAATAACCTTTAGGATCAGTAGCTGAAAGAAGAATTCTTAGCTCACAATCAGGAAAAAGAAAGAAGTTTCTAGAAACTGCTGTACCCTGTACTTTGTAATAGATGGGTACTTTAGCAGCATCAAGTTTTTGGGTTTCCAATCACAAGGAGGAAATGTAGCCCTGATGTGTGGTGATGGTCCTTAGCATAATCTGCTACAATAGTGTAGGGCATCCTATATCCAGTTTTTCCCCATATGTCTTCATTTTCTATTAGGACTTTGTGAAAGGCTAGCAGTGATGGAAACCTATCAAATTTCTGTCAGGGAAGCCGAATGCAATGTGTTCACCACCTACATGCTGACTTGTAAACTCTCTGAACACAGCAAGTCCAACACTTTCTGGGAGGCAGGCTGTGGGACTGAGAACAGCTCCACCCAGTCTGTCTGATGTGCCAAACACTGCACACACACTAGTCTTGCTGAGCACACAGTTGGCCTTGAAGCTTTTCAAAATGCATCCTATTTTCAAAGCACATTCAATCATTTCTATCCAATCTATGTTCAACCATATACAGTAAATCTTACTGGTTTTTCCCCACAGAAGTATCAAAATAACCTGGTAAGCGACAACAATACAATAATTTTCTGACATGCTAATGTCAAAATGAGGTTCTTCCTCCAAAGCTGCCATAACACATCAACTTGTCCAACGACATTCACAGATGAAGAGAATCCATGAATTCAAGGTCCTTATAATAGTAAGATTTATCAACATTTCTAAGCATCTCTTCATATACTTAAGTTTCACATGGATGGATCAATCTGTTGGCTTCAGTATTCACACCTGAATCCCCAAACGAAAAATGGCTAAAATAAACAGCAGGGACACACTGCACACAGTACTACTTTATTCACCACAGAAGTAAGATCTTTAACACATGGGGAACCACAGGAGGGTATCCATGTGGTTTAACAGGTCAGAGTTGTTCTGAGGAGCTGCTTGTACATCATGCACAAAGAGCTGATCTCAAGAACAAACCCTCCACATACAGAATTACAAAATATTCCAGGCTGGATGGGATCTGCAAGAATCATTGAGTCCAATTCCTAAGTGAATGGCCCATATAGGGACACATCTTCCTTCTCCCTACAACTTAGAACTGACCCACTGAAAATTCACAATGCCTGCAAGGACTCAGAGAATTTATTGCAAAGAATATGGATTTATCTCCACTTATAGTCCAAGGAGTTAAATTGTGTGCACACCTTTAGAGGAAATGAGATCCAGGACATATATTGACAGAGGCCCTGATAGGCAAAGGGAAGTGGCTACAATAATGGAATAGCTGGGACTTCCCCAGAGAAGAAGTCTGTTCAAGTGATCTCAAAGAAAATCCACAATGGTTTTGATGACATTAGTTTTTATTCTAAAAATCTTTTGCAAAACCATATATTATCCAGTCTTTTTCTGAGTGTATTCATTTTCTTCATTTATAATATGCAGTGCTGGGCTAAATTTCTTAATCACAATATTGAACATTGGTTGAGCTTAGCCACAAAGCTACTCAATTCTGAGTTTCAGCAATACTCTGCGATAGGACCATGCCACACCCAACAGAAAACTTCAAAATAAGGAAAATCTGGCAGTCTTACACAAAAGCTGTGAGTCACAAAGGAAAACAAATTTATTTAAGCAACATCAAGCTACACAAATATAAACAAATGTTCACTTAACACCTACCACACATTTAATTAGAAATTAATGTAACATACCTCAATCTGCATCTTTAGATGAGTCTTAAAGTTTGACAGGAGGGTAAGAAATATGGAAAGTGAAAGTTCAAAAACTTCTGGAACTGATGAGACTCCATTTTTTGACAGTGCAACACAGAGGTACTGCTTTATAGCATTAATGAACATCTCATTTGTCCTGAAGACTGGTCCTGCATTTTGCAGAATGGACAGAAGCAACTGCAATGAAAGAATCTTTGATCGCAGTTCATGAGATCTAGAACAAAACAGTGCAGCACATCAGCCCAGTGTAAGCCATAAAAAATAAAAAAACCCATTATTTTGAAAAGTCAGTACAAACGACAATGATTTCGCAAGTGCAATTTTAATGACAGTAACTCAAATTTGACACAATCAGTTGCAGAAAGAGTCATAAAAAGATGTTGGGTCTTTTTTTGTTGAATTGTTCATTTTTCAACCAAGAATGCAGGCAAGACTTTTCCAGAAAAGGAAAAAATTACTGCTGAACCACTCTCTCTTCTGCACCACAGAACAGCAGCAACAAGAGGCAATGCTGCCCTTTCAGCCAGAGGATGAAGGAGCAATCTTTCCTGTTAACAGAGCTTTGGAAGATCCCATCTAAAATCCAGCACATCTACCAAACCCTGACTAGTAAAAGGTGGAAATTCTCTATTTCTACCAGCATGGAAAGAGTACTTTCCATACACACAGAATACTTCCTGCCAACACTGAAATCTCTTTTCTCAAATACAGCAATTATCAGTCACTGGGCCCATCCCACTCTGAGAGCAGATAAGACACAAAATGTGCCTATTTTAAGCATGGCAATCACCAAGTCAGGTAACTGCAGTGTCCTCTGGTGCTCCACAGTAAGACTCTTACAGACTCATGTGAACTTCAATTCATGTCAGAAACAGTGCTACTATTTCTGCTTTAAAAACCCCAAAACAACAAACACAACAAAACAGCCAAAAACCCCTCAAACCACACATGAAAAAAGCATAAAGGAAATCCGCACCTATTAAAATCCAATGCAATAAATAGCATTCCAGGTGAAACCATTTTCTCCTAAGACTCCTGATGCTCCTTCCCACTCCTGATCATTTCAAAAAAGGCTCTATCTCTTCTGAAGAGCAGGTACAGACACAATTGGCTTTCCCAACAGGACAGTCCCCAGCTTTCATAAAACAACTACCCCTGACAGAGGACAGTTACAAAACATAGGGAACAATGACAGGAAATTTTTCATCCAGTACAGCCCAGACACAGTAAGGAATGCTTCAAGTCAATCTGTGACACACAGAGTAGCTGGATATTTGCTATATATTGCAAATATAAAAGTTTAATTGAAAAAAAAAAAAGTAATTCCAGTCTTGCTAAAACCAAAAATGCTAATTAATATCAAATACATTGCAAATAAACTCAATTATTTCTGCCCAATGAAGTGGTATGAAGAAATCAATCTGCAAACATCTCAAACTCAAAATATAATTCCAACAGCAGACTTTTCTTCTAAACATGCTTTTGAGAAGGAAATAACTACTCAAACTGAGTGAGGAACTTGTCCCTCATATTTCTCCTAATGGGCTACAGGTCAAAGTCAATCCAAAACTGCTCTCTGTAAGAGCTCTTCAGGAAACGCTTGATGCTGGCACTGCATGGAAGATATAACAATCTCTTTCTGATGCAAAAGGCTTGGTTTTGTATCACATGGTGTGCAGACAGCACGTGACCAGATCATACTTTGCTATGGAATTTAAATATGGGGAGAATTTCAGTCATAAATAAAATCTGAAATATTTTATTGTGCCAGCTCCCACCTGAAATCCTCGATATGTTGACTTTAACAATTTTGTATGATGTGTAAAGCCCATTCAACTTCGAACAGGTTTAAGGTAAAAACAAAAACCAGCAAGCAAACCTTCGAGCTATATTCCACCCCCATCTTAGTTTATTCCAGAAAAAGAGGAAACAAAGACATTAGCCAGGTTCCCAGAAAGCAAAATGCTGATCTTAACTCCCAAACTTGTGATTTTAAGCTAAAGCTTCAAGTTCAGTTACCTAAAATCTAAAAATATTTTCATTACCGACTTCACAACAAATTTCATTGAAAGTAAGGTTTTTAAAGAGGCAGATAAGACTCTTGAAATGCCATAGATATCCTACGCCTCCTCTTCCAATTACAGCATGTTTGTGATAGTTCAAAGAGCCATCAATGCCTCAGAACCGTCAATAAATTTTAGGCACTTCTCCAAATATGGGATATCTTCATATGTATTTGCTGTGAATTTTTGTTGCCCTGAATGTCTTTTTCTCCAATTTGTTTTGTACGAAGAGCTTCACCGGTTCTAATATGAATGTCAAGGAGTTCATGGATTCAGAAGTGATTCTCCAAGTGCCTCAATAGCTACTACTGCTTTGCAAGGGGAGTTAATCCACTAAAGCCTTTAATAAATGGGCAGCTTTAGTCTCAGAGTACTAACTAAAACCACAGGATTTTCAAAGCATTTCCTGGAAGACAATTCTCAGAAAGAGTGATCAAAACCCTTGTGCCTCAGTCTTTGTTCTCTTATGTCCTGACTTTCCAAAGTACATCGCTAGATAATTTTAAAACGTTCATTTATTAAATCTTCAAACCTTTTTTACTACATCATACCTTTTCAACTTATTAAATCCACACCACACATCACTGATATAAGTAAACTGCCTTGAAGTTACCTGCTTTAAAAGCTAGACTCAGAACAGTAAAGCTGATTTTATTTTTAAGAATACCAGGCCTTTCAATGTCATCTGAATTCATACTACAGTTTCAATTTGATCTCTTAACACTCCTTGGAACAAAAAAGCACTTCTCTTGAAATTATTAGCAATTATTCCTAATGTGCAAAAAAAAAATTATATAAATTATATGCATATAAATCCAAGATCAGAAAGCAAACCTTTCTACTGACACTCAAATTTAATACTGGCACCCATCTATAGAGGAGACTCTATATTTGCTTTACAACAAACTATTCTATAAATGAAACTGAAGACATAGTATCTTCAGTCAGAAGAAACAGCCAAATAAAATCTTTGTTATCAAACATTTCTGTTTTGATTAAGTAGGCTGACAGAAGTGTCCAACCTGAACAGAAGAATGAAACACTACATCATGAATTTATCATAACCAGTTATCTGCTTTCCAGGTGAGTAGCTTATATCAAGTACAGCTGAGGGTGTCTACTGGATACACAAATGTGCTGGTTTCGGCTGGTGTAGAGTTAATTTTCTTCCCAGTGGCCAGTACAGAGCTGTGTTTTGGATGGAGAGCAATATGCAAGAGATGAAAGAAATTATGGGGCACAACCAGCAACAGTTACAAACCCAGAAGGTACCAAAAGCAGACCAATGTGAGCAAGACTAGAAAACCTGATGATCTTCTATACAAACTCTTTTCAAAGGCATTATAAACAGCAACTAGGAAGCACATGTTGTACTTATAAAAGGATAGATGTTAAGAAACTTCTGAACAGGTATACAAAAGATGGATTAAAACATACAAGTACGTTTCCAAAGTTTCTATGTTCTATTTACCATGCCATTAGTTTCTCAGTAACAGGACTCACAAAAATTTTTAAATATTTATATTGTTAGATTCATTAGGAAAACTTTTAAATTCTACTTACTTTGGATCTGGTGGTCCATCTGACAGGGGCTTCATGGAGAGTTTACACAGTGACCTGAATACAAGGAAGGCATCCTTTTGTAAAATGTGGGAAAACTTAGCACCAGGGGTAGGTCCTGAAGAATTTCCAGATTCCTAAGGAAGTTAATATATTTCAGTATTCCATTTTACATTAGCAGGGTGTGTAAGGAAATCCCCACCTCCGAGCAATAAAAAGTTAATATATTACACAAATATAACCAATTTACTTTAGCTTTATAGTCTCAAGATTAAAAAAAACCAATATGCTGCAGTCCAGTTGAATGAAAGTCACCACTAAAAATTGCCTACTCAGTAAGAAGTCAGAATTAATTAAAGAGTGTCATGAAATTAGGTAGGTCAAGTTTAAGTAGGGTGATTGAGTAGGGTGATTGCTGCCAGGCACTTTCAGTAGATAACTAGTTTAAAAAGGCCCAAACACCTGACATTTTAATAGAGTATGAATTGTTACCTATCTGCTGCCAGATAAGTTTGATAAAATTTCTATGGTACAATAAACACCCCTATTACCAAGTTCTTGCAGGTCAGTATTATTGTTCCATACATAAGCAACATGTTATTTGTATGGCCTGCATGACTGTAACTTTTGGAACTTAAACTTATTATTTTCAATCCTAATTACTCAGTACATTCTGTCAGCAAATATTCTTGGTCAGCTGGCAAGTGTATACATGTCTCATACAAGAGAGGGAGTGTATTTTTACATCTATTTTGTTAATGAAAATCAAATCCTCTCGGACATGAAACTCTTGCTTTGAAATCACTGCATTAAGATCACGCTATCAGCTTGAAACTTCTACTTATTGTTTGAAAAGAGCACACTAAAATTACACAGGTATGTGTATAATTGGCTATATGTTTCACTATGCATACTGAACACTAGTTTTACAGTTTCTCAGGAGCATTTAATAAAACAGGAAACTGAGCTCTCTTGAACACAACTCTATGGGACAACTAAAAACATGCTGGTATAAAAAAGACATCACATGCAAAATTTATTCAGAAAAATTTCATTTAAGTAGTGCATTGAAGTAGAGTAACATGACATAATTCTTGAAATTCATCTCAGTAACCTATTTTATGAAATTATACTAATCACTCTGCACAAGCAGTGGGTAACATTTAAAACATAATACTTTTTTTCAGTATTTCCTAATTTCTGTCTGCCTGTACCTGAGTATCGTTGGAAGAGACAGATAATCTGTCATCAGGTAAAGATGGTGTATAAGCAACAGAAATTGGAGTCCCTGGAATTCCATTTGCCTGAATGTTTTCACTGTCACTGCCATCCTCTAATGATACAGTTGTGCCATCACCACCTGCAGTCCCTTCCACATCTATCAGAAAAGATGTAAAAGTTATTAACAAATATTATATGAGATGAAAAATTAAAAGGGCTTTTAAAACCAACATTTAAATACTTAAAAAATCATAAGGAGGAGTTCAAGACAGAATTTACATGGCACTACAGAACTATAAAAATTGCAAATACTCTTAATTCCCAATAATGAAAATTACAGTAAGAAATTGAATTATAATTTCACACTGTCAGGGTCGCCATACTACCAAGTTTCCAAGAAGTATTGGTATGGGACATCACTCACTAGTCTGATAAACAATTTTCAACAAACTGAAAAATATAGCTACTACAGAGAGGGACCCATTTCTGAAGAGTGTTCACATAGAAACAAAATAAAATAACAATAAAAAACCCCAAAAAACCACCAAGAATTTGTATTTTAAAAGAACATTAGTCTCCAATATAGACTGTAAAACAATGTATGAAATCCTGTCCATTCTACTGTTAAATAATGTACTGCTAAAGTCTGACAGCACAACTGTCTTAGCATGTAAGTCATACTTAAATGATGATAAATTTTAGTTAAATATTTAAAAGTAGTAAAGTAACTCTTAAGGTGAAGAACCAGACCACAGTCACTACTGACTAGACAGATATTAATATAATACCTCCAACTACTATGTTCACCATTTCCTGCACAATACTTTCTACAATTTCTTGTGCCTTCTCTTCACACTCATTGCTTTCACCATCGTATGTTCCTCCATCAGCTTTAGAAAGATCTTTATAAAGAAAAACAAACACAAACAAGTATTAATGAGAAACTCCAAAATTCAGAAGGTATTTTGCTTGCACTTAATATTTCAGAATAAATGTCTGGATGCTTCAAAAATAGGTATCTGCAGAATGCAAGAACTCCAGTGGTTAACCTGTAAATGGCAACTAATCTACAGGCCTGTGCCAACAAAACACACCAATTTTGTATCTTCACATACATTAAAACACAGAAAACTTCAGGGTTTTGAGACATTGTTCTCAAAAATTGTCACAACATTACACAGATGCAGAAAGGAATTTTTGATACAGATTGTGTAGGATTTAAGTATGCTCTTGAGGGACAGTGATAACAAGGACAAATGGACATTCTGCATTACTCAACTACTTGAAAACTTATGCCTTACACCAGATAGAGAGAAAAGATAATCCTCAAGCCTTTCTTTTTACAGACCTTTTCCCTCCCTCCATGAAACAGAAATACACACTGATTACTTTCTGCTGCTGTGGCTTGGTCAGCTTCTGTCTGTTCATTTTCAGCACTAGAAATATCAGATCCATTTTCTGCCTCAATATCTTCTTGAAGGTTCTTGTCCACATCGTTTGTGCTGTGGTCAAGCTCTCTCTCATGGTCTTTGGACAGTTGATCAGCCTGTGCTGGAATATGTCTCAGCTGAGGTGATTCAGGCTCATGATGGCTTACTGGAGACTGTTGGAGATGGTGTTGCTGCCTGTGTCTTTCCTTTTCCATCTGTTTGGCTTCCTGAAGCTGCAAAAGCATTGCAAACACACAAAAGTTCACTATCAAAATAAAACAATAAGATACATGCATTATTTTATAAAATGACATCTCTATTGTCTTTGCTTACACAGTAACAGTTTAAGAAAATGCATCTTTGTTTAATTATAAATAACTTCAGTGTCATGGGATAATCCATTGCAAGAGGGCTGCTCCCCAACTATGCATGTAGTTCATAGCTTCACTATCAAAGAAGGGATGACTACACTACATAAACCATAGAACCAAGAGTTGTCTGCCTGCCCTATAGGGAAGCTCAGGGAGTAGATGTGACAATAAACAAGGAGTGCTTGGAAAAACATCAAGGCAAACTTTTTTCTGTGCTCCCTTGTTCTGGAATCCACAGAAAGGGAAGAATTTCTGTGACTTCTGTACACATCCCCCACCCCCAAACTCCATATTTTCTACCTATTTCAGAGTGCAAAACACAAGAAGAAAAATATCAGATACCAGATTATTTTCTTTCCCCAAAGAACCCAAGTTAGAAAAGCCAAAAAGCCTTAATTTTGATGAAACCAATGTCTTAAGCTGGTTTGCTTTCAGAAGGTAGTTTCTAGATAAAGATACTGAGATACTCACTGCTTGATTTTCCATACGTGCAAAAATGACATTCAGCATTTGTGTTAGAGTGGCCTTGGCTGTAGTTTGATTTATAAGATTTTTGCTTGCTAGGTAGATATTGTAACATGTTCTTACAGCCTGTAGTACTGTTCCTTCGTGGATTTCTATGTGTTGAGATGTTACTGCAGTGAGCAAAGCCTAAATAAACACACATATACATTTACCAGTCAAAACATTTATCAGTCAAAAAGTTTGCAAATTAATAAATACCAAAACTGGACTACTTCTAAGATATATCTAAATACATATCTTGAACTGCAATTTAATTATGTTTTCCCACATACTCTTGTAGCCATATTGGAAAATCATACCAGTTATATTAAACTGAGTGTTTTTAATCAACATATCTAAGAATCACATGTTTCATAGCATGTGACAGCAAGAAGTAACCAATGGAGCCATCAGAGAGATAGATAATAGAAGTTATCCTCAAATTTCCTAGTCACAAAACAGGAGCAGACTACCTGTTAAAGCCTGGAAGGGAAGCCAAAGGGTCCAAACATTGTTTAAGAAATAAATGTAAATGTGATGAACAAAGATTCAGTATGAGGTTAGACAGCTATACTAAGACAACTGCCCTTTATAACAGCTTTTTGGATAGATGCTAGAAAATTGTGTTGCCCTCTATGTAGAAATTTGCTTATTTCTTCCTGTTTGCACTAGTTATCTGCTTCTCTTTAAAAAAAAAAAAAAAAAGCACATAAGCCTGTGAAAGATCAGGTAACACAGAAGTAAGGAACAAATTAGCTTTATGTGAAGCAGAGGCAGACTGGATTAAAGGGCAGAAATAGAGGCAGATGAAAGCTGAGTGCAGGGTTTGAAAACACTGTCAGAGATGTGTGTAGGAGAGTGGAACGAAAGGGGGAGTCTGGTTTGCAACAGTTTATATTCATCACTGTAATCCAGAAGAAGGAATGAGGGAATTTTGAGCCTTAAAACTTGGACAGTTATCATTTAATGGGATGTTGAGGGTAAGGAAAAAACTCAAAGCCCTGCAAAGATCCTATTTTTTTTGATTTATCACAGTTAAAACCAGAATTTATTTCAAGTGTTGCGTAATTTACTTATCAAACACACCTCTCATCTCTTACTGACACTGTCAGAACTTCTATACACACAAGGCACCAAGAAGTGGAGAAATAGTACCCATCACTCACTCAAGCCCCTTAAAAAGTAAAATCAGTCACTCTTGAAACCAAGCTGAACAAGTGTAGCCCAGGCATAAACAGCTGTTTTTTCCAAACCACTACCGTCTGGACCCAATACAGGACATATTTAGATTTAGTTAATATTTCTTTCACTCAGTTACAAATTACACCACTGACACATTTACACACATATATTTAATACACCAGTTTAAGAACCACCTACAGCTTTTCACTTGGAAGACAAGGTCTCTTGCAGCCTAGCACTTAGGACACTGATGAAAGGTGCAGGGGGATCCAGTCTCCATCTCTGGTTCTGGTGATGGCATTCATAAAGTTATTCCTTTGTGTCACCTTCTGTCTCCTTCTTAAATTTGGATGAGTAAGAAGCTGATATTTGAAAATTAAATTTTAACTTCCATTTCAGTTCAGTGAAATCTTATGGTATTTTTTCACCCAACTTTTAATAATAGAAAGTAGAGCCAGCTAGTAGAGAAAGGTGACAAGGCTACAGATAGATTATGTGCTCTTTTGTTTTAATTGGCTCAACAGCTTGAATTTCCTAAGTTTTTTTCAGTATGCTTGTTTTGAATAGTAGAGCCTGGTTCTTTTCACACCACCTGATTAGAGGTGTGGAGGCAAAGAAACACTTCAAACACACACTGAGACATACCTCCTTAATATATTAATCCAAATTCACTGAACAATATTTTCCGTGCAGCCTGAGGAATCGGTGTTTCTACAGGACATCTCTCTACAGACAGCAAACTATACAAGAGTTGACAGAGCTCTCCATAGTCACTTCTTTGGGTTTCTTTCCTTCCCAGGCACTAGATACCAATCTTAATGACTATCATACACATTTGCAAACTGATAGGCATTTTTAGCTTTGATCTCTTGCTAATCTCTTCCATCTTCCTTACAATTTAGAATCATCCTCAGGCTATTAGGCTTTCTAACTTCCCATCTCAGTGCCATTTCTCTTCTGCTAGTATGCCAATCCAGCAGAAATATGAGAACAAACACCAGACAGAAAGTATTTTACAATTACTTTCTGAACATTCTTCCCTCTTGACAGTTTCCATTTAGGGTTCAATTTGATGATATGCCCCAGACAAAATCACCTGATTCTCTATCATAAAAGAGTTTATCATCACAATGGCATGACAGCTAACCCCGAGAAACCACACGTTATGATCAGGAGTGGCCGTACTGCTCCTCTGAAACCCTTGTGAACTCACACATTAGAAAAATAAACCCTTTCTTTCTCATTTTAGTCCTTTTCTTCATGTTACTCCCCCTTACTCTGTGACCAAACAACTACCATGTCCAACTCGAGGAAGAAGAGAGGGGTGACAGATGAGTAGAGGACAATCACCTCAGCCCCCAGTGAAGCAGGGTTACTCAAAATCTAAAACTGCTGCAAAACACAAGTCCTTGAGAGATGAAGTAACAAAAGCTCTGCCTTCCCTCCCAGCCACACTCTTACTCTTACTTTGCAACAGGTCCAGAGCTAAAAGCCACCTGTGCTATTTTAACAGCTACTCAACAATACAAGTAAAAATCATAGAAAACAAAAGCACCCTCATGTGGTTTTCTGGTGTTTAGTTTTGGGGTTTTGTTTGTTTTAAAAGTGATTTCAGTAGATGCAGAGTATTAAATGCTTGCTAGGACAAGGAATGGGGTAAGGGAAAAGTCTGGGAGCAAAGCCTGGACAGAAAAATGTCTCTGCAGAGGTCAGAACAGCAAGCTACTCCTATGGAGTCACAGCATTACGTAGCTCTTTTCTACCACGTAAAGTTTTGCTGCTCAAGGCTTTTTGCAATTGAGTTCCCACTCCTTCTGGTCACACTTAGCTCATCTGTTTCCACAGCATCTTCACTGTGAGCTAATAAATAAAGAAAAAAGAAGCCTACTTTATTTACTCCTCCCCCTTGCTGCTCTTCAAAAACAGAAGGAAACCTTTGTGAAAGGTTAGCAGCACCTCACTCTCCTTCGGGTCCTTCCACAAAAGCTTTCTTTGTCACAAAGCCTGCAAAATACCAACAGTCAACAAGCCCTCCTTGCCCTGAAACTACTGGCTACCAAACTGTGAGTTTGTTTCCTTATGCTTTCCCTCCAGTCCTTCACACTTACTGTTCTGTGTTTAAGAAAGACCCTACAGTTCTGTGCTGCCACCTACTTACTAAAAATAAAGCTTATTTGTTTTTATAAACAAGCATTGGATGGCTTTGGGAAAGGAGAAAAATCTCCAGGTTACATCCTGAGTTACAGATGATCATATCTTTGTGTGACACTCGCAGTATTTTTTCTTTTAGCCTGAAGCACGTTTGCCAAGTGAATTCTCTATTATTTAAAACAAATGCCTTAGAACAGTTCAGGAAGTATCATGCTTTGTGAGGCAAAACAAATGTAATCTTAAAAGTAAACTAAATTAACAATCCTCTGCTAAAAACATCCAGCATCCACCTATAACTCAAAATCTTTGATTCCTCTCACACTGAATATTCTACAAGAACAGCACGGTTACAGCACAATAATGTGACTACAACCAGGAAAAAAATTTCAACTCATGGTCAGTTTTTTCTTCCCCTCAGGCAACTCTGATCATCTTATCTTAGGAATGACACAGTACAGCTGTCATCTGATCAGCACAGGCTTACTTCGTCTTAATTTTGCAATTCAGTTGCCTGGAAACTCTGGAGTACTTGGAACAGCACATAAAACACAGTAGCCCTAGCTCCTCTCTTTAGTGTGAATTAGCTACTAGAACCACATAACTCTGTTTCTTTTGGGAGGGTATACAGGGTTATTTTCAGTAATAATTTTTTTAAAGTTAACTTGAAGTCCAAACATTTGCTTATCACAAAATAATGTGTTAGTATGGGCTGACTTTTGAAAAAACACAGGAAACTTGACTTCTTATACCACAAAACAATAAATACATCAAAATAACCTTCATGGATAAATAATTTTTGAATTTAAGTGACACTAAAAAAAGTCACTAAATAATATTCAACTTTTCAGACTATAGTTATCAAGTACACACAAACATTAATAAGTTAAGCTGTAAAAGCACCTTGATAATACCATATACTTTCCACATGGCAAACCAAGGAAAGGAAACACATGAATGTAAACAGTTGGTATGTTCAATCCTGCCTCCTCATCCCTATTCCTTCCTTACAGATTAAAAAAAAAAAAAAGGTTTTGGCATAGTTTTAGTTCTTCAGGCACCAAAAGGCCAGAAGAAATGTAAACAGAACTTTAAGTAAGACCTCTGCAACTGTCAGTGCAAGTCTGCACTCACACACCATAAATGCCACAGCAGCGGTAGGAAAGCAAGCCTGGAGGCAGAAAGATTCAATCAAGGCATGTTATTTTACACAATTTGAATAAACCACTTTTAATTGCATCAGCAGTCTAAATACTTGCATTGTTTCTGCCACAACAATCCCACAACAACTACACAAGAAAGTTGCATGGCTTCACATCAGAATTACACCAAATAAAACTAAACTACAAGGGAAAGAAAAGGCCAATTTCCCAGGCTGGTTCATCACAGAATCTGTAGATGAAGAACAAGGGCCTTACAGAAGAGATGAGAACATGCAAGTGATAGGAGCACAAAAGTTAAACTGGCCTGCATCAAAAATACTGCAGGACATGACTCTAATGCTTAGATAACTAAAAAAAAGACAAAATAAACTTCACCGTGTCAGCAAGATTATTTCCTTGGTAGTCAGCAGAAAGGTATTTTCAGAACGTCTAAGTGGCTCTGGTAGTTGGGAACTGGCTTAAGATGACTCCACCCCTGGAAAGGCAGGCAGTAACTAGGAAACCTGCACTGCATGTTAACTCTTACCCCATGATGGCTCCCAGATCCCAGAGTGAGGATCAACACAAGGGCCACCCATTCTGCATGCAGAACCAAGACAATCCTCCAGAGAGGAAGGCATCCAAGTGATCAAAGTTCTCAGCTTTCACTGTGGTGTTGGTGAAGCAGCTGCCCTGTAGGAGTGCTGCTTATGTTGTGGGTAACAGCCTGGGAGGGAACACCAGCACAAAAAAGCGGGAGGTCCAGGTCCACTGCCTTCTATCTCCCTGGTGGAATTAAAATTCTTCAGACAACATACTAATCACCAGAACCACAGAAGAATCTAAGACAATCAACCTTCAAATCATACTGGAGAAGCAGAGTCCACATTAATCTCAGAATTGAAGAGTTATGAGGCCTATGAGAGTATGACTGACTTAGCAGTTTCATTATTCTTCCAAAGTCAAAAGTTCTGGTCTTTGCCAAGGTAATTTAAAATTTTCAAGTTTTTTATGGTGTTCAGTGTATTGGACAAAGATGGAGTCAAAGTCAAAACAGTACTCTCCACTTTACCAGTTGTTTTAACATGCCAATTACCTACATGCAAACAGGAAAAAATTAAGACACTGAATGCATGTACACACTTAATGCATTTTACAGTTTTTGAAAAATTTACTTTCTCGAATCTTCTGAACAGAAGGAGTATTAGCTCTTAAAGCCCCTTCAGGCAGGGAGGACTGGAGTAAGAAAGCATTCAGAGAGACAGTATTACAATGAGAGAGTTATAATAGTTTCAGCCACTGAAAGTTTAAATCTATAAAAACTTCCCTTTGCAGGATGGAAAACATCTTAAATGCTTGGGCAAAACAACACAACAAATCTAGAAAACAGCAGCATAAACCAACATGTAAGAACTATCTGCTGCAGAAGTGGAGTGCAAAAAAGAACAGGGAAGGTTTGGGCTATGAAAAGGAGAAGAACAAACTACATTCTTTGCATTAATACAAGTAAATACAATCTGCAAGAAATGCCAATGCCTCAGGATACATATACACAAGATTACGAGGTAACAAACACTCCATTTCTCTTAACTAACTCCAATTGTTTTCTTCACTGCTGTTCACCATCGCAGCCATTCGAAGACTGCTGTTACAGAACAGGGTACAACATTGCCACTAGGCAGCTAAATTCTAGTACTTGGCATAGTAATTTCCTGAAACAAATACCCATAATTAATGGCTGCAATCAGAGAACAGGTTCCCCAGAAACATTTGTACAAACTCCACATGCAACATTTATATAAGCTGTGGAAACAAACCCTGGACCTCCTTCAAGCAAAAGTGTATCACACAGCAGTACAAAGCTACCATGGTAATGTCCAACTGCCAGGTCTAATTGCATTTCATCAACAAATTCCAAAATGGATTTTAAAATCTGCTGCTTAATTACTATTTCCCCCACTGGGAGTGCAGGATTGTTTGACAGTAATTCCTCACAATTAGAGGCTCCACAGGTCTGCTATGAATGAATTTCACCCAGTGGTCTATGTACAAGACTCGAGGCCACAACTACGAGTTCACCCAAAATGCAGTGGGAGAAATCAGGGGAAGGACACAGGATAGGGAGTTTCCATCTCCAAGAAACAGGATGAAGAAAATATTATAACACTACCATGACATTTACAAATTAAGCACTTCTGCTTTTGAACTCTGAAGGCAAGAATGTCTTCCTGCTGCCACCACTATAAATACAAAAGTATGAAACATTTTACCTTTATTATTTGTAGCTGAACCCCTTCGTCTGTTTGAGGGCCTTGAAAACAGCCACATATTGTCTCAATAATTCTATCAATTAGTTTTTTTCCTGGAGCTGTACTGTCAGGAGCATTCCCTGTCAAGTGCCCATAGGCTATAAGTTTCTGGAGAGAGGAAAAAAAATATGTAAATAAGAGCTTTAAAAAATCAAGCCAGCTTTTTGTTATAATAAATAAATTCACTTGATAGTTCTAACTTGCACAGAATAAATAAAACAGTACCTTTTATCCCATGTATCATAAAACATCAAGGATTTTTTATTTTTTACATATCCTCCAGATTTATTTGATTTTCAGTCAGTAATTGCTATACAAAGTTTGTCAGCAAGTTTAACATTAAAGGTTTTGTTCATCAGTTAACGTTCTTAAACAAACAGGATTCTAAAAACTAACTCACATCACAGAAATCTTCATATGTAGTCAACACACAAATGTTTTTTCTACCAGATAAACCACCTGCAAATGCTTTATGTTTCAGCTACTAGCTAGTGTTCTATTTTTTAGTGTTTCTTCTGGTTTTACATGTTCTAGTATCCTTTGCTTTCCCTAGGTATTCAATACTTAGAAGTGGAATTTATTACATAATTAGTAAAATCCTCTTCTGAACACTTTAGGCATAAGAGTATTTGTAAATCCCCATGCTACACAGAGTAGCATCATAGTATGAGAGCAGGCCAGGCACACATGTGCCTGTGACTGTAAACAAAGTTCACTGATGGGCTGCTCTGGAGGAGTGAATGGCTAACTAGAACACTGCAGAATTTCTTCAGAAAACATGACAGGAGCCTCCAGTCTTGGGGACTAGACATCTCAAATTGAAAATATTTTACCGCAATTATAAATAGCATAAAATGAATTTACTAATGCTATACCTGCTGTGTTAGCTCAACACACATTTAAACACGTGAAAATAAGTTGCTCTACATAATAACCCAAACAGGAAACTGTGGTAAAACATATATATACACAAAGAAATACACACATACAACAGATAATAAATAAGGCATACATTTATCTTTTGTGAGAAACACATTCTATTTGGTTGTGCATGCAATCAAGTGAAATAATAAAAATCCCATGACATTATTTATTACACATAACTGTACTCCCCCTCCAAAGCAACAGGATTTAACAATTGATAGTTAAAACTCATCTTCATACAGACCTGTAAACAATCTAGAGATGTACTGACAATCCTGGGGCACTTGGACTGGCATGCCAATTCAAATGGTAGGAAGTATTTGTCTGCTTCAATGAAGCTTGTCTTTGATTTCACAGGTGGAAGTGTGCTTGAACCAGACTTTGCTTCTCCATGAGGGGGACTAAACAGAATGACTGTATTAGAATACTGTAAAGTGATCACACAAATCATTCTCACTACCACAATGTTTATGAATGAAATAAAATATTAAGAAAATTAACATTAGGAAAGACTAATTTCTAATATGTATATATGTAATACGTAAAGTATTCTTAAAACCTTTTATACTTCACGGTTCCTTTGTGGACCAGGCAAATTGACCCACTTCCCCACCAAGGGGTTATCCAGTGGTACCTGCTGGTTTGGAAGCAGAAAATCTTGCTTCCTCTCAAATACGAAAGGACTCCCCTTACTAGACTAGCAAAAGCAATAAACTAACAGAACAAAATGAGCTGAACCTTTATCTCAATCTCTGCTTCAGGTAACACTACTTAGTTGAGTGTTTACCAACATATCTCACTTGGGTAAATTATCTGAAATGACTAACTGTACAAAAGCAAGAAAATTCTGAGCTGTTGAAGTTTTATTGATTACAGCGCCTTTAGAAAGGGCATGCCTATTAATACTTATCACAAAAGGATAATTAGGAATGGGTCATTTTTCACTAATTTGAGTGCATCAATGCAGTTTGACTTTGGCTCAAAGCAAAAATGTTCAGATTTTTCATTTCACAGAGTAACTCATCACCTTTATATAAAGCATTCCCAACCTTTTTTGGGCACTCATAGGTATGTTTAGATAAAAGGTAAACTACACTTGAAAAGCAGTGTTAAAAAAAGTGCAAACTGTCATACTTTCTAGTGAAGGCTTACAGAATTCTTGCAGTAATTCAAATAGATCTTGGTAGAATAACTGCATTCAAATATGGCTCCCATGCATGTTGCTAATTAGAACAGACGCTTCAAGGAACGCACTCAATTTAATGTTCCCTAAAGTAGAAGAATGAACCACTAAGAGTTTATTATAAATCCAAAACATGATTGCAGTCCCAGGCATTATGGAGTGGGCCTTAAACTAATCAATACAAATTAGTTTCAGCTTTTCAAGGAGCAGGCTGAATTGTCCTTGAGATTGAATCTGTCACCACATTCAAACAGATCTTGTTTAGGTTGCTTAAAAAGGGCACCCAAATTCAAGACTTATGTGTGAGTAATTAGTATTAAGATGGTACTTTTTACTGACTACATCTCCTTTGAAGGTTTAAGAACTTATCCCTAAACATTTTTTTCCTGAAGAAAACCAGAGGGTTGGTGTTTTGGTTTTTTATTGTTTTTGTTTTGTTGGATGCATAACTTTATTTATTGCCCTGTATTGTTTTGCTGGAAGCAGAGCTCTTCTGAACAACACCCTAATCAGGTAAGTTGCAGAGGAAGTACATGATTCTTCTATGTTCTTCAATCTCTCTGATAATCCTATAAAAGCTTTACTCTGAGGAATGGAAGGGCAGTTATCTGTTGCTTGTGTCTTATGACAAGACTGTTCCTCATCCACTGATTATGTCCATTGAAACCATTAAAATCAAGTTAAAAAGAGCACTCTGGAAATAAATCTGGAATTGTTCAAAACAAGGAGCAGGCCATGGTGAGATTCTGAAAATGAAGAAACCATGCTACAGCAAGCTACTATGTAAGCCTGGAGCATCTCTTAACTCTCTTAATTGAAAGCTATTTTAGAATGGGCAGGATATTAAATATGGAAGATGATGCACATCTGCCTCTGGAAAAGCAACTCAGTAAGCTCATCACACTGCTGATAATGTAAGGGAAGGGGATAGTAGGGAGAGGAGAAGAGAAACTCAAAAGGACTTCTTAATGCCAGTGAATTGCTTCTAAACCCAGAAACTATCCCCAAAACTTTCTTCCACCAAGGCATCTACAAAGCATGGAAATTATGAAATATACTGATATTTATGTATTAGCCATAGAAAAAGGCTAAGATATGTATCAAATCATGGATTTGAAAAATTATTTTGGCAGCATTTGCTGTGTAATGGTTACATAAATCAGCTTGTACCTTTCTATTCCCTTCCTCTCCACCCCACTACCAAATACCAGTTCTGTTTAAAAAACAAATAGCAGAACAAAAGGAGCTGTTTTCCATGCAAAATTTCTGGAAAGTGGAAAGAATCTATTATTCAGTTCATTCCAGATTAACTGAGATTAGTTACCTTGAACAGGGACTGGAAAAATGAAAGGCTAATAATTAGAAATCCTTTATTAGGATTTCTAATTGTGAATCTCAATTACAGAAGTAAGAACCTGAAAATAATTTAATAGACTAAGAAATTTCTCAATTCTAGGGCCTAGAAAAACAGTATTTTCTACTGCACCTAAACAATTTGACTCTACAGTAAGAACAGAAAAGTCCATTCACAATTCCCAAGTCCAGCAAAGCCTTCACAGTAGCAAAAGGCTACTGTGAAAATAAAGACAACACTGAAGAAACCAAAATCTATTTAAAAAATGCCTATAGGAAGATAAGACATGCACATTCTACCCCCAAAAAAATCACAACTTCAGATATTGATAGGGCAGAAATTATGTACCTGAAGTTCAGAAATGGCTCAACCACATTTGTATAAATTATTTTAATTCTGTGGTCTTGTTAGTTTTAGCATGGTATTTAACTACAGGACCAGATACTACTTTTCCTTATTCAGTGCCCAGAACAAATACCTCTGACTGAATATTTAACATAAACCATTTCTTCTTATCATGCTTCACAATGTGGACTTCTGCTTTATTTATATCGCTCTAAGAAAAACCTATCATAAATTTACATTATTACTTTCTGTCTGAGACAATCTCGTACTGCTGGATGCAAAGTTTTCTAAACACTACATAAATATTAAATTTATTTTTACAATCTTACTATGAGCTCATTGTATTGACTTCATTTTGCTGGGGGAAAGCAAAGCACAATCTCAATCAGATACACACACTAAGTTTTATGAGCCCAATTTGATAAGCTGCAAGACTAAATTTTTCAGCATATTTGATATTAAGATTTCCTTTACATCTTCTAAAACAAAGTTCCCACTGACTTTATTCCAGCTAGAAGTGATTCTATTTTCCAAACCAAAATTGTAGATTTCTGCTCACATATCCAGGAGATGAAGCAGAAATCATCAGCATCCAACTTTGACAGCTGTGGTTTTAATGATTTGCCCAATATTGAAATCCAGTTGCAGGGCAGAATAGCAATCCTCAAGCAGCACCCAGCTGCCTAAGAACACTTTCTTCCTCAGTTTCACCCACTGATCCAATTCTCTCAACAAGTGGTATGAACAGTCTTCACCACATGGTCCTGACTCAGAGTTAGGAATGGACACTGGATGAGGAAGATGATCCTGTGGAACATGTAATGAAATACCAGTAACAGATCCCACAGCATAGCAATACTTAAAAGTTTGTTGACAGCAAAAGACTGTTGAATGTAAATTTTTGGTTTTATCATTACTTGTAGAAGAACTGCCTTGACAAATCTACACCTATTCCCTAACAAGGTCCTTTCTAGACACTGTCTTTGCCAGTTATATTACTTTTCTCTGCTCATCCCACTTACTCACCCCAATCTCCTCCCTTTGATAACTCACTTCAAGTCTTTTACCTGCATTCTTCCCCCTTCTCTGAATCTACTTCAAGGCTCTTCTACCAATACACTGAAAGAAATTTCTGTGCCATCCACGAAGATCTTTTCCAGCTTTGATCCCTATTCCTATGCTCCCTGGCCAGACAGTACCACCCTGCTCCCTCTAAGCTACCTTCTGCTGCTTCTCCCAAGCCCTGTGCCTTGCACCAGAACAGCCAATCACATAAAGCAGCACTATCTGTACATTTCCAGATACCACCAACCACCCAAAATATGCTGAAAATGCTTTTCAGAGAGAGCCCATACTCCCCGTGCAGAATAAGTATAGTATACATTTTAAGATGTTAAAAGCACTATCACTTAATATGATGAACTATCACATACCTTTGCTTTTCTGTTTCAGCCTTTATTTCCTCTGTAAAATGAAACAAAGGCATAGTTATAGAAATGGTATCATAAGCACATATATAAAATTAAATAAAAGAAAACTACTGGAAAGCAAAACTATTTAGGCAAGCATTTGAAACCAGGATTATTATAAAACAGAAAATACATGTTTACAGTTTCATAAGTACCTCTACTCTCTACCTGCATTGATTGCAAACTTACTTTGCAAAATTTCTTTACAAATCTATACTCAAAACTGGATGCTTAATTTGCATCCAGTCATGCCAGCTAATTATCACATCACTGGAATGCTTCTGTGAGGACACTGGACAGCTCTTTTCACAGCTGATGTATATAAGAATAATAAGGAAAACACAAATATTATTCCAACTATTAATTTACCCATAAAAGATATAAAATACATACTGCTTGATAAATATGGATTATAGAGAAAGACAACCAAACAATCCACTACTGCTAGTTCTTACATGAAATCAGAATGACCAATTATCACCCTTGGGTTTAAACAATGTTAGATACCACAGTAATGACTAAGGGAAAGGAAAAAAGTCTGTAGTACCTCTATTTCACACTATTTTAAAATATATTATAACAGAAGGATGAATAGTTGGCAAACATTTTCAGCCATTTTTAAACAATACATTTTCAAAATAGTTTTAAATTACTGGAACTAATTTTAGGAAACACCTTTGATTCAAGACTAGTCTTGTCTATGCTCTAGTCATTTTGCATGCTTAAATCATAGGGAATTTCATAAAGCCTAGGTTTTCCAGTGCTGAAGCAGTACATACTTGAAATAAACTGTACAGGATCAAGAATGAATGAGTGCGTGTGTTTTTTAAGAAATCTTCTGAAGAGATCTGTTCCAGTATCAAGTCCTGCTCAAATATGCAAAACCATAATCAACTAAACCAAACACTATACTTTGATTTTTGTGTATAGGCCTTGAACTAGTGGCATGGATTGATTCTGACAAAAACCACACCAACTTAATCCTTCTAACCAAGCTCCCATGCCCAGAGGTTAGCAGGTCATTGGTTCATCCCAGAAACAGCTACTCCAGAAATTTGGGCTACCCAGGACTAGACAAAACATGAAAATAACTCCATATTCTAGACACTAAGCATTCCCCAGTAAGTAGCAATAATGAGACTCACTGACAGCAATATTTCAGTAAAGTATACCTTCCTCCCAGATTATGACATTACGACTTATACGCACTTGAAGACAAATTCCTGATTAACAGCAAGGAGAAGAAACTCTCTTCCTCCCTTCCAGCATCCTCATACCTTCCATTATTTTACCTCCCCCCTTAGCATTCACACCCAGGAACTCTGCTCCCTGAGGTACTCTGAAGTCTGTCCATCAAACAGTGTTTTCAACCAACAGATAAAACGGAGTGACTTCCAAGTTTACAGTTTCCAACAAAACTTAGCAGAAGTAAAAAGCTTGTACAAGTGTCATTCTAATTAAATGTTACTACCATTTCAAGCAGCATTGCCTAAGTCTATTAATGTGAAATCACTGATTTTATAACCTTTGTTAAATAAAAAGTAAGGTTCTTACAGTGGCTGACATCAATTATTTTTACAAGACTAAAATATTTGTAATTGCAGAGAAGCATGATATGATACTATTAGTATGAATGAGGTAAAACAGCAGACTTGAACTTTACTTTTACCCCTGAGAATAGAAAAAACCTAATTTCTTTCACTGTCTGATTGCTGCCTCTGCTCTTGACACCAGAACACACACAAGTTAATCACAGTACAATGTCATGGTCACGTACCAACCACATTCAGTAGGAAGTATACAAAAAATTCAAGAAGCATTATCAGCAGAAAACCAAATTTTAATAAAGGTACCTAACTAACAATTCTCATGCTAGATAACTAATCTGTTAAAGACAGATGAACCCGAACACTTACTGCTGCATTCTTTTCAATGGGAAAAAGTAATCCCTGCAGAACTAAAAATTAGCAAGAAAAGAAAAGATGAAGCCAGGCTTGAGAACATTCCTTAATTTGCTATCTCTCTCTCCCCAAACAAAGAACCAAAACTGCAACAGAGAGGATCTTAGAGCTGGAAAAGATTATCTCAGAACCACCATTCATTGTGGGAGGGAAGAAATATGGACGATGTAAGATGCTGAAACATGGGATGTAAACTGTAGGGAAGAACAACAGCGTCCTCTGTATTATCTGTGATGTAAACACAGAATTACTATGAAAAACAGCTCAGATTACTCCATGGTACTGAAATGATTGTGTGCCGTAAAATGAAACTAATTGTAATTATTTAAAAGTGTAACAGAAATCATAAAATAAACCCCTTCTGAATCTCCCATTCACACACAGCTCCAGAAGACCTCTTCATAGAATTCTGTGACCTCTATGATAGAATTAATGGAAACACATGAAGCTTTTGCACACTGAGGCTAGAGCTGATCAGAGATACATTATTCTGCAGTTTTACAATGGCATGCATCAACCGTTTCACCAAACAGGCAAAATGAGTCATGTACATGAGTTTCAACATAATTTTCCATTTCATCTATACTTCTGCAGACCATCATCATTTCAAAGAAATCTCTGAAAACATCTAAGAACTTTGTTGTTGGTTTTGGCTGGGTTGGAGCTAATTTTCTTCACCGTAGTTTGTATATGGTGCTGTGTTTTGGATTTGTGCAGGAAACACTGTTGATAATTCAAGAATGTTTCAGTTACTCCTGAGCAGTGCTTATAGAGAGTCAAGGCTTTTTTCAGTTTCTCACTCCACCCCACCAGTGAGTAGGCTGGGGATACCCAAGGCCTTGGGAGAGGACACACACAACAGCCAACCCCTACAGACCCCAGGGTTTTCCATTCCCCAGAGTGTCACACTTAGCAATAAAAACTGGGGCAAGGGCTAGGGGGGGTGTGTGCAGTTTCCCTGTTGCTCCTTGGGGACTGGCTGATAACTGGTCACCTGGTGATGAGCTACTGCATTTTTTTGCCTCACATGTTTCTTGGCTTTGATTTCCACTGCAATTTAATTTCTCCCCATTTTCTTGTTTTTTTTTTTTAATTAACCTGTCTTCATCTCAACCCAAAGTTTTTGCCTTTTTACCCTTCCAGCTCTCTCTTTAATACAAGCCAGTGAGAGGCTGTATAGGGCTTAGTTGCAGGTAAACAACAACAGGCATCCTTAATTTCATTCTCACCTCTCCAGCTTTAATTCACTACTTTTAACATGTCACTTGAACACTTTTCCTTACTCTCTTCAGACTGCTTACAATTTTTAGTATAAAAAAACCAAACTAGTTTCCAGTTTTCTCTTTTGTCCTTTAACACCTTATAAACAGCTAATTTCATGTGCAACTATAAAATCAACAAATTTCTCTGTAATGACAGTGAGTAACACCAAAGAGCAACATCAAAATGTCCAAGTAGATAAAGTAGGTGCTGTGGGCAATACTGGATTTTAACACTGAACAAACCTCTAATTTAAGAAAAATTCACTGTTTACCCTCCTGTATCCAATTTAAAGTATGATTTAAACCTTAAGTACATCAAAGGGCATCTCTAATAACCTAAATTTCAATTGGGTATCTTTAGGTACTATTTCCTTCTGGTTACCTAAATACACTCTGTCATACTAAGTAGAAATATTCTAGAGTTAACTTTGGCAGAAGTCAAGGACAACATTCTCATCAAGTAAGGAATAACTAAACCATTACTTCTAGGAATGCCACACAGAGCTAAGTTCTAGGATATCAACATCAAACTGTACCTTAGATTACAGGAAAAAGAATTCTTATGAAACTTGATATTGGGAAAAATGCAAACTATTTACCATAAAGTGGAAAAATACTTAACAAGTTCATTACAAAATATGATGCTAGGTAAACCCCACACATCTAAAAGTATTAAATACGTCTCTCATTCTGTTTTTCTATTCTTGCATCAGAAATGTATTCAAGAACAAGTACATATTACATTCCCATAATACTGTATTCTAAACAACTGATGCTACCTGCCAGAGAAGCACATGCATAATTCTTAATTCCACAAGGATATGCACATCTAAACCTAATGCTCACTGTAAGCATCAGAATAAAAGCATATTAAACACATAATGAATTCAAGACTGTAAGCAGTGGCATTTTAAAGAACTGTAACCATCTTGGGTAATCAGAAGGTAGAACTATCCAAAGCAGCACAGGCTGCAATAATTCAAGGAAACGAGTCAATGTTTGGAGTTCACATGACTTATACCACAGAAGACTACTGTGAGAAGGAAGCAATTTGCATCCAATTCTTTCAAGTCAAAGCAGGTGGATAAGATCCCAGGAACAAGCAGTGAATATGAATTTAAATTACATCGCTATCTGTATTAAAAAAAAGGTGAAATCAAATTAAAACATAAAAGCTTTGCTTGAATTGACTTTGCTTGCATTCTTCCATCCAAGTACTCTAGTGACTGTCTCCAGTATCATACAAAATATTGTGGCAACTAAATGATTAAAAGAAATCACATTTTCCCTCATTAACAATACTGAAAATGTCCTTCTCCATTTTAAGTTATACAAAAACTCTGTAATATAAAACTATAAACTCCATGTTTATTTTAAGATAACTTTAATGAACTACACTCCCAACTATGTAATAAGATTATTACACATATGGTAACAGTCTAATTTTAAAAAAGTACGAAAATTGAACTTACAGTAGTAAAGCCATATAAATTTGACAGGAACAAAAAAACCCAATTTCTCCTTCAATGAGATGAAATTCCAAACAGATCATGCTGAGTGTAGGTTCTTCCCCAAACCAGGTTATTAGAATATATCTCTTAGGAAATATCTCTAACTTACTTCATTTCTGGATATCTATTAGCTTCAAGCAGTGTCAAAAAGTCTCTTGTCTATTCAGCTAAAGTACTAACACCCAAAAGGCATTAACAGACTTCAGGAAAAAAACTAAAATAATTACGTCTAAGGAGCCCATATAATGGAACTGGAGAAACATACAGATGTTTTTAACTCAAGCTACACTACATATACTAAAAAAATGGTAATTCAGAGATGTTCTCTGTGGGCAATTTCTGCTAAGTCAGTACATCTAAGAAAAAAACAGTAACTTTATGTAAAAATACATTCTGCAAATTTAGCACTTGCTTTTACCCAAACATTATCCTTAACATCTAAGCCACTTACAGATCCTCCATAAAGCTTAAGATTTGCCAAGAGACAGTGTCCAAAACACCCACACAGACTTTATTGATCCTTCCAGCTGACCACTCTTCTTGCTCCCATAGAGCCTTTGTGTCACTGCCTCCGAACTGTGAACTATCCCAGTTTCAGTCTGTTTCCTTACACACTGGAGAGGAATGTAAGGAAACATACTAAAGAGGTATGGAGAACTGTCCAACTCAGACTATAGTATTTTCCTGTCCTATTTCTTTTTTAACTGTAGCAGTTAAATTAACTACTAAGTTAGAGGTGTAATTAAGTTCATTAACTTTTAATATATCTATCTGCAATGTCAATAGGGTATCAGTGTATGCAACAGCAAACAGACAAAGAATGAAAGCTTTATTAAAAGCCTCACTGAGATTTCAAACCAGCACAGAATAAACAAACAGTTTAGTGTAACACTGTACTAATCTATTCCTCTAGATTATCAAATCAGGTTGACCTGCCTAAAACTGGTAATAGCATATGCAAATTCATTATAGGAAGACTGTACTGAAATGATCAGTATTTTGGGTTACCTGAAGAACAAACCACTCATCACGAAAGCTGAAGTTGTTTGTTAAATGGAATTCCAAAGATACATATCACAGCACTATGTCTTCCTCTAAATCCTGTAAACAGCTTTTTCCGTCATACCTTCCAGGATGAACAGAGATCTCTCCTCCCTTCCCTCAAACCCTCTTCAACACAGCGTCTAGAAGACAGACAAAAAACCCCTATTTTTGGGAGTCCAAGAAGAGGCTGAGAGTGGCACTAGGCCTTTAGGGTGCAGGTTTGGTTTTAATCCATCTAACCTATAGATAAAATGGGATTGGAAGAAATGCAGATGCAAGCGCAAGCACAATACAGCATCAAAGTGTGAATGTTACCTGTGTACATTCTCCCCATTGCAAAATATCATGTGTTTCTTCCCTCTAAAAATTCCTGAGCCCAGACTTTAGCACAGACCTTCAGTTACAATTTATTCACACATCTGTACAACTGCTGATTCTTGCTGGGGTTATTTACACCTTTTCATTATACTTCGTTTCCTCTGTAAAATTATAGCTCACACAGCTATGGCACAGGGACAGAAAACAGCAAAGTTCTGTACAGATTTAAGAAAATCACTTCTGTGGTCTTCATTTAGCATTCATATAACAGAAAATAATTCTTGTACAAACAAATAAAAGAATCTCACTAATATATCTGAACACTTCCACTTGCTTTCCATTCCAACATATTACACTGTTGCAACCTCATGTTTACAGGTATCCAAGGAGTAACCAAGGAAGCACATTAATTTAAGAAGCAGCATTCCAAACAAGCACCAGTTATATTTCGAGTCTGATAACTGTTGATGGAATTCTGTATAAATCCTCCTCGTTGTGCTCTACAAAATCTTGAAATCCTCTAATCCAGTGAAATGCTTCCTTGGTATGAGAAGTCATCTCATTATCTTTGAAAAACATGGAGGAGTAACCTTTGAATCATGCAGAGAAATATTTACATGTATGTACACATGAAGTCAAAACTCAAAAGTCACAAACACTGACTTTGGTAGGGTGCTTCAACTTTAGATGACACTAACTCCTTTGAAGAGTGCTAATATGGAAAAGGAACAATATCTGTTGTTATTTCCCATGCTGTATTTTCTGATATGCTACAGATTCGCAGCAAATCCTGTCAAAGTGTTTCTCTACTTTTGTATCTGCACTTCAAAAGCCATTATGTCTCATGCTCTTTATTGTTGTTTTTTTTTTTCTTTTAATCTTTAAAGCAATCTTCTCCTTTATTCTCACTTTTCTTTTTAGCCATTTTTAGATGGCACTAATACTAGAATTACAGCTTCTCCCCAGCCCTGCTCACAATATACCATTCAGGAACATGCAACTCTGGTGCAAATTTAGAAACCTGAATGCACAACTTGTCTTAGTTCAGTCAGACTTAGTACCTGCTCCTTCAGTTTATTAAATATGACATTTTCAAATACAGAATCACTGGCAAATCTATCTATACAAAAGCAGAAACTACTCTAGTGGCCTCGTTCTGCTTAAAATTAATTCAGAATAATTCAATCCAGTGGGGTTTATAACTGGATTTCCTGTAATAATCCTTCTATTTGCTAAACCAAGTTGAGACTACTGTCAAGATGCTTCACTGCTTGATGAGTGGTGACACACATATAGGTCACACATTACCAAGGATAACTGAACTACAGTCATTCTTAATAGCATTTATTTTCTAACATGTGGCTGAAGCGCTCACCTCCTACAGCAGTAAATCCTCTGCTTCCCCTCATTACTATATGGGTCATCCTTTATTAAATCTACAGTAAACTCCCAGCCACATCCAAATGTTTGTTTTTTCTTAGATCAGTAACAAAGAACAGAAACAGACTTTTTATTTACATCTTTAAACACTTACAAGAGGATAGCTATATGTATTTAATTTAATCAAGCAGGGCATACCTTTCAAATACCTTGTGCCACCCTTTGGCACCTCCTCTCACAGCCTCTGTGAACTGGTTTCATGCTCACAACTGGTAGTACAAATTGCTGAAAAGGTCCATTAACATAAAAGCAGCTTGGTTGCTTACCAAATACAGTCACCTAACCAGACTATTAAAAGGACCTTGCCTAGAGAGACAGTTTTCCAATGTGCTTTAATCCAGTCTGAGTGTGACCACCAAAAAAAGTGGCTCCTCTATTCCACTGTCTGTGCATATCTGCAATCTCCTTACACAACAGCTACCAAAGCACTGTGCTTAAATAGCCTGACAATTTCAGTTTTCATTAGGTCAGAGAGCTATTTCAACTCATGAAATAATAAGTCATGTAGATCTACATGACCCAGAGTTGCCTTACCTCATGTGCATCACATGTTTTGGGAAGGAAAAGCTGTAACAGAATTGCCCATTGCAGTGTACACCAAAAAATGCACTGGAATAAATATACTGCAAAACTCCATGAAGTCTACCCACTATGTCTCATCAACATTACTGCTATTTTTGTAATTAAGTAAAGTTTTGACAGGACAATAATGTTTCGAGACCACATAAGGCGAAGAAAGCCTGCAGCTGTATATTCTTCTTCATATTCACAATATGTATAGTTTCTCTGATTCTTCTTTCTCATGTCACGTATTAAAACACTTCTGAGTCGTGTAAATTCTGCTTCTATAGGCTACAACCCCAGCAACACAGCAACAACTATTCAAATGGACAGGCAGCACATTTCGAAAACAGCATAAACTAACTTCACTCGGTCATTTTTATTAATTTTTTGTAATTCTTGCTCCTTAAAGACAGAAGGTAGCATGTGTGCTATGCACACAAATGAGTCAACTACTACTCAGAACAAAGAAAGACTATTCAGCAAGAAAAATTTACAATGCTGTTCAGTATTTTCAACAGCAAAAAGTCAGTTGTTACTTAACATCCTCTTCCTCCTGGCTGCATCATCTATCTGTAGTAAGCCAGTACAACAGTCCTGCACACCTGCTATAGAATTGCAGAGGGACTTCACTAGTTAAAATGTAACAAAGCAAAAGCGGATTAAGAACATAAATATTGATATTTTTAACTTAAATTTTAAAAGACTTTTTAAAAAAAATCACACAACATGGATGAGTTCCTACACCTGGTTTTACCATGTCATGAAGGGTAGGATGGGGAAGAAAACAAGTGCTTTACACAGTATTATTGTTACTGCTGGGGAAATATGGGTTGTTGAGTTACAAGAGATTGGAATAACAGAACAGAAAATGAAATTCAATGTGGAAACATGAAAATGTATGTTGAGGGAGGTCATTTATTTCTTTAGTAAGGAATATGAGAGGACAAAATACTGCAGAGAAACACCAAAATAAAACAGACCTCTTACAAGAACTTGACCAAAGGGCACACTACAGTTATTTAGGTCCAAATAACTACAATTTAAAGAAAAAGCCATTTCACCAAGTGCAACAGTGTACAGATCAGTATACAAAAAGATTCTTACCAAAGTCTCTCATGAAAATAGCACATGCTGGACTAAGGAAAGCACTGCAAGTCTTTGGAGACAAACAGACAAAACAAAACCTAAACAAGCCATAAAAAGCAGTTTCTCTGCCTCAGGAATTTATTTTTCAAATATTCTTGCAAGGAAGCATAACTGCCATTTAAGTAGCACATAACAAGGCAAATGAATCTGACTACCAATCATAAATTTGGTAACACAGTGATTATAATCAGCATAATTCTTGTCAGTAGTGAGACTTTATTTACACCACCTCTGTCAATGCAACCTAACATTACAAAGCACTCTGTGTGAATTCCAGACAACACTTGTAACTCCTCTAAAAAGAGCTGGGAACCTACTAATTGAATTAAATTTCAAATTTAAGGGACGGGAGGCAAAGTTAAGTCTCAAAGGACAGAACTGAATGGTCTGAAGTAATACATAGAATAGTTCATGCAAGATAAGGGGACTCAAGAATAGTTCATGCAAGATAAGGGGACTCAACCCAACTTCTGTTTACCTGTGTCAACTGATGGCACACATTAGTTTGTCAGCATATTCCTCAAAGAGAAAACAGAGTGAAAAATCAGGACAGACAGAAATTCTCAACAGTGTATCCTGCAGAGAGATGCAGTATATCCAGTCCTCCTATCAATTTTCTCAAGCATTCATTACTTCACTTGATTGAGTATTTCTCCAGTCAGAAAAATTGCAGCTTGCACTGCATGCAAGAGCAGGGCTGCAGACACTCTCTGAGCATGGTGGGTTTATGCTTCCTCCAAGCCACAAGGAAAGCAGTAGCTCTGTTGTTTAAAATTGTGAAGCATGTTTGCCTATTTCTAGAGAATGCGAGTCATCAACAATTCTCCATTTGCCCCAGCAGCTTGCTATGTTACCCTCTGAAATTTCGAAAGGTCAAAAGCAAGCCTCAGTTCTTCTTCTGCAAACTTAAAGCAACATAATTGACTATGTATAATATTTCTGGTGAAAGCCATCAGATATGAAATGTAGTATCACGTCTTACAAAGCAAACAAGCTTGTGGTAGCGCATGTTGTGACTTTTCATATCAAGTTTGGCTTCCCCTCTTTCCATTTCTTTAACTGAACAGCTTAGTTTCCTTCATTTTAAAATCAGAAACTCAAGCACATTCCTCTGCTTGGCAAACTGTGGGTTTCTGTCAAAAAACAATAATAATTTTAAAAAATTAAATTAAAAAATATATATATGTCAGAGGTGGAAACAAATTTTGCAGACACAAGATTATATTTGAAGTAGAGACAGCATTTTTAATACATTCATTTTCATCTGCCTGGAAAAGCTTATCTGAAATGAAATACATCTAGAAGAAAATCCCATGATTTGTATCTCATCTGAAGGGACACAATGAGCTTCTCTCTGAAGATCATCTTTACGTTTGACCTTTAAGTTCAAAGCAGGCAAACATGAGCAGTCTAACTCAAAAAAAATCAAAGACCTGATAGTTTGAAATTATCTCACCCCTCTGCAAAGTAATTGCTGGATTCTTCCACCATATCCATCCCTGTAAGAGAGAAATTTCTGCATACTCACTTGCAGTCAAGCAATGCAATAAATAGAAGGCTTAAGAGAAACAAGTCTCTTAAGTATCTGACTAACTCTTAAAATGTAATTACCACTTTAATTGTTTGCACGTACAACTGAAAAAGTATCCCAAACATTCGCAACCTATATTTAGAAACACAAAATGTTGCATTCCAGCTAGGATTCAGTTTGATATACATGATGTTTCTCCCTGCATGTTTTCATGCATTCTGTCTGCCTGACCTCTTGTAACCACAAGTTGTCACTGCAATTGTGAGCTGAGGAAGCCGTGCAGCAGATGGACCAGGATGTCTGCTTCCGAATTTGCCCAAGCATTCTCGAAAGCCAGCAGAGAACTGAACAATAATTATGGAACACAGGAGATCAGATATATAGGAAGGCCTCTAATCTTGGGCATCTTACTCTTTAACTGTGTCCTGCTCCAAGAGGTTATGCTCTCATGACAGCACAAACAACGTAGTAAGAGGCAGCAAAAAACGTGAATTCAAGTCACAAAGTCAGTTTCTCAATTTCTCCTCAGCACCAATACCCTCATATTTTAATGACAGCATCACAGTTGTATACATAAAGTGTTGCAGTTACATAAACTCACAAGAAACAAAAACTATTTTCACTTATGTACTTGGGTTCTTTATGAATCAAAATTTTAAGGCCTAACCAAACCTAACTTGGAAAGATCAAGCTACAGTATATTCTGCAACAGTCGAGCTCTACTTGTGTTATTCAAGCATTCTCTTCCTCCTGCTTCAGATACAACACACCTACATGCAAAGTTTAATTCTAGAATGAGTGTATCTTCAGTTCATTATGCCATTTCCAGAACATCAGCATTTGCAATCATCATTTCATGTCATAAGACAGGGATTTGTATGCAGTAGCTCCAGTCCATTTAATTGAGATCTTTTTTTCTTTGTAGCTAACTATGCATTTTCATATATAAATTAAAAAGTTTTGAACTTTTGTATTACCCAGCTCAAAATCTATTTCACCATAAAGTGCAGACATAGTAGAAAAATAAATTTCAAACAAGAGGAATGAAGGCATCTAATAAAGTTTGATGGACAATGAATGTTTCATGAAATAGATAAGCAGATCAGTGTCCAAAGATGCAAACAAAACCCGATCAACCCTGTACCCGATTTTTAAATAAAGTTCGTGAGAGCTTTTAGAACTGGGGAACAAACCCAGAAATTAAATCTAAAAATATCTGACTCTATCAGACTGAAAGATACAAGAACAAGAAGTTTTTCTTAAACTCCTGATATCCAGTCTTAATTTTGCTTCCAGGAATGGCCAACAGCATATGCTCAAGTAAATGCAGAGTACAAAAGCAGGGCAGGAATGCTGTAATAGTTCCCTCCTACCAGTATTTAGCCATCTGTGGCTTACACTCTTCCTGTGCAGAGACTGTTCCTGCAGGTTTGACAACCCTTTTTAAATTTTCACTTAATCATTTTTCAAACCATTTTAAATTTTCGGATGAATGCAATTAGAAGCTGCAGGAAAGATCTTTTTTCTGCTTTACTTAAATAAGCTGGGTTCTTTATAAGATCTCTGTATCTGCATTATGAGAAATTACAATCAATTACTCTCTCTTCATGTCTATGCTATCTACAATTTTACAAACTTCCTTTACTTCCATCTCTCTTTTTTTCCCTTCAGGGAACAAGAAGCACAGTCTGCTTGATCACCTCTGCAAGACATTCCACACTTTCAATCATCTTTGTTGACTTCTGCATCATGAAGGCAGCAGATAGCAAAACTGCACATGGAACACGTGGTATCTTTATAAAGCAGCCTGACAGCTTCATATTTTTTCTCTATTGTTTTCGTATTTGTCTTTTTGACAAAGGAATCAATATTTTGATGGAATCAGTCACAGTATTTCAATGCCATGCACCCTCTTGACGGGTTTAAGTCTTATTTAGAGCCCATGTTTGTGTATCCACTGTTTCAACCAGTTTCCTGCTCCACACAGGTCAGTTTGCAATTAGCAGCACCCAACCAATGCCCTTTGATCAGGGAGTGGGTCAGTACAGCACAACTGCTGCCTTTGGCAGGTTGTTTTCACTCTGTTAAGTATTTTCCTTAATTAACCTTTGTAACCTCACCACTCACCCGAAAACACCACAAACCTCTACAGAACTGAAATACATCTTTGTAGGGAAAACAGATTATGCAACCCTTGAGAGCTAAGAACCTTGAGGAGCCTTGAGTGAGCAACCTGGTTGAGGTTCACTGTAGAAGTGCATTACCTTACACTTATGGATACACTCAATGACCCTGCCCTGCAGATTTGGGATGCTAGGTTTCCCCTCAGGAAAGTCCACACCGATTCTTCTTCATCACAGCACATACATCCATTCTGTTCTCCATAAGCTTTATTCTTTGCTAGAGTTTAGACTTGCCAGGCTGAAGCTCTCAAGATTTCTTCATCCCTCATGTCCTTGGCACCTTTTTAAAAAAAACCATCAAACCACTGGCTCTAGTCACATTTAGCACCTCCCATTCCTTTGTTAGCAATTAATGAAATTTAAATCTTACATGTTCTATTAAACAATCCAGCAATTTCAGATTTGAGGCCCTTTAAAAACTCCTAATCCTACCAAGTTAATAGCAGCTTTAGTTTAGACTTCAAATTGAGATTTTTTTCCCCCAAGTCATTAATTTTAATGCCTCTATAGGAAACTTCCTCAGCTTCCACACACAGGAAAAAGGTAAATAACATGTTTTCATCTTCTTCAGTACCTTTGTATTTCCCAAATAATTTTGTGATACCATTATCACTACAAGCAATATGGATGTGGGTGTGTTTTCTTTGCTATTAGCTCATACCGGCTTTATCACAAAGCTTTAATGAGCGTTTATCAATAGCTGATATGCACTAGGTGTTAACAAAACACCTGACACACTATCAGCTCTAAGCATTTTGCTCCCCTTTTTGACCCCTCGATCTTATGTTAGTCTTTTTGACATAAAAACCCACAGTCCTTAGTGATTTTTTTCATGACTGCTATAAAGCTGATTTTGAAACTATGTTTGAGCATACAGTGATGAGATTGCTCAGCGTTACAGGTGAGCTCTTCAACTGCTACATCTTAAACCAATTCCTGGGTACTACTCAAGAAGGACCCAAGAGATGCTCAATACATCTTGACTCAGTGTTACCTGTCAATGCAGTTGAATATATTTACCTACCATGACTAAGTTTTCTGTCAAGCACAGCAAATTAAACATTACTACCTTCCTAATTAATGCTATGGAATTAAGAATTTCCACAGCTTATCTCTTCACATTGCTGGCCTAAGACAGCAGCCTCATTTTAAAACCACTGATACTTTGTCAGCTGACTATTTTAAAGACTTCTGGCATTCATATATAAGCAAGCATACATTCCTTTTTGACAGAGTTACCTATTGATGAAACTATTCCTTGAGACTTCTGTTATTTTCTACTGTGCTCTATTTGATGTTTGCTTGGTTGGTGACAAATGAATACTGAAATAAATGTTTTATTAATGCTTTGTATTCTGGCAAAGACAGGCTGCTGCTGCAGAACAAGACTGTCATTATGTTTCTCAGTCTTGTTTCTGGATCATTTGGCAGTATGAACAAAAGCTACGCGTCCCCTCTTCACACAGCCCACCTCTTGAGTATATTTGTCATGTAACATGATCCTTTGAACATTCCTTTTTCTTTTAAGTTTTTTTTTTCAGCAGTAAGCACACATGCAAAGCAGTGATAATGCATCCTTATTCCATGCTTTTGTCAAGTATAGCCAGCTACCACAAACTACTATCATATACAAGTTTCACAGATTACCCAAGGCAATAAAAGTAATTACACCTCTGCTGTGCTCTCCATAAACACAGGCATACGACATATTAAATAGTTGTAATATACATACACAACAGACTCATGGAATAAAAGAAATCCTGGAATAAAATGATTATTCTAAGCCAGTTATGTGAGCATCTTCATCTTGAAATAGGTATTTATTTTTACTGCTAGAATATTTTTTAATAAAATCCAGATTTCAAGCTGATCAACACAGACAATCATTTGCTGTAACATTTTTAACGTGTATGAGGTCTATTTCTGTTCTGTCAAATGACCTGAACCGTGATTTGTCAAAACCAAGATACAACCAAAGACAGTAAGGATCTTGTGCAGTGTCAAGGTTTAAGAATCAAATTTAAAAAATCCCTTTGTAATATGGGAAAAATGGGAAAAATCTACATTTTATTTTTAACCTTGCTGTAGATATTTGAGTGCAATTACTTTTTTCCCTTTTGGAAATGGGTAGTTTAAATGGTAATTCAAAAGTTGAATATTACTAACCTGTATTTCAGACTTAAATAGAAGATAATTTGAAGTCCATAATACTGGGAGAAATTGTAACAAAAAAAACCCTAAACAAACCCCCAACACTCTCCCATTAAGTAGCCTGCTCACTACAGTAACTTCAAAAGCAACAAAACACATGACACTGCAAGACTCTTATTCATTTCAGACACTAAAACTTTAAAGGTCACATGTAAGTCTATACATGAATTATACTACCAGTAACCTTCTTATTAAAAGAGCACTAAGCCATTTTCCCTCCTACTGTAGCTCTCAATTACAAGAAAATCATTAGCTTTTCCAGCTACAAGATGACGGCCAGAAGACTACATTTTAATGATTGTTTACAAAATTCACAACTCATAGTCACATTTGATAGAGGAAACAAAAAAGGATAACAATAAAGTATATAAAGTATGGACTTAAGTTTATTTTTATGTCTGTGGTATGCCCCCCAAAAAGGCTAAAACCATATCAAGTTTGTAATTTTCACCCAAACAAAAATTTGAACTTTTATTAGAAAGCTCAAACTTTCAATCAGAAGTCCTGACGTGAGCTCTTTTAAACGAAGCATTCAAGGTGACCATACTGTTACTGAAGTCCTGATTTCTTCTTGAAGTACTGACATAGGAAGCAGGTCAGACTAAGATATTTAAAAGAACATAAGAAGTAAGAATATGAGCATTACTGAAAGCTCCAGTGGACTGCCTACTGTACAGCACACACACAATAATTATTAATACAATAAAATCTTAACTTTCCATGTTCTTTACATTTATTTACAATTTATTTTTAATCCAATAAATTTTTTAGAAGTTCAGACCTCATAAATTAAGACAATTACTCATATAACAATTATTCTTCCTTTTCTCAGATGCCCATAAGGCAGCAAGTGGAAGGCTACTTAAAAGGCCACCACTACACTAGAGTATTATTAACTCTACTCAAGTATTATTAACCCTAAGTCATGTTGCCAACCATGCTACAAGGAAGTGCTTATCTTACCACTGCTTACCAAGCTGTGAAGAATTTCAGGCATTCAGTTCCATATTTACTGGATCCATAGCTCTAAATACAGTATTATGAAAAAATGTACTTGCATTGACTACACAAATTCATTTTATTTAACAATACAATTAAATTTACAGTTTTTTTAACCATGTGTCCTAAAATGCTATTAAAGAACAAGTAGGAGAGGCACAAGATCAGTGAAGGAGAAAGTGAAAGTAATTACTGTTAAATTAAAACTGTTACAAACTACAGAAGTCAGTCAAAGAAATTGCCACCTGCCTCAAACTCATCACTAAAAGGCCTAGACAGCAATCAAGCAGACAGCAGCTTCAGCTTTCATGTGATAAGAAGGTGAACAAAGAAAGGATGGTCCAAGTGCTGCCTTACCTTCAATATAAAAGGCTGTTAATAATTTGAACACAGATTTTGTTCTGAGCAAGACTCAGGGATGGAGGTCAAACTTAGGTGCAGAGAGGAAGAGAAAAGGAGCTAAGATACAAACCTGAAGCTTCTCCAAACATCACTAACCACCACAGACTATATATCCCACAGTGTTAGGTAAAATTTGAAAGAAGCAAACTAGTTCTCTTTAAGGCAAAATTTCTAAGCATTTAAGATCTATTTATATGCATAATCACACAAAATCAGGTTTCACGTCTTGAATGACAAGTGGAGAACATCCAAGTGTCTCATTTTGATGCAGGTGAAGAAAATTTTAATCACACTTCTCAGACACTTAGTTTTTATCCAGCTTTCAAACTTCCATGCAAATGCAGCTGTTCTAGTCTAGCAATTTTACTGAAGGTTGTAAAGCTCTGTTTCAATTTCAGAATAATGAAATCAAAGGTTAATTTATTCCTATCCACTTCCCTACACTCCACACAAGACCCAGGCCAGCATTCTTGCACACATCATCGTCCATCAGCCAAATTAAGCAAGCCAAGTTAAGACTGTGCCTTTTCCAGCTTTCCTGAGTTGCAGAAAGAACTCTGTGACTTTATGTTGGCTGCTGCACTCCCAGCTCAGGTAACAGTACCACCCAGACCCTTATACACACTGTTAACACCTGCAAGGTCACTTCCCAGGCATGCAGCAGTGTGTTAGTTTTGCACACAACAGAACCACACCTTTGCACAAAATACCTTCACTTGGAAGGGCATTCCCCTTATTCTTACAACCTGCATTAAAAGTACACACTGCTCTGTCCAAGTATATCTGCATCAATTTGTAGCAGAGTTTGAAAACTAAAATATGATGGGAAGCTACCAAAGAAATCATACCAGTGGCACACTACTTATTTTTAATTTACAGATTTGAAACTCTGACAGTCTACCTCATACTATTCAACTGGACAGCTTAGACTGTAGTATAAAATGCTGTCTAATATCTTCAGTAAACCTCTATGGTTTTATCTCAATTTCAAAGTCTAAAAAGATCTCCTCCCTCATTTCTCTCAAACTGCAAAGCTGCACATTGCAGTGCTGAAGCATGTTGGTCATTCAAACCAACTGCAGTGCAAACTGACACCTGGAAGTCACTTCAAGTGACTTCAAGTGAGGAAAAAAAAAAGTAAAACATTCCTGGATCGAGCATTGGCTAAAATATGTTCATGTAAAATATTTACAAACCTAATTACACTTTTATTTTTAACTGAAAAGTAGGAATAGCATCACAAAGCCTCTTGAGATTATTAGAACAGCAAGTGCTAAAGACAGTATGTGCAGAATTTCTATCATTAACAGAATTTTCTTGAAATTTATCTCCCTCTGTGTTTGAGTAGACAAAAAAAGAGAGCTTGAATAAACCCACTTATCTCAAGGGCAAGTAACTTTAATTATCTTTAAAATCTCATTTTTCTAATATAAGAAATACATAACATGAAAAAAAAACCTGAAGAGCACTGAACAGCAGACATCAACCATTTGAACAAAACCAAGTAATAAATAGCATAACATCAGTAACTATGCAAACTTGTACCATGTGAGGATACATGATAGAGTACCAGAAACAGAGAGACAGGGAAAAAAAATCAAACCTTCTGAAAGTCATTTAACAAAAATAAATCCAAAGCAATCATGCCCTAAAATGTCTTATTAAAAGATACCTTTGGTTTTGGAAAAATGCAGTTATGCTATTAAACTGTTTATACAATTCTAAAATAAAAAAGCATGGATTTAAGACAAAAAACCCCATCCATGCATGACAAAACAGCTTTAAGTTGTGTAAGGTACAGAGTTAGTACAACCTCCACATTCCCTATCCAAGCTTTTAAGCTGTACTTGACCACAACATCATAACAAGAGCTCAGCTACCTCAAGACTTAAAGTTCTTTTAAAAGAAGTTCCTGCCTCCCAACTGAAATCTCATAATCTACTAATACATTTAAAACTTCAAATTAAAGAAAACCAGCCAACCACCAAATCCAGAAACCCAAGCAAAACCTCCAACACCAAGAATACCTTAAAGCTAAGACCAAGGGTAGACTAGAAAGAAGCAACATGAAAAACAGGGTGGGGAAAAATACCAAGCCAAACCAAGCAAAAATCACAAAATAAGCCCTCACACCAAAATTTGTTAGTATTTATCAATTCAAATTAAATGTTATCAACCATTTTCCTACCAGTTTGGCAATTTTTACTTCTAATCATTTGAAGTTAAAAACTGAAGAACATAAGAGTTACAGAAGACTAATAAGTGGTGAAAATGCCTTATAATCTACCCCAAACTTTAAAACCGGTAGAGGAACTGCCCTTTTTGAAAAATATTTTAATATTTTTATCAAATCCTTGCAGATTGCAAATTTTGTTCTCACTGACATATGTATCAGTCACTCCACTACTTTGCCTGGGATCAACATTAAGCCAATCCACTAGTAATTACCTAGCTCATTCTTCCAACAATGCTGGCACAGTAGCAGTTGTCTTCCAGTCCTTTGGAATTTTCTCAGCGTCCCAAGATTGATTAGAAATCAATAAGGGAATTGTGCCAGGTATAGCAAACTCTTGGAGCTTGACAGACCTATTTTTAGTGTCTCTCTACATTTAGACTGAAAATGGAAAGCATCATATAACAAGTATCAGCTACCTTATCCCTCAAAACAGATTTTTTTAAACACTCCTCTGCATTCCATTACAGTATCTACAAATTATATAAGCTGGGACCAGGGGGTGGTGCTAGTCTTTGGTAGGTTTGGTGTTTTCTTCTTCATTTTATGTTGCCACATTAAATGCTTTCCATAGAAGCACCAGCTACTATTTGTTCAATTACCCTTGTACAATATTCTCTTGCCATAAAATCCCACAGAAGCATTTTATGTTTTCCCTGGTTGTTTGGAGACCTCTTGTATGTGATTTTTCTTTAAGGTCTGTTTTGCCAAGGTAAAACCACCTATAGTTTCTTCTACTACTTATAGGGAAGAACTACAGGCTAACTGAACTATGCATGGAATGCTTCTTGGTCTGTATGCATCTGACTAGCACAGCTACTACACATCATTTCTGTCTTTTAAACACACACAGTAAAGGTCTGCCTCCTTTACAGATAAGAATTATCAAACTTCTTACTCAGCTGTATTTCCATATCTTCCTCCTTCCTTGAAATCTGCAGAGCTGTTTCCCAAGTCCCTTCAGCCTATAAGGCTCCACTGACAGTAGCTGTCTTTCACAGACCAGAATGTTTTCTCCCTGCAAACCACCAATTTACACATCACACAGGAAAACTTTCCAGCTGGATACAAAAGCCCCAAAACTCTATTCCCCTGCCTATTAGAGTCACTGATCTACCACTGGCTGCTGCAGAACAGAATAAGAATCATGGGCAACTTTGCAGGTCTTGCTTCCCAAGCTCCTGGCAGCATTCATTTAAAATACAAACTAATCAGCAACCTGATAAAAGTATCAACACCAATAAAACCCCCAAACTGACAGCTAGGTGTCCCCCCAAAAGACAAGCCTTACTCATCTTTGTAAGCTTGTGACTTCACCTAGGACGTTTGCCAAGAACAGGAGAGACTGACTAGAACACCAATGGTTGATGCCTCCCTCTTTATTAACACCACAATCCTTCCTGACAACTGCACAAGTTCACGTACCTAGAAAATCTTATCAAAATACTATCTCAATACTGAGTGCTCTCTGAAGGATTCTAGAAAAAGTTCGGAATGTACAACCAATGTCAACAGTCAAGCTAATTTTTTTTCATTTGTATATGAAGAAGGCACATAAGAACAGACAGAGTTGTCATCCTGAATGAATGACACAGTGGTTAGCTGGAAACAAGAACCAAGAGAACAAAAGGAAAATATTACAATCACAGCAGTTATACACGAGAAAAGGGTATAGGAAGAAAAATCAACTAGATCAAAGCCCCACAAGACAGTAAAGATAGTTCTTAAAAGAAACAGATGCATTCTGGTCACAAGGCAACAACTTCTCATTTTAAGCTTCAAAATTCTAATTAAGGCTCTAAAATATGGAGCAGAACACAGGTATTTAAAAGCTGTCCTGTGTCACAAAGATATGTTGAAGTCTCTCAAGATTAAATTTTAAAAGATAGTTTAAATCAATGTTCAAATTTTCAAAATATTAAAGGCTTTAACTGAACACATATTTCAGGATAAAGTTAAAGTTACCTAAAAGAAATACCATTTTTAACTTCCAAGACAAAACCCAAGTATTTGATATTCATTCTCCATTAACATTTTTCTGACCCAGATACAATCCACCCTGTTTTCTAGAAAAGTGTTTTTATATGTACCCTGCCAACCACCCCTTTCTCAAAAGAGATTAAATCTCATCAGCACTGCCATTTTGCACAGCCAAGATCTGCTTACATTTGAAACAACAAAATATCTAAACACACACAACTTTCCTTAAATTAGCCCCATAAACTCTACACAAACAGCACCTTACATATCAAATGGTGAAGGGAACCTGGAAAACAGTTTATAGGGCCAACCAAACCTTACTGTTACCAAGCCAAGTTTTACACCTTTGCAAAAGTAGATGAGATTTTAACCACACTGAAAGCCTGCTAGTTAAAGCCCAAGCGCAGTAAAGCAAGCAAAAGCGGGGAAAGGCAGCTGCAATTTTCAGGGGTTTTGGTTTAAAAAAACCAAAACCATACATCTTAGCTTTTACTAGCATGAAATCTCCATTTATCCTCCTTGCTTACCAACAAGTGTTTCAGAAGGACAGTTACAACCAGAAAAGAAAATGTTATGGACAACAGTGACTCATGTATTGTGAAAATAAATGCCTATAGCACATGAAGACAACACACAATATTACAACACCAACCTCTTTGTATCCAGCACAGAAAAAACTCCAAAAATTCTGACCTTCAGTTTCTAAAAAAGGACAACTAGTTTTAATGAAAATAGAAGGCAGCCTACCAAGAACAGCACTATCCAAAATACAGACAGGAATTTAGCTCATCCACAACTTCTCCAATAAAATTAATTTCAGTGCAGTAACACATAATGGTCTTCAAAACACATTTTTAACTCATTAAACACTGAACTATAGAGTCACTGTTCATTATAGTGTAGGAAGGTATTTTCCAATACACCCAGAGTTTCCAACATACATTTCTTTATTAAATACCTATTAACCACACTCATTCTCATGTATCATGATTGCTTGTATATGCAAAGGACACAAGATGACACTAGGAAAGGTAAAAAGGGAGACAGAAAAACCTAAGTAGGTGAGAGGTCATTTGCAGATCTGCACAGATATGACATAAATGAACCTTCACATCTCTGGGTTAGTTCTATTCCACGCATTACCTGTTTTCAGAGAAATAAGTACTTAATTATAGCTCACTGCTCCTGCTCATCCTACACATACACATAAAGACAATACAAACTGAACAGAGATGCTCCTTTCACACTGCATGAAACCTATATAATTCAGCAGGATCCTTGTGTGACAAACTAAAATAAACAACACAAGGAGAACTAAAGAACCTTTTAGAATTAAGTTTTGGCCCTCTTCAGTTGGTAGTTCCAGAACTTCAGGCAGCACATGCATACTTTTCTTTAAAGTACATACTAGAGATATATCCATATAATTTCCTATCACTTGTGGCTTGGAGTTTTATGGAAGAGTTGTTTATTTGCAGTTGAACTAGCAGACTTTATACAAGCAGGGCATTCTGGTTTGCCCAGCTTAGTGCTCTGAAACCACCTTTTCAGGCAGACAAATCCATGCTCCAGATTTTGACAGGAAGCACTAACAGTTGTTGTTCAGCCTATTAAAAACTTTATGTTCAGATGAGGATTTTTCCCCCCAAGACTGTTCATTGTTTATGCAAACACAGTATGTTTCCAGTGAGGTTTCCTAGCCTGTAGCATGGCTGAAAAGCAACACAGAAACAGCAGTGGATAAGTCACTGGAAAAAGAGCTTCTAAATCTAATAATCCTTCTGACAGCTTGCTGCCTGATGCTTTCTGCAAGTGGACAATTTCAAGGATAAACTCATTCCTTACATAGATTAAGAGCTGCTGCTATGAAAGTAAACAATACAAAGTTCTAAATTACCTGTACTTCATTAGGTGACTAAAGAAATCTTATGTTTTCCACATAGAGAGAAAACCTCTCAGAAAGGGCAAAGTTAAAGTCAACTCAACTGTTCTGTATAAACCCAGACACAAACTGGTGAATCACTGCATAGGCAATGCCACAACTTGATACTTCTAGCTTAATTTCATCCTCGTTAAAAAGCCAAAGAACATCTATAATTCAGGTTGTAATACTTAATTCATGTTTTGCTTCCTTATCTTCTAATCACCAAAAAAATGCTTATACTAGAAGGACCTCATCTTCACCTGTTCAGAGGTCAAACTGCCACAGTCTGGAATGTTGCAAGGTTTTTCTCCCTAGGACTCACAAATTAAAAATAGATGATGTATAATCTTAATGGAATGCAACAGATTTTTAAGAAAATATATGGGGATTAAACATGACAAAGGGAGAGCATTAAAGATTCTTAAAATACTGTTTGTTAAATTCAATCTAAAAAGCAGAGCTACTATTAGTTTGCCTATTGAACTGGGATAATGTATTTCTGATCATTGTCTATCAAATACTTCAATAGCAGATCATTTTATACAAATAACATAAAACAATGTAAATAGTGGCTTTAGAGAATGAAACAAAAAATGCCTGAATTAGTACCAACTACTAGGTTAGAATATTTGACCTGCTATTAGCAGTAAATAAAACGCAACATTTTACTACAGTCATGCAGTTGGAAAAAAGATCTTAAGGGAGCATACAGATAACTTCAGTGAAGACTAATCAATTAAATATTCAGACTGAAAAAAAATATGTTGATTTGGAAGATATGGATTTGGAGATAAGGAAGTACTGCCATGATTTTTAAAAACTACTTTTTATTTAACTACCATTAAAAAAATCCAATAAAACTGTAAAGTTAGACTTTACCAGACACAGCACCAAATTAAATTCAACTCTAAATTACAATTCTACTGTTTTATCATTAATGTTGCCACTCTTAAAATAAAGCAGCAAAAAGTCTGTACCTCTTGCTTAAGGTGACAAAGAAACATCCAGCTGAGGAATAGTCTCAACAAATGAGGAGCTAAATGGACAGAGCACAACACATGCATCCTATTTCAAATACTGCTACAAAAATCATAGCTCAGCTTTAACAGCCAACTGCACTGTATGGGAAATATGGATGATATGTACTTTGCTCCAAAGATTCTCTTATAGACACAAGCACTACTCTACTTAGGAGTTACATATTGCCACTTCTGATCACACACAAAAACAGACAACGGACTCTGCTAAATTTACAATCACCAACTGTATTTTGTTGTTCTGTAACAAAAAAAAAAAATTCAATAAGCAGTTAATATCATGCCTGATACTTTTCAAGTTCATAAAGCCCCCGTATATACGTAAGCTAGTACACTCAACCTTGCATTTCTTCTTTCCTGCTTTCTTCTTTGATTTTCTTCTTTCCTGCTTTAATGGTTTTGATACCCACATCACGTTTTCCTATTTAAGCCCCAATCAGATCCACAGGAGATGGATTCAATGAAGCTGTAGGATGGAAACCACTGGGATGTGTGCTTGAGGGTCTCCTCACACAAATCAGTTTACATGACGCAAGTGGCAGACTGTACAGTCTGGAGGGCTTGCTTTACAATCTATGGAACACAATGGAGCCATGCTTGGAGGGATCTGGATGATACTTAAGATAGACCAAGGTACTGAAATAAAGTATAGCACAAACACAAGATTAATACTAGTGTTTAATTCTATGGATGACATACAGACTGGATAGAAATTCAGTTTAACAATAAAAAACCATTTCCCTGTTTTATTTCTAACTTGAATGCACAGTCTAAAGTCAACAGAAGGGCCAAAGGGTTATCAATTTAATCTCATCTGCATAAATCATAAGATTACTGTTAACCACCCTAGTGATAGATGAAAAATGTAAGAAAAAATCTGATTCATATCGAGTTTAATTATGAAGAAAAAAATAGCTGAAGTATGGTTATTTCTGCCCCTCCCTTTGTCAGGATCTTTCACTGACCAAGACATCAAGAAAAGGACTCATTAAAAAAAAAAATAAGCACTAACATACAAATTAATAGAACAACAAAAGAACAACTTGAAATTACTTATACTCATTTTTAAAACAAGCAAGTTTCAATTTAATATTATCTCTTCAAACAAATCCGTTTAAACAGACATTATTACTATACAAAATGAAGATTATTATCTCCAAAACAGAAACAATGACACTAGAAAAGAAGGGACATAATCCATTTATGTATTAGTTAAATGAAACAGGTCTTTCGCTAGAAATCTTTCAGTAAATATGTCAGTATTTTGCCACACAGGTTCAAGGCCCGCTTGTACTCATCATGTCAGAATCGTGAAGCCTAAGCTGTCGTTTAAAGGAGGCTGTAATTGGATGCCTACATGTGCTTTGTACTACCCAACACCGGTACTTCCCTCACGCTTCCAGACGAGGCGGCGCTGACACAGCTGCACTACAAACCCAACACCCCTCCTTCGGCCTTCAGCAGGCAAACGTTCCCACATCTTGCGAATCCAACACCATGGGGGTTGGACTAGATCATCTCCAGAGATCTCTTCCAACCCTAACAGCTCTGATTGTGTTATCATCCGTGGCCGCTCCAGCTCTGCCATGCAGGAAGGAAGCTCTCTTCCCCATCAGCTGTTTCTCCACCAGGAACGACTCGGCTAAAACTCTCCCTCGCACATCTCCCGGACCATCCTCTCCCTCCCCAGCCCTCCTTCCGGCTCCGAAGGGCCACCAGCTCCAGACATGGCCTGGTGTCATTGTCTCTCGCTGTCCGCCACCCCCTCTTCCTCACCCATCCCTCCGCCCTCACCACTGCCTGTCACCTGCTCCCTCCCCGCCGGCCGTCTGCTTCCAGGTCAGCTCAGCTCAGCTCCGTGTCTGCCTATTCATCCTGCGAGCGGGGAGGAGGAGGAGGGAAGGAGGAGGAGGAGGAAGAGCCCCGCGGGCGCCGCAGCGCCCTCGCCGCTGCTGTCAGCACGGGGCCGCTCCCGGCGAGGGGCGATGCTCGCCCGCAGCCCAGAGCGCCCACACCTGCGGGGGGCTGCGCTACACGACCCAAACCTGTGCCACGGCTCAGCCGCAACCTCACCGCCCCCGGCCCTTCCCTGCCGGGCAGCCCCTCTGCCACATTCCCCCAGAAGTCCCACAGCCCCCCCGCAACGAGCACAGGCAAAGCGGGCCCCGAAGCGCACCCCGACCTCTGGCCGCCCCTTCCCTGCCCGCCCGGGCTGCGCCTCACCTAGTGCCACCTCGCAGGCTTTGCGCAGCTGGGAGTGATGCGCCTTCTTCACCTCCTTGTCGGCCAGGATCTTCTCCAGGGCCCGGGTCAGAAACATGTTTTTCGTCTTCTTCCCTTCATACATGGGCGCGATCGAGCCGTGAGAGGAGGAGGAGGGTGGAGCGGGGAAGTGAGAGCGGGGCACCGGCCTCTCCCACCGGGAGCGCTGCCAGGGGCCGCGGCGGCCGCGGGGGAAGGGCTCCCTCGCAGGGCGTCCCGACACCCGCTCGGCGGCTCCCCCGGGGGAGGCTGGGGTGGGCCGGCAGCCAACCCCCGCGGCTGAGGGAAGATGAAGCCTTCTCCTCCCGCCCACGATGCGTGTGTGCGCGGACGGCGCCCGTCAGTCCCCGAGCCGCCCCTGGCCCGCGCCCGCCTCCATCAGCACCGGCGGCGGCGGCCGCAGCAACAACCTGCCCTCGCCATGTTGGAAGGAAGCGACGTCAGGGCCGCAGCCGGAGCGGGAGGAAGCGGACGGCCGTGTCCCGGGAGGCAGGGCGGGCGGAGGGAAGCGGGAGGGCGTGGGGCAGTCGCCTTCTGCCCGCCCCGCGGCCGCGCTACAGGTGGAGCGAAGCCGCGGGAGGCGACGAAGAGGGACGCACGGAGATGGCCGCTGCCACCTGGGAGCTGGATGAGGAGGAGGGGCAGGGCTTCCCTTCCGGGCCACCAGCGCTAGGAGGTGGAGGAGGAGACCGAGGAGGAAGGCTTCCCCGGGATGCGCCACCTGCCTCTGAAGTGCGGGCTTCGCCGGGGCTGGGGCAAGGGACCTCCCTGGGAAAGGAGCTGCCCTCCTTCCACGGCCGCCGCCTTCCCTGACGAGAAACGCCCGGGATCCGGTTCACGGGGCAGCGAGCGGGGAGCGGCCCCTGACACCGAGGGAGGGAGAAAGGAGAGGAGGGAGAGGCGCCTTGGGGCGTAGGAGGTGTCCGGGCTCCGCGGGGGCGCTCCCTGAGCCCCTCCCCGCCTGTCCTGTAGCCCTGCCCGTACCTCCCTCGGGCGCGGAGCAGCGCTGCACCTGCGAGTTGGTGTGGTGCCTTTTCTCTATCGCCTGCATCCTCTAACTAAAGCGCTGTCGTCCCGCGTTTCTTCTCGCTGCACGTGCACTAGGAGTATAGAGCATTAAAAAATATAATAAAAAGCTCAGGTCGACCCTGCCTGACTGGTAAGCAACAAAAACAAAACAGGGCCAGCTTTTGCGCTCAGGGGTACCAGTATTTAAAAGTCGAATTTGGCGTTCACTGAAGGCAAGTCTGGTTTAGAAAAATTTTACCTGGTACCAAAAAAAAAAAAAATATATATATTAATCTGGAAATGAAAGAGCAGAAGTTCTAGATGTACCTTTCAAACAGAGTGGGACAAGGCTATAGCATCAGTGTGCAGAAAGCAGGGATGGTTGTGGAAACCAGAGGGCATCTCTGACCTCTGAGGATAGAGCCAGCACACCACAAAGACGTTATCCCCAGCAAGCCTTTACAGTCTGTTGTGTATTCCTGTGGTTCTGATGTATCAGTCAGGAACACAACCTTTGGAAGTTAATCCTGACATCAGGATTGCTTCATGGAGCATTCAGCAAAGCTTCCCAGTCTTTTCTTTATTCCTGGGGTCCCGCTGTATCAGTCAGGAACACAGCCTTCAGAAGCTAATTCCAACACTTTCCTCATGGAGCATTTGAGAGAGTTTGCCCAGACTGTCATGCCACTGTGCTAAGGCCTTATGAGGAGTTTATTTGAGCACCTGTTTCCTTTTCTACAACGAAGCCATTGTAGCTGCCTTTAGTAAAGGTACAGTGATCTCAGATCCCCAGTGCAGAGGCTGCTAATGCTGCCCAGTGTTGCTTAACCCAGTTTTGCAAATGAGAAATTATGTGTACCAAAGTGACTTGTTGCCTTGCAGGTATCTCTGTTTGATTTTTGAAGGAACACACTGGACAGAGAATTCTGCTAAAGCTAGAGGTGAATGCAAGGCCTAACTTAGCAAAACACTTGTTCTGCTGAAATTACTGTATTTGTTCCAGCTGTTTTTTCTGGTTACTGGCTATTTTGCCATCCAACTGATAAACAATAAAAAAAAATATGAAGAGGGTGCATCTGATTTTAGCATTATGACGGTTTAATAAAAGAGTTAGAAGTTATATCACCAGGCACATTGATTCCTGAAAAAAAGACCATATGCAGATTGTGTTGATTTATTCAAAAGACTGTGTCTTCAGCAGCAAAATTGCTAAGGACACTTGAATTATTTCTAGTAATTTATTTAGGGAAAACCATTTGCCTGTTGGCTAAATCTTTTTTTTTTTTAATGCATAGGTGCAAGTTCAAAAATGCAGATGTCAAAATTACTTTGGTCTTTCAAAGCTGCCTGCCAGTGACAACATGGCAAAAATTAAGAATTTCCATGGAGTTCTTGCTCGTAGGTTTGCACAAATTATTTGAGCCCAGACTCCCTTAGCCCAGTCAGAGCTTACAAGTGTTATTTAGCAAATGGAGTTTGCTATTGATTTTCACAGTCCATTTAGCAGAAATAGACTGGCAATATGAAGAAAAAGGGTATCTGTATGTAAAGAGCACTGAGCACTGTAGTTATCTATTTTGTTCACATGAATGTCTATTTTCATATTCTGTACACAAGATAATTTTACATGTAAAATGTGTTTTAGTTGAGGAATATAGAATTCTTCCTGAAGTGTCTGGAGAAAAAGACCTGTCAAAAAGAGACTCAGTTTGATGGCTTTCATTCCCGTTCTAATATGAATGCTTGTTTTGGTTTGGTTATTTTTAAATGAGGTTTGAACCTTCAAATTCTGTTCTCAGTTTCAAACAACTGCCACTCTGTTGATTCAATTTGTAACTTGGCACAGCTGGTAATCTAAGTCTACATTCTAGTCACAAGGCAAACAGTACCTAAACTCTGCAACAGTGTAGAGCCTGTTTCTGAAGTTGCACAGGGAGATCTTATTGTACATCACCAGCCCAGTATGTTAACATTCAGTTTCCTTTCCAAAGCTGAGTCAATAAGGATGGAAATCCTAGGGGAACTATTATATATGTATTGGAGAGAAAAAGTCCCATGCCCTCATTTAGGGGCAAGAAATGAATGGTGATCAGCTTGTGTGCTGAGTCCCAGTGCTTTGAATAAAGTTAGTTGTTATAACAGCTTCATTTATTAGGTGAGCCAGCTACTAAAATAATGTTTGGTCAATTATAAAAAAAGCTACGGACTTTGAGGAAGCATTTTGAGGGAAGATTTTGTTACAGAGACTACAGGAATGTGTTTAACTCCTTCCTGATTACTTTAAAAGCTAGTGGTTTATCTCTAAGTTTAAGTTGGGAAAGACCTTTAAGGTCATTGAACCTAACTGTAAAGCCAGCACTGCCAAGTCCACCACTAAAGCGTGTCCACACGTGCCACATCTACATGGCTTAGATACCTTCAGGAATGGTGATTTAACGACTTCCCTGGGCAGCCTTCCAAAGCTTGACAATCTTTTTGGTGAAGAGATTTCTATTAATATCCAATCTAAACCTCCCTTGGTGCAACCTGGGGACATTTCCTCTTGTCCTACCACTTATTACTTGGAGGAAAAGGCTAGCATCCACCTGGCTACAGCTTCCTTTCATGTAGTTGTAGGGAGTGATAAGGGCCTTGCTGAGCCTCCTTTTCTCCAGGCTGAACAATCCCAGTTCTCTCAGCTGCCCCTCATGAGACTTGTGCTCCAGACCCTTCACCAGCTCTCTTGCCCTTCTCTGGACACGCTCCAGCACCCCAATGCCTTTCTCTCTCGTGAGGGGCCCAGAACAGAACACAGGGTTCAAGGTGTGGCCTCACCACTGCTGAGTACAGGGGGACAATCACTGCCTGGTCCTGCTGGCCACACTATGCCATTGACCTTCTTGGCCACCCAGGCAGATGCTGGCTCAAGTTCAGCTGCTGTCAACGAGCTCCCCCAGGTCCTTTTCCAGTGGGCATCTTTCCAGCCATGCTTCCCCAAACCTGTGGTACTGCATGGGATTGTTGTGACCCAAGTGCAATTGGCCTTGTTAAACATCATAAAGTTCACTTTGGGCCATCGATTCAGCCCGTCCAGAGCTGCAGAGCCTTCCTGTCCTCCAGGTGATCAACACTCCCACCCGACTTGGTGTCATCTGCGAAGTGACTGAGGGTACGCTCAGTCCCCTTATCCAGATTGTTGATAAAGTTATTGAACAGGACTGGGCCCACTACAGAACCCTGAGGAACTGATTGTGCCGCACAGCAGCAGTGCCTTGCAAAGAAATCCAAAATTCTTGTTGTATACAGTGATTCTAATGCCTGAATTGTTTTGCTTTCAGCATGCAGATCTTTGCTTTACTAGTAATTTCTTTAACTAGTAAATGTCTGACCAAAGAACTGTAATCCTCATAGCTGTAGTGATTCCTATTTGGTTGCTGGAGTTCTGAAGATATGGAAAAGGACTGTTCTAATAGATTTTCTGATCAAACTGCTAAGCCTGCTGATGTGTAAAATATTATAGTTGTGCAATCAGACCTGAGAAATGTTTTCTGTCCAACCTAAAAGAAGCTTCTAGTATGTATGTCCTAAAGCACAAAGCCATCACTGCTTTCTTGGAGCCTTAACATTTAAACATAGAGCAGCACAAGAAAAAAGCGTATTTGAGAAACACTGCAAAAATTACTGTCAAGTACATTTTTATTTACCAGTTAATTGGAATATTCCAGAAGCTATTTATATTGTTTCATATATTTAAACTGTTTTGAGTGAGTGTTAGATACTTGTTTAGTAAAAAACTGTAGAGAACTTTCCATGTGAGAGGGAACAATTAGCACCTGCTTCTGCTGGCTTTGTGTACCACTATTGTATGTAGTGCTTGTTTAAAAATGCTGATAAACTAGGACTAGAAGCCTTTGCTTAAAAGTCAGATGAGCAGTAAAAGGGAATAGTAAAAGTGCAGTTTCATGCTTAGAAAAAGCTGATAATTTTCAGCTGTTCTGCCTCCCAAAGGGGGCTCTTTCACCTGTCTGAGCTCCCATCCACTTTCTTATGTTGGTCCAGCTGTGTAACTGTGCCATCAGTTAGTTCACCTGTGGTTCAGCCAAAAATCAGTTTGATAAGAAAGTTAGTTTTCAGCGGGATCAGTGAATTTATCAGACTCACCTGCATATTCAGTAAATCTTAAACAAGAAAGGGAGTGGGAAATGTGGGTGATGAGGAGGACTGCTGCTCATGGTGGCACTGTCTTCTTAAATCATCTTGATGAGCTTTGAAACGGCACAGTGATAATTAGACTGATCACTTTAAACTAGAATAAGACAGAACTACTACTAGAAGATACAATCCTTCCTGCTCCTACATAAATGTTTCTTACTTTCTTTGGCAGTATAAGCATTTGCATTGCTGTGGGGTGAATTATGTGCTGAATTATATTCAGAATTTAATTAAATTGAAATTAACCTGACAAGGAATAGACTATTTTGAATCCAGATATATTTCATATCCCAATTTAGCAGGCAACCTCGCAGATGTTTGTCTTAGCTCAGGGGAATGGAGAGCACAAGAACAGGAACGTGAAGATAGGTAAGAAAAGGTCAGGCTTGGCTTTGTGTTGGGTTTTTTTTGTTTTTAATTGTAACAGTATTGGTGTATGCCAACTTAAAGTATGGTTTAAACTACTGCTTTTAATATAAGTTTTCTTGATTATTCCCATGGTGCAATAGAGCACTCAGCCCTGTGTCTGTATGTTCCCCACCCATATTTAGGATGTGTGGGTCCATAGGACTAGTGTATTCCTGCCACTGCATATGAACCTTTAATCGTGGTGGCTCACTTGTCACCTTCTTTAGCTCCAGTATAATACTTTGCATCTGTTCCCATCCTGTTTTCATGTACCAGATGCAGATAATCAGTGTGTAATGGATCAGAGTCCAGATGGATCTGACAGATGGGAACCTGGAACAGAAGAGAAGCTATGATTATGTTCTCCACTGCAGGCACCTTGGTGGGTAAGTTTCCAAGACTCTTACTGAATGCATAAGATTTAGCAGGTCTGCTGGTGGTGCTTGGTCCTGTAATACTGAGATACAAACCAAGCATTCCTCTCAATCCCTTTATGGACTCACAGGGCTGCCACCCTTTTAAAATTAGGGGAAGCATAATCCAGAATGTTCAGTGTAGCTGTTATGCAAAGGATCCCAGTCTGTCAACCAAACTGCAAGAGATACACTCACCATAAATGTACTTTAATATTTTAAGACGTTTTTTGGTTTTTTTGGCTTTTTTCTTACATAAATACTGGAACTGAAGAGGTCAGTTTGTTCAAAGAGTGAGAATTCTAACAGGTTGCAGTATATCCACTGTTGCACTGAATGAGAAAAAAGCGCAAGTGTTTGTTAGCAGAGGGAATATGCACCAGTCAGTAGGTTTTTTCCAAACATTTGGACAAAAGCATATAACACTCTGGAGTGACCAGTAAGGAAATAAACATCCGTCACTATGAGGAGGCTCTTTCAAGGTGACAAACTCATACCTTAAAGCTAAAAAGTACAGACTCTTGCTGTATTGAAATACATTCCTGATATGACAATTAAGTGAGGAAACACACTCCTAGCAAAGAATGACATTTGTCAGTTTGTGACATGTAGGAAAAATGTTGGAGAGCGGTGAAGAAAAAATCCCACCTCTTGTGGTTGATGGAAGAAAGGTTTGAATTGTGGCTGAAAACTATGAGAAGATATCAAGGCTCCTGGCTATGGCTTGAATTTATGTGCTGGGAGTTATACCAGTCCATTTGATGGAATATGATTCCTTTTTCTAGTTCTTTTTCTGTGGGAATACATTTTCTTCTAGCCTACCTAAAGGAGTTTTCAACTTGTTCTTTCTTCTGCATGTTGTTTCTCCTAACAGATGAATGATTCAATTCCCAGCTTCCATAGCACCTCAGCATACTGTTCCCTGATACTGTGAATGAAGGAATATAAGTATCCATCTTACAGACAGAAGGAAATGCATTTTTTAAAAAATGGTCATACAGGGTTTTAAAAAAGTTTCTTCAGTAGTTTTTCAAACTTAAGGGCCTGATTATGTATGTACCAGCCCTAACTGTTTGAAAAGGTGATCTTCTGGGACTGTCTGTTGAAGAGGGTGCTTTTTGGGGAATATAGTAATGAATAACACATATTTACCCTGAACTAGGAACTTACTATACAATTATTGTTGTATGTGAGACTGCAAATGCAAAGGTAAATTCAAGCCAGTGTAGTGACTCCTTAATGATAGCGAATATTTCTCAATATTTCTAAATATTCTAAATCTGTCTCTAAATGGTAAGAATATAAAGCTCTAGCAATTTCCTGAGAGCCTTTGCACTGCAAAAGAAGACATTTGGAGAATGAATGGCAAATCTAGCAATAAGATCCCCTGATTTATTGCTTCTCCTAGCCAACTCCAGAAGATAAAATAGCTAAGGAGTTATTATTGGATTCTATGGAGAAACTATTGAAGAGGAGGAAGCCACGACATGATTGCCCTTTTTCCTGGGAGGTCCTGTCACTACCATTATGGATTTCCTGGATTACTCTGGGTGAGCCTGGTTAATTAGTTACCACCTCAAACACCTGTAATAGGAAGGACTACTATAGTGTCCCACATTCTTAAACTCCAGTATCAGTTCAAAAAATGGGAATACTCTGACAAATGAGAAAAGAAACAAATTTACTGAAAATGATAACTGTTCCACCTTTATATCCTAGTTTCAGTCTCCTGAAGGTCTTTGTGAGTGATATGACATGATCAGTGTAAAGCATGCTGAGTTGTCCTACAGATTAGTAAGTAAATAGCCTAGATATTGGGTGCATGAAGTATTAGTCTGAATGTAATTTTTATATGCTGGATGTCTCTTTTCCCCTTGATCTAAGGTGAGTTTTCACTGTAGCACTTTAGAACTTTAGCATTTTCAAAGGTTTATGCAGATGTCTTTCAATGAGCTGCTAATAAAGAAAAGTTGAAAATGGAAGTTGAAAAGAATAGTTTAAAATGAAAATCAACTGAGAAAAGTTGAATGGAATTCAGCTGGAGAAAAACATCTCTTAAATTTCTGGGCAGGGTAAGTCAAATGAATAACAAGGGTGGTTTCCAAGTATTTTAATATCTATGTTGAAACACTTAGATGGAGAGGTCATAAAAGTTGTGTGAATTAAGGTGCCAGACAATGAGACTGAAGCAATAACCACTCTTAAATGCCATGAAATGAGCTTTGAATCTGCCTGATTGTTTCCTCCAGCAACTCCAGTGGGTCATTTTCTGTCAAAAATGCAATAACTGATGTCTAAGCATATACTTTATAAATTGTGTCTTCATTACATGAATGAAAGATTTTTAATATAAATAATTTGAAAGATAAAATTGAATGGAAGTTATGGATACTTTTGCTTAAAAGAAAGACATTAAAGAAGCACTGCAGTGCTTCATTCTAATATGCCAGTTAGCTAACTGTTTGCTAGGTGTGTACTCACTCAAATATTTTTACAAGACATTTTGAAACACCTGCAACAATTTTGATTAGACTCCCATTATGTTTCTAGTTTCAAGTCAAATGTCACAGCTGATGTGGAATCTGGATCATGAAAAACTGAAGTGGCTGCTTCACAGCATGTATGATGGATGGTTTTTCATGACATTGAGAGCTGCTGCTGTCTGGGTTTTGATCCTGGCAGACCTGGAGCGTTAAGTTTTGATATTTGAAGGCTTTTATTGTGTGCTGTTTCTTTGGTTTATAATTTTAAGTCTTTCCATACAGAAGTGTGGACAGTGGCCATCAATTTTGCTGTGCCACTGGTACTGTTGAAGTTCAGTTTATAATTTTTGTAGCTAAGAAAGTCAAACAAATGTTGTTGGGCTGGTACAAATCTCATTTATCATAGTTTGTGAGACATGCAGCAGATGGTTCTCCAGGGCCCTTGTAATAGATACATAACAATACAAATCAATGCTAATGATAATCCTTATGGTGTTTTATACATTCCTGGACCAAACTTACTTCCTTGGCTAGCTCTGGTACTACTACTTTTATTTAGCAATAAAAGTTTAGCTACATTTATTTAATAGCAGATTATAGCATGGAGCTTGAATTGGTCCACTTGGTCTACATGGGATGGGGGTCATGCCTCTGAATTGCTGCAGGTGTCATCCTTAAAATATTCCCTTGACAAACCACTTCTATTCATTAGTTTCTCCTTCCTTAACTTTTCCTGGTTTAAACTCTTGTCAGTACGTTCTAGAAGAGAAATAATGTATTATTGTGCAGAAGAATATAATAACAAGGATATCAATGTGCACAAATGGCGTGAAGACAGATCTAAGAAGGATAAATATGGTGCAGTTTTTCAAAATTTAGCCATGCTGGCAGTGAGCTCTCTCACATGCATGATGTCAGTCCAGGTGTGTACACTTAGAAACCAGAGCATTCAGCATGGGCACCTGGAATTTCTGTCTATTTTGGTGCAGCAGTATGTATGTCACCTTCAAGATAGCTGCCTTAATCCTAAGGCATAATAGTTCATGGAGAAATATTTAAAGGAGGGTACACAATCATGCATTACTTTATAATAGCAATTTGAAGTATTCCTGTCACATATTATGAGACCCCATCAGAATTTTCCCCAAGTTTGTGGAGGTTTAAGTTCCCATTTTCACTTTTTACTGTGGTGCTGTACCAAAGATAGAAGATTAAAATGCAAATTTGCTTTAAATTCACAATGTAGTGTATAAGAATGAGGTTGTGTCCTTTGAAATAGGTGTGAGCCCTCTGTGGAAGCTGACTGTGCTCTGGTTTAAAAATCTGAGAGATAACAGCAATGTTTCTTAGGCAAGCTTTGCATATTTGTGCACTTTTGATAAATGTGGTCACTCTGTGAAATATAGTATTAAACCAGTCTGATGCATTTGCAAACATGAATTTTATTGCAATAATTGCAAAAACATCAATTAACAGAGCAGAGAATACAAAAACCTGTAGTCACTAGTTCTGTCCATAAATTCTGAGGTTGCTTTTACTACGTCATTTACTAGAAAGTATTTATTTCACACATAGAATTCTGATAAATGTTTTACCATCAGCCTGTGACTGCATTTTATTTTACTTGCTCATAAAAAACTCAGAGTGAGTTTTCTTTCTAATGAAGGTATTGACTTTTACAAAAAAAAGATTGGTTTTGCAGTGGGAAGCTGAAGAGGTTATAGCTTACTTTGAACATTTGTTTACTAGTCTCCATGGCTGATAATTTTCATAAATCATGGAGTTCTTATATATTCTTACAAAATTAAGATAAGATTTTCTCTTGAAACTCAGTACCCTTTTAATATCAGAAAAAAGAAAAAGAGATAATTAACAGAGGAGACTGACTGTTTACAGGGGCATTTATTATGGATTCAGCAGGTAGCTGACAGCCAGGCAGCTGCTGGGGTAAAATCCACAAGGTCTTAAGAACCCTGGAAATTGCTATTTTCAGTGACAGATTTGGAACTGCCCTATGGCAGAATCGGAATACTCTGCATTGCTTTATTATTCATGTACTGGTATATTATGTGTTTTTGGTATTTTCTGTATTCTGTATAGCAGCGTTTGTTTGACTTCTAAAAAATCTGTCCAGGAAAAAAGGAAGAATTCACCAAACAGCTAACTCATTAGATTAGTGTTAGATGGTTAATTGTTATTTATGGGGGTTCTTACATTTTTAGCTCTCTCTCCAGCAAAATAAAAGGACAAGAAATGAAATGTGAATGTAAACTAACAAAAATAGCAGGTGGGATTAAAAGAGACATGAGAGACAGAAAAGGAGAAGAATTCATGGTCCACAGCATCTGAAAGATGCCAGGCTTCAGTTGTGGTGGCTGAATAAATTAGGCCTGCCTGAATTAAAGTTATGTGACAGAAATACATACAGAGAGTTTGCTGATTACGTAGACATTTTCTGTTAGACAAATATTTATAGCTAAAATAAATAACATTTACTTTTAAGACTCATAGGCTGACTCTTGCTATGCAAAAAGACTGACCTCTAATGAGTAAATTGTGCAGTACTGATGGCACAAGTCTAAGGTAGCTGTGACCTGCCATCCACTACATCTTTTATTTTTCTCTACCAACTACAGAAGGAACCAAGTAGATTTAGTTAAATACCTTTGACACAGAAGTCAGGTGAGTTAAATCCCACCTTCAGAGCAGAAAGACCATAAAATTTTTTTCCCAGACAGGTGAAAGTTGAGGCCTGCTACCCCAGAGAATGAATACAAGAAAACAGAAGGTGAATGGCAGCATTGGTAAGCCTATAACTCTAACACCTCTTTGTTCTTTAGTGTCCTGCATTACCATGCCCCAGCAGGAGGTACAAGGGTGCCTGTTTTTTTTTTATTTGACACGTAAGAATGGGTAGATTTACTAGGACATCTCAGAAATCTGAAGTAAAGCTTTTGGCTGTAGGATTGTTGCCAGTTTTTGTTGATATGCTGAACTATACTGACTGTGCTGTTAAAGGTTTGGATCTTTTTTATGGTGGTGTATGTAATTGTCAGGGGACACCTAATGTGAAGTACAGAGAGAGTTCATGATTTACGTGTGTGAGCCTTGATATGTTATATTCTTTTGTATAAACAATAATTTTGGAGAGTTTAAGGATTATTTATTGATTGTTCCTTTTTAAAATAGGTATATATTAGGCAAATAGACTGACTCTGGCTGTATTAAAATAATTTCCCATACTGAATGGCAAGTAAAATGATACATATCCAATAGTTCTCGCCTTCCTTGCAGCCTTGACTTCTGTACTCTAGTGAATCTGAGCATGAAGTGTGATTTAAATAGATACACATTGTCGAGATTTAGGGAAGCCTAAGAAAGGCTTCCTTAGAAACATTCCTGTGTAAATCTCATCTCCTGGGTTGCAGTGCTGCTTTTTGCTTGAAATTTATTACGTCTTTAGTTTCATACTGTATATTGGCTGTGCTGCAACTTTATCCTATGATATCAATCTGTTCTTGAAAAGCTGTGTACTTAGGAAAGTGCATTGAAATGCAGGAGAATTGAGAAGAATCATTGTCGCATGGCATTATGGGTGTTTAAAGAAAAGTAGAATAAGAAATGCACTTCTACTATGCAGTGGGATCAATATTTTTATGAATACTATGACAAGCAAGGTCTTCCACAGAGGAAGCTAATCTTAACTCTCTTCTAGTTTCTAGTGCCTTTTAGGAGCTACATGGTTCTTTTTATACTTATGTGTGTTACCTTGTGGAAATACCCCCTGAACATAATGTAGACAACTTCTGCTAATTCTGTATGGAATCCACTACTCTGCTTCTTCACACAGCAGCTACCAATCTGGCTTGGCTGGATTAGGCTTTATCCACATGTACAGCTGGAGAGGTAAATTGCCAACTTGCATGGAGGGGAAACACTGGTATTACCAAGTAAGGTAGTAGCAATACCTTTTACCTCTTTCTAATATCCACATACACCAAAAATTAATATGTCACAAGGTCACTGAATATTAATCAACATTGTCCTCATGGGTGTACTCCAAAGGCAGGTAATTTTTTAGATAAAAGAAGCTTGATTATGGGTTTTGACACCATCAGATGAATAGAGAAGTGATTCTCTTCATTTTAGTGTCCTTCTCATCTTCTGTGGTTGTTACTTTTAGAAATAATCCTGGCAGAATCTGTTTACTTTACTTATTCAGGATAAAGTTATTTTTATCCTCCTCACAGAGTGTCATTCAATCTAAAATGATTAATCTTTGCTTGTTTGCCAAATATTTTTTAAGTTTTTTCTTCCACCTGTTTGTTTAGTCACTGATAGCTCTTCACTCTTTCAATGTGGCATCTGACCCAGCAGCTCTGGATTTTTCAAACATCAGCATTATTCAACATTATTTTCTTTAATCTTTCTAAAGTATTGGTGCTTCAGTGATTTTATTCCTGGTTAAAAACAAAAATGCATTTTTATACTAGTTAATCTCTGCTGCTCTTAGGGCATAGTCTTGCTACTTAATTTGGACTTTTCCTCTATTCTGTGTTATAGACTTCTGTGCTTTGCCCTTATTTTTAGTCCTGATACCAAGTGAAAATAGAAAACATACTCCAAATGTCCCACCTTTGCTCTGTGCATTCAGAATTAGGCCATAAAGATTATACACACTGTACTTGGTGTGGTTTTGGATAAAACTTTCCATTAATCATTTGTCTCCTGGGATTATTTTTTCACTCATGTACATAAACAGACTGTTAGTCTTCAACGGGATGGAAATTGCTGAATCCAAAAAGGAATTTTTAAGAAATCACCTTTTTATGTGACCTTCAACAGACACCTAAATGGGAGAGAGTTATTCTTGTGCATATTCAGGCTTTAGCACCAGTGGGTTGTTTATGATTTTCATAAAGGCAAAAGAAAAACAAGACAGCGATTCCATCAGTTTCAGCCAACCCTGTTTCTGATGGGCTGGGTGCCAGTGGATCTGCAGCCAGGCACACCAGCAAAGGAGCCCTTCCCTGCTGCTGTGCAGAGGGGCGTGAAATGAATGGGGACCTTCCTTTCTCTCTTAAAACTCTGCAAAACACTAATGTTTTTTTGAAAAGTGGAGTCCTGACAGCTGTGAAAACGTGATGTTCCTACTCTCAGCTCCAGGGGAGAGTGTTGCAGAAGGGCTTCCTGACATTCATTAGCCAGTCTGCATCAAAATTCCGCTGTCTGAGGAATATCCTGGTCTTCAGACATGTTTGCAGCGAGGTCTCTGCACAGGCCTCTGCTGAAGGTTGCACTTATTATCTGCAGTGTTGGGAAATGTGTATTTGACAGGTAGTGGACTGCATCCATTGGCTCCCTAAACAGCCTTCAGCAGGACAATAACTTTATGTTATTTCTACCTCAGCTTCCTCAAGAGACATAATTTCTCAAAAAAACAAACCTCATTAAAATAAATACAAAAACTTCAAAAGAAAATCTTTAATGTGTGTAAGATAAGGGGTTTTTTTGGTCTTAACTTACTATTTTAAAAATGTATACCTGTAGATGGTTACAGGCTGAAGCAATTCCAAAGATCCTGGTGGCAGTTAGTACAGGCCTGTAGGCTCTCCATTGTTCTCCTTAACACTTCCAGACTTTCCAGGCACAATCTCAATACCCCTTTATTTACTTTGGGCAATGGTATAGAGCCTTCTTCATTACACACAAGGTAATGAAAGCTTTCTGGGATGCAATCTACATTTGGAGTAGGGGGGCATAACACCCTCTCACAGCTCTGCCCTAGTGTTCATAATAGCAAAACCTGACCTCTGAGCTCTGTAGGGTGCAGCACACAAAGTGTGCCATGAGGGGAGCTTGTAGATGGTGTGTTAACAGTAGTGGCAGGTAACCACAGACACACTGCAGCAGAACTGAGAACTTCCTGTGTTGCAGCAGTGAAATAGTGTCAAAGGGCTTTTAGGGAACTGGCCAGATGAGCTGAACTTGTGTGTGCTTCCAGCAGGCAGAGGAGAGATGCTGAACACATGCTGCCTGCCATCAGCAGCCCTGTGGTTGCCAAAAATTGCAGCTACACCATTACATAAAGCATCACACAGTACACATTGTGCAGCCAGACAAAGTGTTTGTGTGTGAATGGCTGTGCGTAGGTGTGTGGGGAAGTTCACACACGTTAACAGGTTCATGTTTTAAATTTAGTACCAAAAGTTACAATAATTTATAGCCTGAAGTCATCAGCAACAGACACTATTCACTTCTTTTTTGGAATGGAGGGAGAAAAATGGAGGTGCATACAGCATGATAGAGCAAATTTGTCCTGTTAGAAAAGGCTCAAGTACAGATTCTGTGCTATCAAGGCCAAAGAGCAGCTCTGGTTTTCCTACAACACTAGTAGGCATGTCATTATTTTAACCTTTAGAAAACTGGCTGGCTCACAACAAAATAACAATAGGTCTTTCCAAACCATCTCTGTGAATGTGATAATTTAATTCAAACAGTGTAAAGGAATTAATTTGTATAAAGAACTTAAAATAGACAAAGCTACTTTTCTTTTTTTTTTTTTTTAAAGAAGCTATTTCTAGCTCATTAGGCACAGAAAAATCCTTTGCGCTCAGCTTTTTGACTGCACTCCATCAATTCAGCCCAATCAACAGATTTTCTCAATCTAGAAACAAAGCAAAATGAAACAAGAGAAATTAAACAGTGAGTAGATCAGTCATCTCTGCTCAGCTTTCAAGGCTGGTATAATTATTTTTTTTTTTTATTTAGGACATGCTGAAAACAGTAAGCCACCTGAAAACTATGGCTGTGATTTTAACAGCTGCATTATTTTCAAGAAATTTGAAAATCCTGTTTTTAAAATACAACTTTATCTAGATCTTTTGTGTTTATGTATTTTCAGGCCTAACTTGCTATTCTGCTCAGAATTGGAAAAAAACCATTTCATTAACTGGTTAAAAAAGAGACACTCCTCCCAGCATTGATCCATCGTGGTATGGAGAGGAATAGCCTGGCACATCATAGTCAGCAAAAAAGACTAAAACACCTGCTCCCAGTCATACCACAATATTTATTTCAGAAACTGTTATCTATTAGTTTATATATAGTATATGCTCTTACAGGCCTGGGGGGTAGTTTAAAATATTTCATTGTTATGGCTATTCTGCCACATGTCTTTTTCAAAAAGGCCAAGCAGTGCAGAGTTAAAGTGGCTGGACTTTCAGAGCAGGCAGGACTGATGGAATATATTACCCCACATTTTTATGGCAATGGATGGATTTTCCTTGTCACAGGCAAAGTGTGCTTTCTGCATGGCTGGGGACAGTGGCAGATTTTTTTAATTAACATTTGAATCTATTATTTATGAGTGCATTCCCTGATGTCTGAATCCTAGGGCAAGCCCTGCTGTGCTTGATGCGGTCTCTCACAAGAGGGCTTGAGCAGACCTCCACCTTACAATTGGAGAGACCTGAGACTTTCTGCTTGCCTGCTCCTGCCTGTCAGGCAAGGACAAGCATTCAGAGACTAAAGATTTCCCAGTTCTCAATGTCCTTGCCCTTAACATTGTTTTCTAAGGAAAATAATGTGTTAGCTCACTGCTAGTTCCCAAACTTGCAGATGTTAACAGCAGACCTTGTTGTTAAGGCAGGCCCTTTTGACACCAGGAGCAGCCTAAGGCTGTGAATTTCTGACAAGCTGCTCAAACAGCACATAATGCTTGGGCTCACAGGCACATTCAGTCAAGAAGAGTGAAAACCACTCTGGAGTTGTTCCGCTACAAAACAGTGAACTATGAAATGATTTAGTAGTTTTGCACAACCAAAAGAAAGGTCAGAGTGCTTACGAAAGTACTTATTACCCTACCCATGCTACCATGCCATTAAAAGGAGTGCAAATATAAAAAGTGAAGGGAATGTTTAACAGAAATAAACTGGAGCCCTTGAATATTAACTTATTTTTTCATAGGAAATACAAAGGTTTCTTCCCAACCTTAAGAATTAGACACAGTCTTGTCCATCAAGGGCTATTTTTTTGCAGTCCTCTAGTAGGTGGCTCAATCTGCACAATGCTGTTTCCTATAGACAAGAAGACTGGCTCTGGATATAAATGCATGTTGGCATTCAAGGTCATTTGGACTCTTCCAATTCAAATTTAGGAAAAGGTATTGCAGGTCTCGGAAAGGAATTGCAGTTTTCCATAGGCTTTATATGTTGCAAGTGACCAAATACACTGACCTTTCTGAAGCAACTTCTGGAAAATACCCAAGGAGCTCCACCCATAAGCAGTGGTCATTATTCAAGGTTTGCAACAAAGCTCAATACTTTTTTGACTTTTAAAGGCATTTTTAAATCAATGTATGAATGATGATTTAATGTAATTTGTGATACTTGTTTTTGGGAAGGGTGACTTGAAGAGGCATGGGCCTGTTTCCTTTCTATTAATTAATCTCGGAGGTTTCTTTATAAAAACTAAAAGCTATAAAGAAAAAGAACAATGTTGTGTTCCAAGTTACAAAAGTGGTTGTAATTATTCTATCAATAATCAGTGGAAGTGTAACTTCTGGATTTCACATAATCACTATATATGTGATTTTGAATGCTGGTTTACTAAAGAGTGTTTTACTGTTCATGTACTTTTTATTGTGTTGAATGATAAACTGTACCTATGATCATAAAATAAATTCACTTTTCTCAAAACCAGCTTTCAATTCTGTTGTCCTGTAGTCAATAAAAATTGCTGAAAAGTACAAAGGGAAGAGAAGCAAGCAATTTTAGAAATAAAAAAGAGCTATTCTTGAGAAGTAACAAAGTCACAAAAGCTATATGTTTTCGTATCTAAATAGCTGGTTGCCGTTAGTATTTTCCTTAAGATAAACTACTCCATTTAGAATCTCTCTTTTGCTGAAAAATTATCTTACAAAAATTTAATTCAGGAAACAGAATTTGTTCTTTCCTAGCAGCTGTCTTTCCACCAGCTTTAATGACCTTGAAATTAAAGAGCTCAGGGACTGTTTACACTTGTATTCAGCTATGGGGCATTAAATTACCCTGCACAGGTCTTCAAAACGCAGCTCAGGGTTCTCAGTTGCATGTCATACCTAGTATTCAAGCAGAGTCCATCCATATACTAGTGTGTAGCTTTATTCATGGAAAGAGTTTGATATCAATACTTCTAAATGTCAAAGCTTCTTAGATAAATCTAAGAATACTTGCAGTTATTCCTGTCCACGATGGTCAACCAGGTCTAAAATATTAGGTCCTTTTGGTACCTAAAGGAGGATATTTGTTTGTTTCCCTTTCTTGTTCCAAGAGTTCAATTACTTTTCATTACCAGTGGAGTTCTAATGGTATGAAGATAAAGCTGAAATATTTCACATGATGAACTACTGGACTGTGAGCAGGAATCAAACCATCACATAAGAATCTGGTTGCTCCTGGTCCATGCTTGTACTGTAGCAATTCAGAGGTACATTTGCCTCATGCTAATTAAACATCCCTCATTCATTCTCTTCTTCAGTCCCCTATGTCTTTGTAGTAAGTTCAATCTTGTCACCTAAATTCACAATAACACACAATGATTGGTGCTAATAATTTATACTGCTATCAAGGCCATTGGTCAGGAATCTGTGCATAGCAAAAGACAGTTTTTGCTGTCTTCAAAATATTTAATGGTTATGGTCATAAGCAATTAGAAATTACTATTTTGAGGGCTTCTGTCCCCTAGACATTTAATAAACCAGAACAGAAACTTATGTGACTCAAACAAGACTGAATTAAACAAATCTGAACAAGCCTTCAGAAACTTGTATAAAATCAACACATTTATTAACAACATGTTGGACAAATTGAATGCAATTCTGTCATCTTTGCTCACTGATTGCCTTTTGCAGTCCTGAAAACAATGATATTCTTAATTAAATACAGTACTTCCCTTATAAGACTTATAAAGATTGCCCATAAGAAAGGTTCAAGTGCTTATTTAGAGAGGATGTAGGCTTTTTTAAAATTCCCCATCCTTAGCGTCAGGAATGTTTTACAGATAGGTAAAATTGTTACATACTTGAACTAAAGTTTTAACACTGAAGTAAAATATGAAGAATACTTCAAAAGTCTTTGACAATTTTATTAACAAATACATTTTAGTGAATATGTCGTGGCGTAAGATTAAATTCAAAATTCATAAAGTAAAATATATGCTTCTGCAAATATAATAATAAAAAAAAAGCATTTTAAAAGTACAAAAAAATCCCTCAACATGTTGGTATCTTCTCTGTGCTTTCATAATTCTTTCAAACATGGTGCTTATTCACTTTATTTCAGCTGTAAGGCTTCTACCTTCACCTCTGGCTCACTTAAGAATCCATTAAAAATTTATTAATTCCTTTAAAACATGCAAGCAAATAAAGCTTCCAGGAAGAAGAGCCACATATCCAAAGAGCCACAGAATTCACTGAAAGAATATCAATAAATTGAACATCAGTTAATTACAGTTTAAGGCTAAATCCTTGGCTGGTGGAAATGGGCAGTCACTGTCTACAGCAGAGCCAGATGCACCAGTCAACTGCCAGCTTCAAGTTCCAAGTCATGGCAAGTTGCTTTGTCTCTCCATAAAGCAGAATATTATCTATCTCAATAGTATTTCATTATAATTCTTACACATCACTAGGAAAGTTACATTTTCAAAGACAATATGTTGATTTTGAGTCCTTTCCAATTATATACACTTGAAGTAGACTTCTCTGAACAGTTAAAAGAAACCTTGGTTCAAATTATTGCATAATATGAATTTTAAAAAATCACAAAAGTGCGTATTTGTATGTATGTATTTATACAGGCGGAAGGAAGGCACACTGCCACTTGCAGTGCAGCCAGCTGCCACTGTAAGGCATTTATTGGTGCGGATACAGGCCTGTGTTGGGTCACAGGGTATGTTTACATGAATGTAAACTTTATCCCTTGGTTCGAGAGACCCCCTGGGAAGTCTTCATATTAGGGAAAGGCATCAGGCCCAGAAGTGCCTGCAAGTGGCACTTTATTTTAGGCCTGACCTCACTGAAATTGCAGAATTAATGTTTTATTGCAAAAAGAAGAAACTATTTTGCACCAAACTGGTAACTAAGTTAGTATATCAAGTTTATGGACTTTAGAAGAGCAGATATTGAATGACTTTTTTCAATTTTCCAATAAGTTAATTTGGCAGAAACAATATCACATTTCCCATTACCTTCTAGAATTCTGAAGGCCAAACAATGAAAGGCATCAGCACTAGGAGTAAAACATTTACTTCCAGCTCCAAAAATCCATCTCAATGACATTTCTTCAGCAAGTGAAGAGTTATATTTTTAACTGCAAGCATGGTCTCTGTGCAGGTTGGTTTGATCAGTGTTTCAGGAAGCAAAAATCCAAAATGGCCAGTGTCACGCAGCTCGAATGCAAATGCATACGGGATTCCATTTTTGTAGGCCCAGTCCATAGAGCTGCCAGAACTCACATCTGAAAGAGGCAATTCAGAGAAAGCATTAAAAAGATGTTAAATGCAGGTCATGCTGAAATCACCAGAGGCATTTTGTGGCATTTTGTCTCTGGGACTCAGTGAGTATACTTGCAACTCCCGCTGTTGCTTGCCCTGGTCCTGAACACCCTTAAGAGAATAGCATGAGCACCCAGCACCTGGTGAAATGTGCTCAGCACAATATGGATTAGTCCCTTCACTTTCATAGGAAAAATTATTGTCACTGTTTTGTGTAGAGCAAAACTTTAATAAAAGAGAGTACCTAGAATAAAGCCTCAAAATGTTCTTGCCTCCATGTGAACACACTGAACCTTTCCTTCCACAAAGATCTCACAGGTGGACTGGAGGGCTCTGCATGCTCGTAGGTTTAAACTGGAATTTTTAGGCAATTCATTTGCAGTGACAAGGGTGAAAGTTGATAAAATAATCTGCCATCTTCTTTTTAAAATGCTTTAAAAATTATTTTCATTTGTCTTACTTTCTCACCATTTTCCCACAGCATGAGAGCTTTTGCATAGGTGGTGTCTAATATTAACAAACCTTCCTGAAGAAGTGTGCTGCTTATGCTTTCGTTATCTCCATATGTGATTACCCAAGACACGCTTTTTTATACAGATAAACCTCTCATGTGGCCTGCTGTAATTGATGCAATTCTGGCATTCAATTCACACTGCTTTTCCTTTGACATAGGGACTGACTGCAGTGTAATGAGCACAAGATGATGACTATGCTGTGAGATGGAGGCCCATGATAAGTGAAACTGTAGCTGAAACACAGCAATGGCAGAGGAGATGCAGGAGATTACTTGTGAAAAGTCTTTAGCTTTTCACTTTTTTCAATGTCTGTTATCATTAGCCACAACATTCAGACCTCAAGGTTTCAGTAAAGAAAACCAAGTGTCTTGTTAAAACCTGTTGAACTACTTTTTCTTTTACCTCTCTACATAGAGCTTGCCTGACAAATGCTGTTACAACTTAGTGCATTTGCAGTACCTGATAAAGATATGGTTTTGAAGACAGTTTTTCTTTTTTAAAAAGCCCACAGTTTTATATGGTATAAATATGTTATTTGCTGGCTTTTGACTCTCAAGTGCATTGTATTTTAATCTCTTCTGTTGCATCAGTTGAGTTAATCTTACTGCAATCAACTGACTGAATCAGTTGCAAAACTTTCTTCTGCCTTCCTCACACCCAAAACCGGAATAAAGTTCACTTTAAGTAGTGTTTGCATTCTTTGTTACAATAAGGGTTTTCTCCTTCTTACTGTAGGAAGGTCGAAGTGTCAAACCTGTAGAGGGAAACTTACACAAAGTGCTGGACGCAGGGCCATATCTGTATCTTACACCATAGGCTGACTGAAGAGCATTAACAGCATTATAGGCTGCTGATTCCTGGGGAGGAGAAAAAATCAAATACATAAATTAGGCTTTGTTTTAAGTACTGTATTGTGATTGGAACCTGAGTCAATGGATCACTAACCTCTGGTGTGATGCTGTTTTCCATGAGTCCGTGGTAGCTAAGTTAAAATTATTGGAAAGGATAAATGCATTCTTTATTTTAATGACAGCAATTCCCTGAAAGACTTGGTTTGGTATTTTCATGGCATGAAAGGGCTCACTGCACCATGAATGATCAGATGTTAATTATTTTTAATTATAGGTATATATGTCAATTTAGCGACGTGACAAATTTAGATGACACGTAAGACCATGAGGTGAAATAATCTCTTTTTTATGCAGTTTAAAAGCCGTGCATGCATTTTCTGAAGATGAATTTCCCAGTTCACTAAACCTTGTCTCTGCTGGGATTGTGAAGGAGAAATGATGTCTTGTTGACACTCACAGTGGTTCAGTGAGCAGAGTGGGAAGAAGGAAGGAGACAAGTTCCACTCCTGAATCTCTGATCAGCAGGTAAATGTTCACTGCTGGTCAAACTTTCTCTGGGGCCTGATGTTGTAGTCTTGGAGAGCTCTTTCCACTATTTCAGAAACGTGATTTCAGTCCTGTAGAGGGAAAATCAGTGCCTACATTGCAACAGCTTGAGCTGAAAGGCAGGAGGCTCATGGTTCATCCTGTGAAATTGCAGAAGGTCTGGCCCATGGAAAATGCTGAGAGTCACATATGGATAGTGCATCAAAACACACAAAGGATGCATGTATTCAAAAGGAAAAGGAATATTACCCCAAAGAAAAGGATATTGGCAAATATACAATGAAGGCTGGGAAACACAGTCATCTCTTTATCGAGAACAGGCAATTATTATCTTTGGAGCTAGAAACTCTGGACTTTGAACCACTGCATGAAGCTGCAATGGTTGTTTTAGTTGTTTTATTTCCTTGAACGGAAGGTTTGTTTGGTTTATGGAAGTTTTCATTAACTCAGTCCTTATCTTGTAATTCATCAGGCACTAAATTAATATACTGAGGAAGGATTACCTTCTACTTGCCTTTCCATTTATATGTTTTTCCTAACCTTCCACTTGTTTGCCCTTGTCAGGAGTTGGGATTTGGACTTAATCCTTGGTCTGACCCATGCAGGCTTTGTCCAAGTAGAGAAGCCAGAGAAAACTGCTTTAAATGTCATTCCAGAAACAAAAATAAGTTCATTTTCACTTCCTGATGTGCAGGTAGGGCTTTGGAGAGTTTATTTTACACGCTAACTCCTCTTAGCTGAAACACAGCTAAATGAAGAGCACATTTTTACTCCATTACAAATATTTGTTACGTGCAACCGAAACTTTTGTTTGTTTAGCAGAAGGACGATGGTGCTGGAGACTCTGCCCTTTTCAGCTTGACCTCTTGCCACCTCCACTGGAGAGTGTGTGGAGGCAAGGACCCCTTAACTCAGTGTTGTTGGAACTTCTGCAGGGCTGGGAGGTGGTTGCCAGCCAGTGTAAGGAGTAACCTCTGACTCACCCTAACACCAAAGACGAGAAGGGCCTGTCCTGTGGGACAAGGGAAAAGTGCTGTCACTTGGCACTCTTCCTCCAGATGCCTTGACTTCAGAGTTGTGACACCCAAGAGCCACGACGGGGTTGGAGTTGTTGGACCCTGTGAAGGTGGCGGGGTGGCAGTGTGAGGTCACTGTGGTCACCGAGGGCCCAGGAAGGGGGAGCTCCAGCTGCAGCCAGGAGCCTGTCTGGTGCATGCACTGTCCCCAGTACGAGACTCTGTCGCTCAACCAAAATTTGTGAGCAGCTGTCCTTACCATCCCAGGGTCTTGGTGAGGAGCTGGGATGGCCTGACAAGAGGCCTGATGCCAAGGGAGCAGGAGACAGGGCTCAGCTGGGGGAGCTGAGAGAGGTGGAGAACAAAGTCCTGATAAATGCACCATGGCAAGGAGAACATAGCCACAAATGAGAAGATTCCCTGTGCATGACTTACACACTGTACAGCAATGAGACAACAGATAATCCTGTTGAAATCTTTTGAAGAAACAGTTTGGCAATACCCATTTAAAATCAGCACAACAGTAATGGGTTCTGTGCAGAGGCAGAAACTATCAGGAGGCCAGACCAGGAGCACCCCAAGTCCATGTTCACCACGTGGGCATGCATCCATGGGCACTTTGAACTTGAAGCTCTTAGCCTTGAGGAATGCAGCTGGCTTCCACTGTTCGAGCCATGTGCCCCAAAAAGGGACAATTCTCAGCTGCATCATACTGTGCAGGTTGGATCCTGAATAAATGCAGGCAACCAGTCTTTGAATGCCCTCAAGGAGAAAATGCCACATAAAATTACCAGATTTTTGCAAAGATGTACACAAACTCAGTCATGCCATACAAGTTCAGTGCTAACACAAAGGCAAATGCCAGTACAGGAAGAAAAAGGATGAAAATCAGGTGAAATTTAAAACTCTCAAGATGGATGTGTGTTTCTGCTGGAGTTTTTTTTTCGATCTAAGAGTACTTTCATTTTAAGCATCTCAAAAGAACAGATTTCAGGAGAGTGTTAATAAGAGAGTTGTGCCTAAATTAGAACAGAATATGCATGTTGTGATCAGTACACAGCTCTCCAGTTTCAAAGCAGCTCTGAATAATTGAACGCTTTAATTGAAATGGTAACTGACAGCTCACTAGAATGATCTGACCCTGACAGAAACAGCCTTTCTTCTGCTCAAAATTAATCATAGCCCACTGTTAGCACCAAAAGCTATTTATCTGCTATGCATGTGAGGTCTTACTATTTTCCACTGCACACCACCCATGTAGACCAACAATTCTTATTCCATCAGTGTCAGGAAACAGAGATCTATCACTCTCCAGCTCACTCCAATTTCCAAGAGAACTGGACAATCTGAAACTTCAGCCTAAGTCATCATTGTTGACACTTCAAATATTAAAAACTATACATTTATGAGCCACCAGGTGATGGAGCCTTTGGCTGTAGGCAAGTATTAAAACACACAAATAAATAACCAGCAAGTATTCCCTTAATTTTTACTATGATCCCTATAATGAGCTTTATAAATAACAGGAAATTACTTCAGTTTCCTATTTCAACCTCACTCTTGTTTTTGATTGACCACAATGAAAAGAAGTATGAAGATCAAATACTGACAAGATATTTAGAATTGTTATTTGGCTTCCCTTTGTGCATGGGAGTTGTTTAAAATAGTGTCTTTTTTTGTTCCTTTAGGTCTGTGCACCACTCCCTCTGATAAGAAGCCTGATCCAAGGCCTTGCAAACCTGAGGAACACCTTCTAAACATCAAAAACTGGGATCATTTGGTCTAAAAGCAATGGGTGGAAAGGCAGAATGTGTACAAGTTGAGGGGCAGTTACGCCCCATCTCAGAATGGAATTACCCCTTAACCAACAAGAGCAACAAAATATACTGGTGTGTGTGAAAACTCTCAGATAAATCTTCCTTCTCCTTACAACAAATTTCCCACCTATAGCATCTGCTATTGTCTTATATTACTCTGGACATTTTAGTCAGATACCCAATAATCAAAATATGCTTGCACCGGCTGATATTCAAAGGAATGAGAACCTTCCTTTTAAATTCACAGTCTATGTTTTTTTGCTAACTAAATACTCATCAATTCACTTGGGGAACTCCTTTCTCCTTGGCATTCCCCAAAAGAGTGTGAAGGTAGAATAAAAAAAAAACAACAGAAATTTATCCACAGTCATTACAGGGTTTGGTGGTCAGTCCCCACAAGTCTCACATTTTTACCTCCTCTGGCTGCTTAGTTAACTTCCAATTTGCTCTGTTTCACAGGAATGGCATCAGACAGAAGAATGTTTAATAGCTACTGAAATTAAGTGTCTCAACAGAAATAAAGAGAGTTTAGTTTGTGGAGTCCTGGCTGCTCAGCCTCCTGAGGGAACAGCTGAGTGAAACTTCAGTGAAGCCTCAGGGGCTGACAACATCATTTATTCTGCACAGGATAAATCTAAGGTGCAGTTAAATTCCTTTGGAGAAAACTAGCTTAAGCCAGCAAGTTAAAAGTCACTGCAACTTTCAAGGTTAACTTGGGAAATAAATGGAAAATGTAATTTTACTCAGGACTGAGGGTGAAAGAAAGAGGCTTACAACTGGTTGGTGCAATGTGGGTCTGTGAGCAGGAGCAAAAAGAGAGCAAAGCTTAGCCATGTGTCCCTCAGAGAATAAGCCATGAGGGGGGTTTTATTAACAGGAGGCTGGCTAAAATAGACCTCAGACTGCAAACAGAGGGAATAGCTCTGCATTTGGATGAGCATGGAATACATGAAATGTACTCATCTGTGAATCAATAGGCTTACATCAAAAAATGTACTCTTATTAATTTATTTTTCTAATATACAGAAGCTCCTGGTTTTAATTACCTGCTGCCTGAAGGGGCTAAAAAAACTACGTCTGACCTGAATGATACATAGCGCAAGTGAAGCTTTAATTTTAGTGAAATCTAAGAGATCCCTCCTTGAATTGATAAACATAAACAGTTTCAATTTTATTTTGTTCATAACATTGAAGATTATCTTCTTTGTGCTCATAGTGTTTAAGTTCTGAGCATGAAGAGACAGAATTTCAGCTAGATGCCCAAGGACCTAACTCTGTAATTCCCATTACAGTTAATTAAATAAAATTATAATAACTATAATTAAAATTTAGGGATTTATCCTATAAAGTAATTTAAAGGGACTGATGGATGAAAGGCATGATACCATTTTAATCAAATTACCACTGACTCATGGTGAGTGAAGGTTATATAACCAGAAATGTGATTGCAAGTGGATCCAGAATAAATACTGCTCAATATTATATATGTGCAAAGTATTGAAGAAACAAGTCTCCTCTCAAAACAAAATGTACCCAAAATATACAGAGGAGCACATTCTCCAAGTTTTAATGTACTTACCACACAGTTGAAGTTTGGAATTGTTGCATATTTGTAGGAGTAAGGGTACAGCAGCATCTGTGCATATGCATGGAAGGACAAATAGGCTTTTATTTGTTTCCGGTGTTTGCGAAGAAAATGAGCAACAGCCTTCACTTCAGGCTCAGACTCAGGAAAAGGACCACAGTAAGTGTCATCACATGGGTGGAGTGAAGCACCTTCATCTAGAGGTTGAAAGAGAAAGTTGTTGGTGAACGATCACAGAGAAATTCCAAGGGTGAGCTTCTAGCTCAACCTCTGTTGGCCCATGTGTAAGAGCATGAAAAGCAATAAACAAATTCAATTGCTTTCTTGTGCCTGATGGGCATGAGCCTGGGGACCTCAGTGCAGCAATCTGCTTGTTCATCTCATAGACACACCGAGCTCCCAATAGGCCAACTCCACAGGATTCTCCCCAGAGAATACATTCTTTCCAACTGAAAAGGGAGAACCTGACTTCTTTGTATTTTCTTCCTGGCTTTTCGCCTCGGCCGTACATTTTATGACAGCATTGCAGTATTAAAACAATTGATGGGTCTCAGTTGGTCTATTTGAAATCAGAGAGCCATACCTCTTTCCTTAGTCACTCCCAGGACAAATCTAGCCTCTTACAGCTTTTAATGTATTACCTACGACAGTGGTGGTTACAATGGTAGGCAGACAACCTCAGAAGGGATTATCTTAAAAACATTATAACAGTTCCTGACTACTGCCTGTTTTCACCTCTGCAAACCTCATGGAAAAAAAAAAAAAAAAAGAAAGTAAAAGCCACATGGGATGACTGCTCAGTCAGCTAAAATAGAAATCACCTCCATTCCTCCATTTGCACAGGGCCTAACTTTGCTTCAGGTTCAGTTTTGAGGATATCTTTATGTCAACCTGCTCAGGTAGCAGCAAGCTGCAAAAGAGTAGCCTACATATAACATGCCACGAGGTACTGAAAGATGAAACTTAGAAAAGGAGATGTGGTGGTAGCTCCTTTATAATTTAGCAATTCTGGATCTAAGCCATCGTCTCATTTACAGCTTAAGGCCTGGGCCTAAAAGAACAATATTTATGCAAATCTACTCTGCTCTTTTATCTGCTGCAATTTCAAAATACCACACATTTTATATTGACCTGCAGCATAATAATGGCTTGTTTGCAAACTTCCCTGGAGCCATCAGGGACTTACAACAACAGTATTTTATTAGCTTTCCTTTGTATAGTAAGTACTGCCACTGTCAATTAATAAGAAAAGAGCTGTGTGTGAGAAGGCATAATGATATCAACTAAACCAGGGTTATGCAATCAACCTAATGCCAAAAAAAAAAAAAAAAAAAAAAAAAAAAAAAAAAAAAAAAAAAAGAGAGAGAGAAGTGGAAGAGTTTCGTGCTGCAGTTTCATTTGTAAGATGAAAACTGAGGCTACCATTCAGTGGCCACAGGTGGGGATTTCAAAAGGCATTAGTGCTTGGATCGCAGTGGATATGCAAGGGTTATAGAAAGGGCAGATGGTCTTCTCCATGCAGAACAGATGGCCACCAAGTCATCCAAATCCCAAGAGCATTCTGCCTCGATTTCTTTTCAGATAATATAGCTACAGGAGAGCTATTGAACAGTCTCCAGAGCCTTTGCCTTTTTTTTTTTTTTCTCCAAGGGATACTTCATCTCCTGTTTCAGTGTTATATACTGAATTATGGCAATGGAGAACACTGTTAATAAACAGTGGATTCCTACAAGCTCATAGTAAAATGACCCAATGGTAAAATATGGCTCCGTTTAGAGATTTCCAGAGGAGGAAAAAAAACTCTAAACTGTTCAGCCTATTATGGTGAGCCATGTGCCATCCCAGATGTAGTTAATGCTTTACCTTAAGTGAAGCTGGCTGGTAATATAAAGAGGAGGTTTCCGTGGTGGCCTTGGATAATGTAAGAGTATGCTCAATTTTCATACTGGAAGTTCTTTTAAAGTAATTCAAGAATGAAAAAAGAGTTGATACAGTATGTATGAACTCCTGTCACATTTCTAAGTTACAGTCATGAGAAGCAAATGGAATTGTGTAAAATGTTACCATACTGCCTTATTTTTGTACCTGATAGCATACTGCGGGAGGACAAGTATCCTCTAACACCCATCATGAGACCCAATGGACAAAGGAAATATGTGCCAAGACTGATAAAACCAGTGCTTTGGTACAGAAGGAAGACTTAGAGGATGAATGAGCTGGAGCATGCTTTCCAAACTTCCTTGCAGGCACTTCTGCCAGTATGGGATACTGTCCCCAGTGAGCACTGGGGTGCACTGGAAATTGGGATGTGCTGGAAATTTTAACTCCCACTGTTGCTCTCTTGGGGATTTGGATGCAAATGCTTTAACTAGATTTGGCCTATGACTTAAATTAATTCTAAGTACCTCATTGTTTGCTTTAAAGTTGCTGTTATTTCATTCTCATTAAACCATTGTACTAGTTACTGCACATATATGTGCATTGCAAGGAGCATTTCTACCCAGAGTTCTTGTTGCCAGTATTCATGTGGGTCTGTGTGCAATTTGCTTGCACTGTTTTGAGTACAGGTTGCTGCAACATGAAATCTAGCAGTGATAGGGCCCTTTGCTTGGTCCCTAGAGAGTCATGAAGCTGACATCAAAGTCCTACACTAGAAAGGAAGAGGAAAGCAGATGGGATGCTGTGTTATCAGCACCGACTAGCTCACTGCTGATAATGTCTGGGGGCTTTGCTGAGGCCAGTCTGCCACAGCACACCTGCCTGGAAGCCTCACTGGGAAGTTCAAGCCTGTCTGAAAACTCTAAGTGCAACTGAACTGAATGAAAAGGTTTTTACAAGCACACGCAGTTTTAAATGTTAAACACACCACGATTATGCAAGCCTCAAAGTGTGATATGGTCCAGATTCTTCTCTGACTCATCTAATATCAGATATTAATGAGAACATCAGGTGACTGGGGAGGATCATCTGAGTACCAGTCAGCCCAGTTCAAGAAAGACTTTTTTATTCTCCATTAAAATAGACAATCAGACAGACTTTGGGGTCCAAAGCAGGAAGCAGAGCATGTGCTTTTTGGTTTGACAAGCAGACTTGAAAGAGCTCTTATTTTTTAAACTTGGTGTGGGGACCTGTCTTTCATGTTAGTGCAGGGGAGAAATGCAACAAGTAGGGGATTACAACACACAACACACATGAGTATTGTTACAGTTTCACTAAGCCTAGAAAAATTAGTCTTTTGAATGAAAACTAAGCAACCATTTTTAGGACTCAATAAAAAATATGTTTTAATACAGTGGCTAGGGGGCAGGAAGAGGGAAGAGGAACCCAAGAAAAATTAATTAGAACTAGAAAGAAAATGCACTGAGGATTAATTTTAGGTATAGGTACCTAACATACATCTCTCAACACAGTATAAGAGAACTGATCAATAAATTTATGCCAATGACTATTTTCTGAACATTAAATGGGTGTCCCCATAAAATACCTGCAGTTGTGGCTTATGCACTTCAATAAACAATGGTAACAGTGATGCAGGACTGGTTCATTTTTATGTCATTTTTGCAGCATAAGATTGCCTTAAAGATTGTGATAGCAGCCCTGGGCCTGTCTTCTGTAACAGAGGGTTTCTCAACTAACACAGGCTTTCTGTAAATGCTTCTGTCTCAGTCCTCTCCTTAGAGTGAGTAGAGTTGACAACAATTTGAAACAAATTTCACAGGTCCGTACTGGATTGAATGTATGCATCTGTCCACATTCACTTTTATCCTTAAAATTCTCAAAACCCTACTTAAAGAATCCAGCTGTTGCAAGCCAGACTGTACCCAGTGCTCACCCTTACTGCACACAATCAGAGTATTGTGGAAACATCTAGAGACTTCCAGTGGAAGAGGGATGGGCTGAAGGCAGGGCCCTTGCACTACACAAACATAATTTCTTGTCTTTACAAGAATATAAATTTGTAATACAAATAAGGAAGGTGGACTAATGCTGGATGAGAAAACAGCTGCACAGAGAGCTGAAGGAAGTTCCTTAAGATGGGAGAGCAGGTCAGCAGGTATATATTCCTGTATTTAAGTGTTCTTACTTCCTTATACCAGAACTTTTAGGGGCTGCTTACCCCTGTGTGAATTGCACTATCTTTAGGTAGGATTTCAGAAAATACCATTTATTCTTGGTGGACCCATTCCAAATCTTCCAGTGGTTATTTCATTAGTGCTGTGTCCCCTATGCAAAATTCAGGCCAATTTTTATGAAGTACTTTCAGAAGTGCTGGGAGTTTAAAATTGTATCTCCATGCCCTTAGAAGCACCTTCTTTCTTTATTAACCCACTAATAATAATGGCCTTAAGGACAATGAGGCCAGCAAAGTAAGTTTGACATTTCCAAAGCTAAAATGATTTCATAGAAATGGCGAATTGAAAAAAATGAAGCTTGAAATGTTTCCTGAAGCTGCAGCTAGGTAAATCTTGAAAACTCATGGTTCATTCTCAATGTTATGCTTCAAATTATTTATATGCTTGCCAAAATACAGAGTAGCTGTATGTGTGATTTAAAAGATTTTGCCACATTCTCTATGACAAGTTTTTACTTATGATAGGGTCTGTTTTTCCAAGGTTGAGAACTTTTATTTTTTTTTAGAAGTTAGTAGGAAGATTTGAGCCTTGGCTTATGGCTTTATGGTAGAAAATCTTCAACTACAGAAAAGAGAACACTTCACAACAGATGTGATCTAACCTACTTGGATAATTACCTCTGTTGGATAATTAAATACAGGGTAATCTGAACTGGGGGAGCAAAGTATCTCCATACTTACCACACCATTTCACTTTCCAGTTGCGATTAGCATCAACACCATGACAGTGAAACCTCATGTTCTTTGATCTTGTTTTTCTCCAAAATCGATCCTAGCATAAGTTACAAAATATTTAATAGCAATATTACTCTATTTTGGCAAAAATCTATTTGTGCACATGAGAAATCAACCCTGGTAAACATATTCAGTATTCTGTTTTAAGTGGAGTAATTTACTTCCATTTCACAAGGCACAAAGTGATGGACCAGATTTATACAGAGTCACCTTTGAATAATGTAATAACCATTTGATCTTTCTTGTTTGAATAATTTTTTGAATAATACTACTACCATTACTTACATTTGTCCAGCTGAAATGATATCCATCCACATTAAATACAGGCATGATATAGAAATACAGCTGAGTTAGCATCTTTCTCATGTCAGGATCAGTCTGGTATGTCTGAAGAGCCTAAAGCAGAAAAGCCAAAGAAAATAGTTTTCATAATAAAAATAATTTCCCAATTAAGTATTGTGATGGACTATGACAATCACAAGGCATTTGGCAGTACAGAGGTCTGTTCTCATGGCAGCACACATCCTTCTAACTGTGACCAAAAGGCTGACATCTTCCTGCAAATGTGATTCAGACACTGTGTGAACATATGAAAAAGGTGTTCTAAAGACCCTATTCTCTCTGCTTCTCAGTTGCTTTCAATACTCAAGAAAATATAACTCATATTACAGAGAAGAAAATGCATGCAAGATTTTTCTTGAACTAAGAGCTGAAAGTCAATGGAATAGATTCTTAGGTGAAGAAATGAGTTTAGCTCCTGTAAGACAATGGAGGCCTGCTGTTTCTACTAGGTGATTTGATAAGGTCTTAAAGCATTTAAGGCTCATATTAACAACACAGCTTTTGTTTGTAATCAAAGCAGTTTACTATAAGCACAATTATCCATACAGGCAGCTTACTCCTTTACAATTCAGAAATCTCTCTATTTTTGAGAACCTTTAGTATATAGGTTAGTAAAAGAAGTCTAGGTAGGGAAAGTTTTTGGTTTTTTATCCATTCTGCATCTTAGAAAGATGCAGCAAAACCAGAGGCTCCTCAGCATTCTATTTGCTAGTGCCAGAGATGCTCCTTTACTGGTTCCAGGAAGCTTATACTCTGCATTCTCTTGCAAATACTGTCCCTTGACATAGCCGGGCATTAAATTTGCATCCTCCAAAATTTAAGTCTTGATTTTATAAGGTAAGGAATCCAGTGCTTCATGTGGCAGGATATGGAAAGCATATCACACTGGCACTGGGTTCAGAGGGATGCCTGAGCCTGGCTCCTCTCCTCCTGCCACTGTGATTACAGCCTTCTGCTCTGCAGTATTTCTGGCCCTTCAGATCTGAAGAGTAGCATGTGTTTGGGGAGCAAAGGGAAACATTTGCTCTGAAATAAACTAAGCTAAATGCTTTTCAATTGACAAATGCTTGGGAGCAGTGTGAAGTACAGGAATTCAATACTTCTGGGCGCCTAACTACGCAGCTGTTTGAATTACTGAAGCTGCCATGGGAGCTGATGGATGCTTTGTGTGGAATACCTGTAAGAAATAACCATGCATTTGGACATGTCTGGGGCTGAAATTTACTCATGCAGGAGTAGAAGCTTTTTTTTTTTTCTTTACTGAGGGGATTAGTGGGACTTCTAAATACTTCTTCTGTGTGGTTCATTAACTGTCCCTCTGTTGTGCAGCACTTTCTCCTTACCCAGCTTCATCTCACCCTCCCAGAAGTGCTCTGCACGTGCAAGTCCTTCAGGCTCACTGTCAGATCCAGAGCAGCACATTATCCTTGTGAAAAGCCAAGTCACCCAGTGCTGCACACCGAGCTCCTCTGCTCCAGCCAGGCAAGACGAGGGGACAGTGAGAAATAGAAGGCAGGGCAAAACACAGAATGAAATGAGACTTAGGCAGCAGCTGGGACAGGGTGGTGTGGAGCACTGCACATTGGGATGAGATCCTGAAAGAGGTATTCAGAGGGGAGAAGAGAATGATAGTGTGCTTTTGAGGGGAATCTTGATGGACTGCCCAGGAGAAAGCCCCAGCCAATGAGGAGGACATGGGTGCCCTGGTCTATTTGCCAGAAACTCCCCAAAAATTCATAGCTGGTATTGCATTTAGATTTGATTTACTAGTATTAAAAAGCCATATCAAGTCTTCAAATAGATTTGGATTAAAAATTTGGTGTTTAGGGAACTGCAAAAAATTAGTTTTGTCAAAACATTGATTTGTCAAATCAATGGTTACTCAAAAACAATGACCATGAAAATAAGGACTGTGTGTTATTGCTATTTTACATGCAGAGAACACATATTGAAGGGCTACTATGTGCATTAGGCTGGCCCTGCACTTAAATCTGGACAGGATTAAAAGCCTATATGATAAGTATGGATGTTAAGCTGGTAAAACTGTTCTTACAGTTGGAAACAGAACCAACCTATGCTCCAAAATGTGAGCCAAAAAAATTTAACATTTTTATCTAGCTTATTTCAGGGAGAAGCAGTTTAGCTGAGGAGAAAATAAAGCACCCCACACCACTTCCTTGATTTTTCACTGCTTTTCTCTTTTTGGACAGTATTAGCAAATTAAGCTCAGTTGTGTACCCATGGTGAGTATTTACATACCAGTGGTGATGTAATTGGCGTATGTGTTTGTATCTGTGTTTTGTATGCCATTCTTTTGCTGTCAGTTACATCTGTAATTATGCACTTTGTTACACTAGGCTACATACTATGTTCTAAACTGCAATACTGTAAGACTAAACTCTTTAAAACACTTTAAAAATAACTACAGATAATTAATTAATGCAATACACTGCTTAGAATTGCATGAATGAATTTTGCATATTTTTCAGAACCTTTCCATATTTGCAAAAAGTAGCATAATGAATTCAGATAATATTTGAATTTAGGCTTTTTAATATACAATATGTTTTAAATCCTATGAAGAACATATTTTCCTTGCTAGGTGAAAGCACCACTATTTAAAACCCTTAACAAAATACAGGCAGCAAAGTGCCAAGTTTTATAGTGACTCTATGTTATTTTAATGCCTGTTGTCATTGACAAAATACTAGAAGAGACTTCGGAAAGCATTATAGTCCCCAGTAATAATCCTTAAAATTGAAAGCCTTAACGTTGGTTTAGAGCCAAATACATCATTCAGTTCTGTTCTTTAAAGAATATATGAGGTTTTAAAATAACTTTGTTACTCTTTTAGAGTAGTATTTCATTAAAAATATAGTGGATCTAGAGTGGTTTTCTTCTTTGAAAGCAAGCAGATAGTGTGACATCATCTCCACTCTTTCTGCTGAAAATACTTTGTCTTTCGTACTGCTTTTATCTAGTATTTTTATCTGATGTATGTAATCAGGCAGTAGCACAGACAGTATAATCTTTGGCAATGAGCCTTAAAGTTACCAAGGTGTGTCCTTGCTGGAGCAAAGCCCACAACTTGCTTTTAGTGACGTGACTCTCGAGTCCTCCCAACACGGGTCATGTGAACCACCTCCCCACTGCTGGAACATCTTCTCTCTGCTGTGACACGAGCAAGGCCAATATAAACCATTAGTGAATTAACTGCATTGTAGTTTGCAGAGAGCTCTCAGAATATGGGTTGATTCTGCTTCCCCATCATGCAATCAATAGCAGCTTTGCTGCTGAATGTGCAGAGAGCCAGAGCGGCCCAATAAACGCTGAATCGTGTTATTAGTGAGGGAACAGATGAGAGAGGAACACTGCCAGCACTGCAAGCAATCTGCCTGGGGGTGGGGAAAGGAGCACTGATTAATAGGATGGGCTCGATCATCTGGATCAGCTGAGTGATGGTTGTTGATGGAGCTACACCGGCTTAGGCTGGCTCAGGATATGGTCCAGAGGAAATTTAATTTAGGGGATGAAGTAAACAAAAGGGCTATATTGTAAACTGCCAAGGCAATAAAGACAAGAGTGTAAAATGGATTTAGGATGCAGTTAGGCTTTTTATACAATCAGGGGATTGAGTGAGAAGGACAAAGCAAGGAGACAGGGTTGGAAGAAACTCTGAAATTCCAATTGAGCTTAATAAAGATTTGCTATCCCACAATTAATTATTATTAAATTTAAGGTAACAATCAGCTTTTGCTGTTCCTGATTTTGAATTAAACAATCATACAGAATTAAACAGTTACTATTTTAGCACAAAGAATTGAGTCCATTTACTATTCTGCCAGAAATTGCACAAAACTGTTCCTGGAGAAAGAGGATTAACTCTTCCGTGCCATTATTAAGATATCAGTTAAAACATCTTTTCTGACAGTAGCACACAATATTTTACTTTTATCTACACATGTTACACTTTAGCAGGCTGACACTGTGATCTGCCATTCAGGCCTTTACTGCACTTTATCAGTTTGGCAAGTTAGTAATTAGCTGTGTCTCTGCTCTCGGAAATCGTACAGCTTTTTATCTCTGTTTTCCCTTTTACTGCTAGTGTCCTGCTTTGGCATTCAAATCACAAGCAGAGTTGTAAACCCATTATTAAGGCTAAGATACAGCCAACTATTTAAAAACAAATGGCTTAAAACAAAGGGTCAAATTTTCAAGGCTGAAGCTTGAACTGTGTCTGATTTATCTTTTCTGTTTAATACAAAGCAAACCCTTCCTTCCTCTTTGAAGGCATTTACCACAGGAGAAACCCAGAAACAACTGAGAAAGAGGAGTGTGCTGCAACTACTCCTCAGCACCCATAAAAAACCTGACAAGAAGGATCTGCAGAATCCCAAAGACTTGATTGTGTAGCTCCTTAAGGATGCAAAGGGAAAAGATGCTGAAGCACAGAAGAGGCAGAGGGATGATGGTGTGACTGATGTGTTAGAGAAGCAAACAGCCATTCCAGGAATCTTGTGCAAGGTTGGGACCACTCAAGGGCAGGATCTTGTGGGAAAGAAGATGAATAATTACACAGATCTTAGTAGAAGCTGGAGAGACAACTTCTTGGTTCCACTCAGAGAGTTAGTACAAAAACAAAAAAGAAAAACCTCCTAGATGCCAAACAAGTCGAGGACTGCCCATCTGGATAAAAAAAGGCCTGAGTTATTCTGAAGCACTGTGAATGCTTTGAAAGGAGCAACACAGGTTTCTTTACTAGTAATTGCATGAAATTAGTGCCCACCAAGATATAGGCCTCTGAAAAATGTAATTATTTAATTTTACATCCTAATTGTGTTGCTCCATGGTAGTACATATTGTGGGAAACTCAAGAGAACTCACTTGAATACAAGGTTTAATTAAATTTTTGAGACACAATTAAATACTTAAGAAACAAACAATTGCTTGTAATTCCATTTCTGGAACAAATAAATTGTCCAACATATGGAATTTTCTTTCACAGTCCTTTTTCATGCTCAGTAGTGTTTCTGCATATCAGCAGTTTTACTGAGGCCCTAATTACTCAGTACCATCATACAGGAGTGGACTGCTAAAATACAGAGCAGAACTTCTTCCTTAGGGCAACTAATGTGTTGGAACAACAATGTGAATTCTTTTCATGCCTTGAAGAAGAACATACCCAACAGCTTAAAAGCCTTCAGGGGGTAGAATCTGAATGTCCTAGTGATGAATACTTAAATAAGAATTTACAGGAGCAAGTGTCATTGAAAAATTCCTATTACAGGCACAACACAGCTGCACTGTTACTTTTCTTTTACCGAGATCTACTCACATTGAGAAAAATTAATAGCTGCAAGCAAAATGAAAACACTTTTTACCTTCTTAAGGGTAGGCAGGAAGATGCAGCTGAGTAGCTGAAAGTGCACACAAAAAATAATGCAGTACTTACTTTCTTTTGGAAAAGGAACACTGAAAAAAATTTTAACTGGTTTTTCTATTTGTTCTCGTGAGCAAAGGAAAGAACCTTCCCTAAACGATCTTATTATTGAGTAAAACCTGGGAAATTCCACCATGGATCAAAAGAGACAAGAGATACCTCACAGCATAAAAATGGTTTGCCACAGTTGCCTTTAAAGCAATGCATCACATGCCTCGTTGTGGTGGTACCACAGTACTGCACTCCATCTTTTTTGGCATCGGCTTCGATTTTAGCCATTAAAAAAAAAAAAAAAAAGGCATCAAGCATCACAACCGGGGCCCCAGATCAGAAAACTCTTGTTGATAGTGTTCACTGCTACTTTAGTTTCCTTCCCCTCAGAAGTGGTGCAGGTTTTCAATAGCAAGCCTGTGCTAGAGATGCAGATACTCAGAGAGAAGTGGTGTATAGGATGGCTGCCAAAAAAAGGGAACACATTCAGAACTGAAACAGCTGTGGAGTGGAAGGGAGACGTTGAGTAGAAGCAGAAACTACTACACGTAGGTGTGAATACTGCACATGGACTTCAAATGGCAGCAGCAGCCTTTGCAGGATGGAAAAAAAATCATGAGGATAAAACAAATTCTGCATTAATACCAATGCCTCTTGCTGCTGAAAGGCTGATGAATGAAGTGCTGAGTGAAGAGGCTGGAAGAGGTGATCTCTCTGATGGAGAAAAACCAAATAGTGTTTCAGGCAGAAGCTCCTGACAGAGAAGAATGAATTAGCAAAAGACAAGTAAGGCTGAGTGTTTCAAATATAGATACTGCAGGATGAAACAGATGGATTTTTTCCTCCAGATATTGAGTATATAAGGAGCACTCAGAGAAGTCCTTTTTTTTTCCCCTGAAATTAGGCAGCTAAAAAGACAGCTGGGGAGACTAGAATCTGGTAAACAATAAAAATTAAGCTCCAAGGATTGTATTGTGTTTACTGAAAGAGCTGCAGACATTCATGGAGGGATTGTCACCACTTGACTGGTCCTTCAAGGTGAAAAAAAGCCCAGTTTTTCTTGTGCCATCACCCCTGGCACCTGTGAAGGAGGCTGCAGCGGGGTGAAACAGCCCTGGGAAGCTTCTGACTCTTCTAAACCAAGGGTAAGCTAAAAATTGATCAACTGGAGGAAAACCCAGATAGGAAGACTTCACAGAGTAAGAAGACGCAATTATTTAAAGAGCAACAAATATTTCATGTCAAGCCAACATCAGCTAAAGAGCTTTAGCTGAAGGGAACAGAGTTTGGAAAGAAAGAACATCCAGCTGAAGGGTGAAGGGAAAAAGCTACAGGTACAATGTTTGTTTTGGCCTTGCATGCCTCTCATTCACTTTGGAATATTTTAAATTATTTTAAAAGTTCTTCAGATTTTTGAGAACCCTCAGTCAAAGATACTTTAGGAACAGTAGCATACCCAGGGAAAGACTGGCACAAATGTCTGATTTATAAGGAGGGGCATTTAGGGCCTTGCTTTCTTTCCTCTATGGTTCAAAACTCTCACTTGGAGAATTCCAAAAAATGGTGATGGAAAGCCTGTCACAGTGGGTGGAACACATTGTCTCAAAGAATAACTAAATAAAGGTGTAATGAGCATCCTTTGAATTAATCTTAGTCTGAAACCCTGGGATGTGGGAATAGAGCATTTCAGTTGTACCTGTTCAAAAGACTTTAGTCTGTTTGTCAACAGACAAGTGATAGATCAAGTGTATAATCTTTAGGAAGCATTATTGTGTTGCTTCACATAACTATCTTACACACTCCCAAGATCAGACTATTTCTGAAGTGGGTGAAAAAACTGGTATCTGAATTTGATAATTAGGCAGTATTTCAAGGCTCCGGTAGTTATGGATAACACAGGGAAGGAAATTTTCTAAATCCTAAAGGACTACTGGTTTTGATGGAGCTCAGCAAGACCCAGCAATGATCCAGAATGTGAAGCTGTTTTCCTGACAGCGTGGGCTTCAGCACTGGAATGAGTGAGTGAGTGCTGCTCTGACTGTTGATGCAGGATACTGCAGATGTTTTGTCCATCAGGACACGGACTGTGGAATTTCGTGGAATGAGTATAAGTGCTACAGTGGCTTTCAGCAGATCTTAAAGTAAGAATACTTATAGCTTTATTGCAGTCTGACCACATGGCCTGAATGGTGCAGAAGAGGAGCCAACCCTTTTTAACACTGTCTGTGTCTCCTGCTTGGCCCTGCACCTGAGTGCACTGATGTCCTGGCTGAGCTCTGTGTATGTGCTGCTCCTTCAGCTGGCTGCACTCAAGCACTTCATAAACATTCTTGAGGAAGAATCTGAGGCCTTGAATGCTGCAAAATTCCTGGTAAAGACTGCTCTCTGGGGCCTGGTCCACAAGCCTAATGGCTGGTAATTGGCAGTATGTATCCCATATGCATCCCACGAGGTGACTCATAAATCAGTCTCAAGCTGAGAATAGTGGGGGCAGATGTTGCCACTCTGCTTCTTAGACAGTCTGTGTGTCTCTCTCAGCTCATTACAATGGAGTGAAAAGATGGATTTCTAGCCTGGTTTTGGAATAAATCAATGCCAATGTCAGCATGAAAAAAAAACCCCAACAAACAACAAAATTCCTCTGAGAACTGCCCTCAGCCTTTAATTTCTTTTTCTGGGGCTACATGTTTGCTCTCTGGGAGCATGATGAAGTCCAAATCCATAATCTTGAATAATTTGGGTACTTAAATAATTGTGATCATTGTTGAGGATGGGAGAAGAAGGTGGTGAAGGTCACTGCATTTCCAAAGTGTGAGGCTATTTTCACCTTCATTTGAGGCCCAGATGAGGTCTCTCCTTTAGGGAGATGCATTTGATGTTAATGGACATTTCCCTAACAGTTGACATTGGATTCTTAGAACATTTTTTCAAGAAGAACAATCAGTGCATGCTTCTTGAAGATTTTAAATTACATTTCTTGAATTTTCTAATCTTGAATTACAAATCTCTGCATCAGAAATAAAGAATAACACATCTCAAAGTCACATCTCAACTATGCTGTTTTCTGAAAATACTGTGTGAAAGACATCTCAAGGTTATATACATCATTGAAATGGATCAAATGGCAGCATTTATTAGAGGGAACAAAGTCAAACCAGATGTAATGGGAATCCTCATCTGCTTTCACTAAAACTGAAACAGAATCTAGTTTTGATGTTAATCTGAATAGCAGCCTGTGAACCATATTTCAGAGTTTTTAAGAAATGGTAAAATCCTAAATTTGAGGTCTGGATAATTTGATAGCTGAATTCTGCTCCTCCTCTCTCAATGAATAGGAGTTAAATGTTCTTACTTAACATAGGTACATATATAATTGTATTTATGTGAAATGGCCATAGGTATTACATCTTTGTTTCTGTGAGGGCTATTTAATTTTGGATAAATACATGATATATCTGAATTTTGTTTCTAAAGTCTACTGCTTTCTACAAAGTAGTTACACCTAATAGAGTATCTTTCAGTTCATAATATTTACTAACACATATTAATGTATTAGATCCCATGTACCCTTTTTAAAATTATAGGCTAACAAACCTTTTTTCTTCTTCTTCTTCTTTTTTTTTTTTTTTTTTTTTGTTAGTTTCTAAGTCTCTTGCTCTGGACACAAGTTCTGGGTTCATTTATCTTTGCAGCTTGCCTTCCAAGTAGCCCACATGTAATCAGTTCTGTTTCCTTTTACAGTTTGTCTTGCTTTCCTACTCCATCACAGGTCTTGTAATGTTTCCACTTTCAGAGCCCTTTTTCCATCCCTTTCCAGCTGAGTAAGGATTGAATTGGGTCGGATTCCACTGTAACCTGACAGCTATTTCACTACAGTACAGGTGCAGACACTTCTCTGTGCTCGTTAGCAGGTACCTAAAACTCTGGTCCTGTGTGTGCAGGGTGTCCCCTTTCTTGACTAGAAATTCAATGACAATGAGGTGGGGTTTGTCAGAGGCCACCAGCACAGCTAATCCTGAAAGAACATCTGATTATCTTTAGCCAAGAGACTACAGACACTTAGGGGCGCCTTCCACAGAAACAAACAGTGGTGTTGTTATTAACATCAGACCTATGGAACACAGAGCCAAGGCTAGAGCTCATTCTGGAGTAGATTATAAGGGAAAAAAACTAAACACACAGAAAACCAAACAAAACCCACAACTCCCCAAACCATAGTCTTTGCTCTCCTTTTGTCTCTTTCAAAATGTGAGCAGGCTGCTTCTGTACTTTGAATTATATTACCACATAATATCCTATGCATTCTCTTTCTCTTTTAGATCTGTATCTTCTGTATATTTTTTTCTCTAGTTATTTTTTCTTTTTCTCTAATTATTGTAATTGCCAAAATACAGAACAAGCCTGCACAGCAGGCAGCCTCTTGCCTTCCCATGCTCCAGCCTTACATTCGCACTTCTCAAGTCTGATCTGCTTTAGTCTGTTTTGCATTTCTAAGTAGGTGGGAGCCAGGTCCAGTTTAGCTGAACAATTCCAGATTCTCTGCAGAAAGCAGGGAGCTGCTGCCACAACCAGGAAAAACACGAGAGCAGCTGCTCAGTGGCACCTCCATCCTTTGGAGGTGCTCTCCTGTTGCTTGCAGCAAATCACTGTCACGCAGAAACTGCCACTTGTAGAGGTGCAAGCAAGATACTGAGGGTTCCCAAATTGAATAGGAGTATTTGGTAAAGTTTGAGGCACCCAGTCTGAGGCTTGAATGTTAAGTGACATTCATGCATAGAGGGTTTTCTTCCTAACCTACATTGCTTGAAAATTTAGGAACATGGATATACCTCAATAAAAATAAGTGTCAGAGATCACAGGGTGAAGTGAAAGGTTTGTAAGACAGCCTGCCTGCATAGAAAAGGAATGCATCTCTGCTGTTCCTGCTAGAAAAGGAGCCAAAATCATGTAAATCCAGCATTTCTTCCTGCTTGCCTTAAATCAATGGACTAGTGGTGCTATTCCTTAGAGTCAACAAACATGCCAGGAAAATCTGTTTCCAGGCTGACAGGCCTTTCTCAGAACTGCCCCTAAGTACCAGGGAGGATGGAAAACTGGGCTGCCAGGCTGCAGAGGTGCTTTAGGGAGGAGTTTGCAGCAAAAGAGAATTGCAGAGTTTGAATCACAGAAAAAGCTTCAGTTTTCCCAGAGTTCTTAACTAAAAATTTCTAATTCATACAATGAAAATGTAATATCCTAAACCAAGAAATCTAATCATCTTGTCTCTCCTCCTTAGCCAGTCATTTTTAATATGATGATGGAGAGACTATGAACAGAATGTCTTCTCTTCCTAATGCTTTTTGCTTTAATGCTGGATGGAAATACTGCTCTGAGTAGGGATGGGCAGACAAAGGTGGTACATTCTTGTAGTCTGAAGGAACTCTGTGGAGACTACTTTTAATCCAGGAAAATGTTTTTACATAATTAGAGAAGCAGCCTTACAAGGTACTCTCTGAAGATCTCAAATAACAACCAGAAGGTTTTTATATACACATCCACAGCCTATATTGTGCTATAAGGTCTACAGAGAAGTCTTGTGATTTTTACCCTACTGCCACATTGTACTGCTTTATGGGAAAGCTTTGGTAAGAAAGAGGAATATAAACAATAGGCTTCCCACCAGTGTCTTTCTGTCTCAGTTTCCCTCCTTACTGCAGCATATTCTCCTGGGTATGAAAGCTGCTCAGAAATTGCAAGTTAGTTCATCTTTACATTAACAGGAGTCTTAATAAGATGACATACAATTGCTGCATACTGAAATTTGGAGACCAACTCCTGAATCTCATTATTTGAGGTGACAGGCTCATCCAAACTGTAGTGGCCTCATTATTTCTGTACTTTCCCTGTACACTGTTGTGATTCCTGAGGGAAGACCACACATGATTATATTATCATCTCAGCATTAAGGTGCTGATGATGCAGAAGTTTACTCTTACAAAATCAGAGGAGGTATTAATAGAATTATTATATAATTAATATAAGTAATATTAATAGTTATAGTAATAGTAATATTGTAGAATTACACAGTGGTGGGTGGCAAGAAAAGTGAGAAAATTGTGTGTTTATAGGAAGAAGCTTGTAAAAGCATATTGCAACCCTTATTTTGTGCAAAAAAATTGTATGCAAAGTACTCAAAGCACATCTGTGGGGGTATTTTTAAGCCACTTTTGACTTCTGCCAATTACATTGCAAGGTAGTCTCCATTGTGCAGCTAATGTCTCATCTTGAACAAAAGTTTGTTGGCTAGAGGAAATGAGAAAATCCTGTAAACAAATAATGCATCTGTAATGAATCCCAAATTAGAAGAGTTTAAGTGCTGATATAAAAAAAAAGACAACAACAAAACAAATAAAAAAACCCGAACCAGAACCAAATCAGAACCAGACAATTTGGAAGCAAAATTTTGATTCCATTTGATTTCACCTCTCCTTTGAAAACTGCAAATGGATAAATATGGAGACTAAATACTAGACATCAAAAATAAAAGGAGAATAAATCAAATAAGATAGAATCAAAGAAACACTGGAATCATTTGCTTTTCAGATAATATGAAATCCATCATTTAGGTGAAATCCATCTATGAAGAACAACAGCCAGCAGATCAACCCCTGGCTCTGAGACTGGTGTCACTGGCAGAATTTTGGGGGTTTTGGTCATGCGATGTTTTACACAACAGCAGGCTTCCCAGTGAGATAGGATGTACCTGTCTCAAAGGGGGAAAAGATCTTTGATCACAAGTTAAGAGGTCTCATTGAAAGAGCTTTAAACTGGATTTGAAGGTGGAAGAGGATAAAACCAGGCTTGATGAGCTTGGGGCACCACACGGATGTTTGAGGGATGTTGTTCTGGACAGGTCCTTCAGTCTGCCATCACAGTGGAGACTGGGGATGGAGATGCATGCAGCCGCAAAGACAGAAGGATGTTGATGTGTTAGAAACCACAGAAGTGCCTAAAAATGGTCATGTAGGAATTAGGGCTTCTTCCCTGCAGAAGGCATTCGGATCAGTAGCCCAACTGAAGTACATCTATACCAATACACAAAGGATGGGCAACAAACAGGAGCTGGAAGCCATTGCACAGCAGATAAACTATGACAGTTGCCACCATGGAAACATGGCAGATGAATTCTTCACAGATTGAGACCAACTGTTCAGGAAGGCCAATACCAGATCCTGCACTTGAGTCACAGAGACCCCATGCAGTGCTACTGGCTGAGGGAAGAGTGGTTGAAAAGATGCCCATTGGAAAAAGACTTGGGGATGCTGGTTGACAGCAGCTGAACATGAGCCAGGGTGTGCCCAGGTGGCCAAAAAGGCCAGTGGCACCTGTATCAGCAATAGTGTGGCCAGCAGGAGCAGGGCAGTGATTGTGCCCCTGCACTCGGCACTGGTGAGGCCACACCAGGAACCCTGTGTTCAGTTTTGGGCCCCTCACTACAAAAAAGACATTGAGGTTCTGGAGTGAATCCAGAGAAGGGAATTGAAGCTGGTGAAGGTCTAGAGAAGAAATGTTATGAGGAGCAGCTGAGAGATCTGAGGGACTTTGGAGAAAAGGAGGCTCAGGAGGGTCCTTACTGCTCTCTACAACTACCTTAGAGGAGGCCAGGTGGGAGCTGGCCTCTCATCTCAAGAAACAAGTAATAGAAAAAGAGGAAATAGCCTCAAGTTTCCCTGAACCAGGGGAAACTTAGATTGGATACTGGGAAAAATTTGTGCACTAACAGGGCTGTCAAATATTGGAACAGGCTGTCCAGTGAAATGCTGGTCACAATCCCTGGAGGTATTTAAAAGATGTGTAGATGTCACTTGGGGTGATAGTTCAGTGGTGGACATGGCAGTGTTAGGTTAACTGTTGGACTTGATTTTCTTTAAGGTCTTTTCAAACCTCAACAATTCTGTGATTTCATTTGGTGATTCTGTGGCTTTAGATTCCTATTCCTACGGAATTACACAAAGGAGAAATGTCCCTTTTAAACTAAGTCCTTAAAACAAAGATTCTGTTGAGCTGATCTGAAGTGATACACACTGGCACTGATTTACCTGGGCAATTACCAAAATTACTAAATATCCTCACACTTTTAGGTCTTGGAATAAAATCCTGCTTCATATCTCTGCTAGTATATGTCTGGCATATTTTTATCCTGTGCCTAGCTGTGTCTGGCTGGCACTAACAGCTTTGTTTATTAAGCACTTAAGTATTCCAAAATAATTTTTAAAAAGACAGGTATACTAGCTAGTTATTTTCCATATTATTTGTGTGTTAGATCTGCTACAGCAAAAATGCCAAGTTTACTTAACAGAAAGAACTGTAGGACTGTAAATTTTAAACACTTACTTCTTTCACGAACCACTGGCAAAAGGCTGGGCCAATCCACTCTCTTGCATGAATCCCACAGTCTATCCAGACAGCTTTCTTGTAGGGCCGTGATCTTTTACCTAACTTGAAGTGTGAATATTCACAAAATGCCATTAAATTGCATCACATTAGCGTAAACAAAGTAAAGAGAAAATAATAGAATATGAGAGAGACTATACCATTTTGAATTTCCTCATATAAAGGAACACAAATTTACTGTTTTAAAAGGTATGGCCAAGATAATGTTAGGCAGGTGTGCCAAGATAATGAGGCTGACTTATGGGAAAAAAAAACTGTAGGAGAAGTGAGATCTGTAAGTTCCTCTTTTATGAGGAATTATTATCACATGGAATAGGGTGAGGAACCATGACATTACATAAATTGCATGATGCTGAATCAAATTTTTAGAATTCTTCAATAGGAGATGAAGAGAAAATACATTGAAAGTAAGATTTTTTGCATCTTGCTTACACACTCTAATTTGTGGTTCTAATCATGTGAGTTGAGAGCACACAGCCCTGAAATTTTGCCAGTAGCTAAAGAAGAGGCATTTGTGCCACATGCTGAGAAAGGCTCCACAGTCCTCTGGGACCCCTCTCCAGCATAACTGCTCTCCTAGTTGTCTATAAACAAAAAGCTTTCCAATCCCCTTAAATCCAAATCTTGCTAATTGGACTTGTCCTGTTATCTTTCTCCATGCATATCCAATCCAGGTAAATAGGATTTGTCTATTAGTTTTCCAGCTTTTTTTCCCATATTTTCATTAAAGATGACATTCAGAGAGATACTTAAATTTTAGCAACTCATCCTCAGGAAACACTGTTAAGCTGTGTCTCTGGTGTACATGCTGTAACATAAATAACAGTGTCTGTCCCTGATTTTAGTCTCATTAATGACTATTTCATCTTTACCTTGAGTACGTACAGAGGTCTCCCTTCATAGGACTTTCCAATAGAGAACATGTGAACAAGATCTGAGTAAGTTCTATTCAGATAATGCATCCAGTCCTCGATCTGCAAACACAAAAATAAAATCATTGCTTCAATCTTTGCATTTCACAGGAAAAAACTGCAATACATTTATTTGGCTCAGCTCTCAGTCCTCTCTGTATTTTTTGATTATCCTATAGTTTTTATTTTTGTCTTGTTTGTTTGTTTTTGTTTTCACATTTTAACCATTATTTGGCACTCATGGCTCTACAGCCAGAGGCTGGATGCAGCCTTCACATGTGTTTTTTTTTTTTTTCATTTCATTGTTGGGTATTACTGGAATGCATAAGCTCTCCATCGAAAATATGGGGATGCAGCAAATCCACCATTGCCACTAGATATTAATGGCATGAAGAAAGAAGGTCCATGTTTGTGCCTTCCAGAACATGATGGCAAACAGGTTGACATGCAGGACTCAATGCTACCTGCAGGATTTGTTTCATGGGCACCAGATCTTGTGGTGCAGCACTCTCCATGCTCAGCCTAGCGACTTTGGTGCAGACTGAAACTGTATATGTAAGCACACTAAAATCAACAGGAGTTATTTACCCAGCCATCACCCAGGATAGTATTCCACATAAATGAGTTTGTATCTAAGTGTTTTTATGTATTTCTACCTCCTGTGCAAATACTTAAGCATTTACTCATATTGCTTAATTAAATGACTTAGTGTGATCAATCACTCATTGAAATCTCTCATTCAATCAGAGTAAAAGACCTACTTTAAAAACAAAACTCAGATGCTCTGAAAGATAGTTACATGTAAAGATAAGCCTTGAATACAAATATTATATATATATATCTATATTTTTTTCCCCCCTAAGGAAGTGCCTATCTTTGAAGAAGAAACACTTAGAACACTCCTGAAGATGGACAGGTAACCAGAACTTGTAGAGAGAATGAAACCTTAGCCTTTGCTAAATACAACATTGCAGTAGATAAGAGGAACAATATGAATTTTGATGCACCTCTTCCAGTGAATGGTACACTTCATAGTTATACCCAGAGAGGGACCTTCGACTCCTATGAGATCTCCCTCCAGTTTGGTTTTCTATTGCTTCCTGTAGGTCTGATATGAGAATCCTAGGTAAAAAAAGATAGTGGTATTACTGAAAAACTAGAAGAACACACAAGCTAAATCAGAACAACAATCATGTTTAGAAGAAATATAGCAGAAGTTAAACCATCCTGACTTTACTTCATCTCTTACATTTTGACAATAGAGTGCTTCAAGCTCACTTGAATATAAGCTGCCAAATAAATACTCCAGATCCTTTGAAATGTAACAGTGCCTTCAAAAACACAATAAGCTTGTTAAATGACTAAAACAGAATGATGTGAATGATGTAAATAATGTAGCCAATGTGAAGAAGCACCCACTTCCATTTGTTTATGGAGCAATATTTACTGTCTTCTTTTATAATCCAATTATACTATGTGATCATGGATCTTCAAAGGCTGATTTCAAACCATTTCAAAAATATTTGTAAGCTTAGGAAGACATGGACACACTTTCTCTTGGGAGTGGCATGGGACATGACATACAGCTACAAGTTGTAGAGGCAAAACAAAAAAATTAAGAACTTGGTAGTGTTATCATTCTGTCTGAAACAAGAAAAAACAGCAAACAAAAAAATCTAAAGTGGGCTTTGTTGTTTACATTATTTACTCTGCTGTAGTTGTTTGCCAGTTTTGTTAAAATAACTCAGGAAAAATGTGAAAAATACTAAGTGAAATTTAAATATACTTGCATAAAAAGTGAGAGGTTCTTTGCATTAAGAGTAAAATGCAGAAAGAGTTGTGTAAGCTGAAGCTTTCCTGTTTTATGGCAAAAATAAATAATGACACAAATACAAAATTATAATATAGAAAACATCCAAAAATAATTATAATGAAGAAGTTGAAACATCCATCCATCCCACCAGACAGTAGCAGAAGCTGGGAATATTGTCATAGTTATCTGTAACAACATTACTTAAAACTGAGAGTCATCCTTGTATGCCCCCTTCTTCTAAAGCATGGCAATGTGTAATCACCATGCCAGTAATTCACCATTCTGTAAAAAGACAGTCACATTCAACCTTTTACATTTTTCTAGGCATTAGCTTCTGTGATAGGAAAAAGGTGGAAAGAAATGGCATTTACTCTGCTCCTAACTCAGCTGTGAAGCAGATGTCTCAAAGGTAATAGGTCTATCTGCATATAGTATCAAAGTAAAGGTTATTCTCATCTTCCAATGCATGAGTGAAGTAGTTGTATAATTAGGAATTACATTGTTCTACATCAGCAACATTCATTAAGCAAACTGAAGGATTATAGTCTTGACTTGTGAGGTGCTATATATACTATAAGACAGTATTGTAAAGCTGATTAAAGGAGTGATTTCATTCATGTCATTAGGGCATCTAATAGTTAAAAAAAAAGCTGGACTGCTTTGCAGAATTCTGATTAGTATAAGCACCTACCTGAATCAAGCTCACTCTGTTAACTTATGCATCTGTACTCTAAATGAGATTTGATAATTTTTCTTTACTTGTAAGTGACTACGTACTGTGTATGCTTGTAACACAAAGGCTCTTAAGTCCCTCAAGTCTGAATGCAACACAAGTGGCTTCTTTACCAGAAAACTTACAACCAAGGCAACTTTGTGCAGGGAGTTTATATGATGCCTGGCTTGATTTCATGTCATGAAAGTCAAGCCCTAAGAGAGATAAGCCTGTTTTACAGGCAAGTGCTGGTCATTATTTGGGATGCTGAAATGCTTCCTGATTTTGTAAATGTGTCATATTTTAGGTAAGCATCACTGCATCAAGCTGAAATTTTATCTGGAGTTTGTCTCAGACTTTTCCAGTTCCAAAAGGGATGTAGAAATTTAACTCCATTGTAGTGTGTGGGGAAAAAAATAATTTAAAAAAATTTGTGAAAATCAGCCATGTGAAAAGGAGCTGTACAAAATCTTGGCTATGGAGCTGCACTCCAGCCCAGGGCTGTGGTCCCCACCCCAGCTGTGCTGTGGGCATGGCTGTGCTTGGCCAGCCTGCTCCTGCTGCTCCCTGACTATGGCTGTTATTGCTCTCATGGTGAATCCTCCTGGCTTTTGTGGAGTCACAAACCTCAGGAGGCTTGTCAGGACAAGCACATGCTTGTCAAGGCTTTGCAGGGTTTTGCTCCTAATGGCTGGGACCATCCAAAACAGGCAGTGAGGAGAATAAGAGAGAGAGGAAAGGACAAGTCTGGACCTGGCGAAATGCTGCCCAGTTTCCTTCCAAGTGCACATAACTTGTGTGCCAAAAGTCAGAGAGATTTTCTCTGTAGAAGATTAATCCAGTGTTGTGCTAGCATTTGTAGCATGTTTTTTGAGGTAAACTGCAGAGACGTTTTGCTCTGGCAGATCTTGCCCTTGCACATTGCTTTGCAACCCAAGCAGAGGTCTTCAAGTACAGAGAGTGTTTATAACACATATAAAATGTCCTTCTGTCATTTCATTAAAGGTGATTACTGTGAGCAGGAACAGCAGCAGACGTGAATACAACTGCTGGGTCACAGTAATTAGGGAACATTTTTTTATATGCACAGGAAAACAATTAGAAAAATCCCCATCTCAGTTTTAAACATAAACAAAACCAAAGCAGGGCTGAACCCACATGAAAGTCACTCTGAACTGCAGCTATGGAGCTTGTGTACTTAATTTCCTTATATTCGTTTCTGTATTTTTAGAACAACTAATTAAGAAGAGAGCATTGTTTTAATAAAAATGGGATTCTGATGAGTACTATACAAATGTATACATAAATACATCTACAGTATGATTTACACCATCCTTTTATCCCCGACAAATAAATATAAATAACTTCATGTAGGTGTTTATTCAGCAAATGTTTGAGAACTCATCAGCTGATTATTCAGATGCTTAGGCATGCCACTGAGAAGGCTTTAGATACAAAATCATTACTCTTGTCCAGTGTATCATATGGATAAGTATGAAAGGATAAATATACTCCAAAGTTGCCTTGGATTTTTAAAGGATGATATTATAGATGATATGTGAACCTAAGTGTTCATTTGTACTGTATGACTTGGATTGGTCACTAGGAATGGAGAATAATTAATAGAAGTAGTTCCTGTGTAATTGATGAAGAAGTTTTGCCTCTGCATTTGCAGCTCACTTGTAAATAAACCTTGCTTGTGCTAAATAAAGAAAGAGGCAAAGCAGGTTGCAGAATTAGTAATTACCAACCCTCTCTTAACAGATGTGATTTCACATACATTGAAAACACTTCAGCTTGACTCCAAAGGAGGACATTTAATTAAAGCTGCCTGCCTGTGGGAGATTTTCTGCTCTGCCGTTGAAGCGGTTGTTTTCTCGGCAATGCCTCTCTGTCTGCCAGCCCAATTGCTGCGATGCGGAACGTATTTTTGAGCACACTTGGTGTGGTAGGGGCAGACCTGCCCCAGGCCAGCCCTCTGGAGTGAGGCATGGGAAGGGAAGCACGGGCTTACGTGTAGGGGATGTTGGCTTGCTGGAGGTAGGGCAGCAGGCTCCGCGTCGCGTTCTGCGGAACTCGCACGTCAGTGGCTGTGCCTTCGGCGATGTGGAAGGGGCTGCTGGGCTGCCACAAGTCCACCTGTAGTGCAGGAACCAACCTGTAATTCACATGCATTCAGTGTAGGTGGGGAAGTCCAGGAGAAGGCATGCTTGAAGATAGGGCAAACCCTCTAGGCATGGTAGAGACAATAAAACTGCATCGGCTGGTCCAGCTCAGCACCCATGCTAACAGAGCAGGTTTGAGGATTGATTGTGTCCAGCTTCCTACAGCTCTCCTGGGGGATTTGCCAATGGGAACAGAGAACAGTCTTCAGAATACCCCTCCTCAAACAGATCAAAACAAAAGCTACTTCCAGCTTCATGCACCTCCTCAGACTACTATACATTCTCAATGCATTAGCTCCTATGCAGTCCATGAGTCTTTTTTATTTTGCAAGGCATTTTCTGTGTTCACTAAAGCAGCAAAAAAATGCCAAAGAGATATAGAAAGTATAACACATAGCAGTGTTGTTTGCAAAAGATACTCGAGTTTTACTCTTAATAATAAGCTGATCAGAGGTCAGTAACAGGTCACCAAGACAATGAATACAAAATAATTTTATATTAAATGTCAAAATAACAGGATTAAGATAATCAGATTATTACAGTTTTGTAAAAAATTATAGCTACTGAACAATACCACAATTGTTATTGTGCTATCTGTACCTGCACATACCTAAGGGACGTTTCTTGTCCATTTTTACTTCCTTTTGTTGCCAAATCTGAAATACACTTGGAAATTTTAGGCCAGGACATGAATTTTCAAGAAAGCAAGAAAATTTGCAAATCCCTTTTTCAAAGGGATTTGAAACTCAGTGTTCTGCACCCTGTAGTAAAATGGTGTACTAGCACACACTCTTCAACAGAGGTGAGCACAGATCCTCCTCAGCCTGTGTGAGGACAGTGGAAAGAACACAAGTCAACAAAAGTCTTTCCAGAGCTTCTGGATATTCATAGGAGATTATAAATGGGAGTTTAAGCAACAATCTCTGTATCAGCATGACAAATAGGCATGCCAAGTTCCACAGGCCTTAAAAATATGTTTCTGAGCTGAATACAAGGAAGGAAATTGATACTGACTACATGTCCACATGTCTCTTTCTTCTGAAAGAGAATCTAAAAAGGATTAATGCTTGATAAATATCTTTTGTTTTTTTGTCTTTTCTTTTTTATTGCAACCAGCTGTGCCAGGCTGTACTGATGAAGCTGTTGATACAGCTCATGAGTGTCCACTGCTTTCCAGGCAGCTTAAAAGATGTTTATAATTTATACTTTACACTTCTTCTATGCCACAGAAGTTATTTGAAAACATCAAATGCATTTACCTGGTCTTGCTATGAACCTCATTTGAAAGAGCAGTACAATCTTGCAGCAGGGAGACTAAAGGGATATAGGTTTATTTCTCAAATGACCCTGAGTAAGAACATTCTGATTACTAAGAGGGCATCTGATGCTGAACCTTGTGCTACTTCTTCAAGCAATGGTGACCTCAGCCCAGTTAATCCAATTAAATGCCTGCTACTTTGGAAGGAGCAGAACTGAAACACAGGGCCAGCCTCTTCTTGTTCTTGCCAAAACCACTCTTTGTTTCACACTGCCACAATATGGTCTCTGGAGCCAAGTCATAGTGGTGGGTGGGTGCAGCATCTTTTCAAGTCTGACACCAGGACTGGCAAAGTTCACCAGGCTTGTGAAGCTGACAGCAGCTATGACAGATGGTCAGTAGAAACCAAAGTCATGAATTAAATGGTGCTAAATGCTGCTTACAAATAAAGGTTGTCTCACTGCGTTAACACCCTATGTTTGTTACTTTATCTGTCTTTCATATTTTGATAAATTATAGGCACCCAGTGAAATTCCCCCCTAATTCAACATGGATAATTTCACACATGGTTAATTAGATATGTGTATTTGACTCTTGAGATTTATTCCTAAAAATATACATCAGAAAGAGTAATTTTGTTGCTCTCAGAGTAACAGTCTATCAATCAGCTCAGCTTGAGCCATCTTTATAAAAATAACAACAAATTATTACATACAAGCTAAGAACAACTGAAGCAAATTGTCTCCTGGCCAACTGCAATATCTAAGCACACAAAATTGGAATAGAAAAAACCCCCAACAAATCACAGCTGATATACACCTGAAACATGTCTTTGTTCTTGACAGTTACTCAGGATTTATTTTGGTGAAACTCTCCATCACCATGGAGGGGATAAACCAAGCAATATTCACAATATTAGTTATCACCAGACTCTTTAAGTTCTGAGGTATTCTAATTGTTCCTTACATTACTGGCTGTAAGTGAATATTAAAAGCAGAAGCAATCTTTTAACTAATGAAATCTGTGGCATATTGCCACTATCCTCTTTTGGTGAAAATGCATTATTTCACTCCTGGCATTGTCCTGGAAGTGAGACAGAAAAAATCCCATATTTAGAATGCAAATCATTCCGCTTCATCTCAGTTCCCTGTTTGGGTAATTTGGCTTCCTTTGACTCCCACTTCTCATCCTTTACAATGTAAGCTAAGCAGTCAGTGCTTGTATGGGAGACATTACCTGTGCTGCCCAGAACACCACTTCAGTCACTGGCTGGATTTTGCCTTACAAAGCATGTAACAAACAACATGTTTCTCCAACAGACATCTAATATATATTGCAGCTGTCAGCTTGTCCTTGGTGTGACAAGTACATGAAAACTGACGAAAAGAAGATGGATTTCAGAGCAAGCATGTTTGGACTGAGCAAGTCTAACTATCCAACTAGACCCTCTACTCACTGTCATCTTCAGGACACTTCATCATTGCATCTCCCACGGATACTGAGGGTCTTATTGAAGCCATCACTCTTATTTCAACATCATTCCTCTCACAAATATGCCTTGGATTTCTATGCTGGGCTCTGCTGGCTAGTGAGTGGCAGTGAAACGAATTGCTGTTGTATCCTCTTCACTCTCTGTGGTGGGGTATTGTTACCCCCACACAGTACACATGAGCCTTTACAGAGTATTATGGAGCACCAGTCAGAGCCAAAAGATTTCTATTTGCTGGATGGGTGGTAGGATTTGCTAGCAGGGAGGAAGATTCTCCAGCTACAAAACAAACTGATGCAGAAATCCTACAAAACTCCCTGAGCGTACAGCCTCAAAATTTGAACCTCAAAATTCACCTGGTATCTTGAGGCTAGAGGAAAAGCAATGTGCTTTAGAGCATGTCAGCAAACCTAAGTATTCTCATCTCCTTTGCAGAACACTCATATTTGCACATCTTTTCCCGTCTTTCAAGCAGCAGGTTGCCTTTAAAAGGTGTTGGGATGTTAAAGCCTCTGGATAATAAGCAGATTTTTCAGCATGTTCAGAGTTGGGAGCAGGAGACCAATTACTCAGCATCTGCCACTCAAGTGTGACCATGGGTACCTGTTCTCAGGGACAGTGGTGGCTCCCCAGGTGCACAGTGAATGCTCTTTCCCAGAATCTCACTGGAGGCATGAGCATCCTGACTTGCTTTCTATGAGGAAAAAATGGTATGTAAGAGCACACAGGCAGGTCTCTTTTTCCAAAGCATTTAAACACATTATTGCTTTATTTAACAAAGAAAGTGTTAGAGATTATTAATTGTGACTACATCTTTTTTAACTGCCTGCTCTTTTTTCGACCTCACTTGTCCCACACAAGTCCCTGTGGTTCAGCTTTTGCTTGGGAAAGCCAGGTTCCTTTGTAGACAGTTTCTCTTTAAACGGAGGTGTTAAAAACAGCTCAAATAAATCTATCAACTCTTACCTGGACACTTTCCAAGGTATAGCACCCCTGAACTCATTAGTCATGTCTCTAGGCTTTGGTCAGTACAGTGATGAAAAGTCAGCACAACACAAAAGGACAAATATTTTAAATAGATTTGGGTGCTTAACTAATAGAATTCAGAATTTCTTCCAAAATTAAAATTATGCGAATAATTTTTCAAGAATACAAACACTTTCTTGCTATATTCCTACATATCACAAATGGTGTACAGAAAACTTTTTCGCTCTGCCAAGACAGAAAACAGAACAGGGAGATTTTTATTTATTAGTTCAGTTTTCCTCCAGCTTGTTCCATGCCCATGGAAAGGAAGCCTGGGAAGAAAAGTCTCCCTGTTCTTCCCCACAAACACTCTCATGGCTGCATAAATCCCACAGTCCTTTTTTAATTCAGGTGACTGAAATAAGTCCCCAGCTTCTTCAGACCATGGGGCTAGGCTGGCCTTTGTAATAAAAGCCATTTTCTTTGGCAGTAGCCTCCAGTTGTCTCTCGCTACCTTTTCATAAGCAGATGTTTAATTTCTTCTTCCATTTAGCCTGAAAGGAAGATGCTTAGTGCTCTCATCAGGTCTGCAATCATGTATAAATCAAAAGAGATGATTGATGTTTGTCAAGAAAATAACTAGAATAACTTTGCCATAACTTACATTTAGTATCTGGAGAAAACAGTTTATGATTTATCTGTGTTACTCCCCATGAAGACAGTAATTTTGTTATACATTTTATTACCTAGCAATTCCAGTTTTTATTTCTAGTGAGCTGTGTCCATGAATACATGTGCCAAAGCTGGCCTTGTCCTTAACATCACTGTGAATGGATTTCTTTGAGAAATGCTGTCAACTGTAAAGTTCAGAATATAATTATTGTTATGATGCTGTCAGTTGAAATGCCTTGGCATTTCTGACTCTCTTGTAAAAGGGAATGCGCAGTCAATAATGAAAGCAGGGGTAACATGGGCTCTTTCAGGAAACGTGGTTTCCCATTTATATCCATAAACTCATGGTTTTTATCATGCACAAAACCCCTAAGCAGTCATGAAAGTAATTTGAAAAGTTTTCAATTATAAATCCAATCATAGAAGGCAGAGTAGAAGTAGAAACTGCTTTAGTCTTATTGGTATTATCAGAGATCTGACCACCTGAGTTTTTATCACATAATACATGGGAAACACAGTCACTTACTTGTAAGCATACAAACACCCCTTGCATGCTCGTGTACAGTGTGCAACAGAATTTTAGACTTCTGTTGGTACATCTGAAAAGAAAGAAGCAAGCAAGAATGACTCTTGTTCACTCTGACCCTGCTGCGTAATTACAGCAGCGAGGTGGTTCCCCTGGAAAGTGCAGAACTGCTCCTCTCAAATGTCTTCACCCTTGCAAATGCTTTCAGGACCAGGGCTGATTTCATCCTCACTTGCTCCTGCCAATTAAGGAACTTAATTGACAGTCTTACTGCCAATCTGCTTCGCTGCCCTTTATGTGCTACAAAGTGGCCCAGTGGCAATCCAGTGTGGAATTCCCTGTGCTTTCTCAAAGGACTTAGAAGGTAGTCCCAGTGCAAGGTAATTTAGGTTTCTGGTTGAGTGCACTAGACATTTTACCGGCTCTAACTTTTCAGTATTTATTTGCTTTTCAGTGAGGCTGGTAAGAGTAATTGTGCCAATAAATTGGGAATGATTCATGCGATTGCAACAACCATAACACTGGCAGGAACAGAACATGAACAATGCACAGCTTGAAGTCTTGAATTTTGCAAATCTTTGTGGAACTATAACAAAGTAATGGTCTTCCCACTCTATTTACAATGGTATAATTTTACACAGGGCTTTACATTGAAAAGAACCTGTAGGCTATTCCTCAAGAGAGTCACTGAGATAAAACTCATACTCAATTATATAGTAACTGAATATCTGTTCTTAGAAGTACAGATGCCACTGGACTAAATATATTTGAAAGACCTGAAAAAGTCTTTAACGGACTCATTAAAAAAAATTGCCAAACCCTTCTTTTGTTTATTATTAAGCTATTTATAGCTTGGTTCAAATTGCAGTTGTTGCTGTACTGCATGGGAAATGGAATAGTAAGCCCTGGATCTGATTCTGCTTCCACTGGGGGTGTGCTGATGATTTTGCTGAGCTCAGGCTCAGGCTTCCTCAGAGGAAGCAGATTCCTTCCATCTCAGGAAGTCCATGCTTTCTGTGTCTTGTGAGAATAATACTTTCACTGCCTGGGGTATTCTGCTCTATCTTGTATTTTCCCACTAAAGTTTTTCTGCAATGACATTTTCCTTCTGAGCCTGGCAAGCGGTTTCCAAACATGTATTTTGATATATCAATGATTATCCTCTGTTGTCACCTGATGTTCCTTGTGTATCTGAAATATTCTAATATCTGACTGGAACCCTAACCATGAGCTAGGGTAAAATCTAGACTGAAAACTAAAGCATCTGCCTATATAAATATATTTGCTCTGGGTGTAAAATGCAGTAAAATGCAGGCAGCCCTGGCTGCTGAGCTAGTTCTTTCCTTCTACAAATAAGAATAGCTCCACTTGGGCTGACAGGCTTTCTTACTGCATTTTCAAACAGGCTTTTGTCCTCTGAAGCCTTTTACACCTCCTATGGAGGTGTAAACTCTCAGATTTATAGCCAAGTGATCCTTTTCCCCTATGAGACATTTTTTCTGATTCCCTGAACTGCAATGACAGAATCAATTCAGGGATTACAATGGATAAGCAGCTGCTATAAGGGCTGGAAAACAAACAAAAGGGAATGGAGTTCTGGCTTCAAGGCCTGCTAGGCTGGCTCCTTCCAAAGTTGAAGAAGTGCCTGGCTGTGCCCAGGAATTTATTTTATAAAAATTGCTGAAGAATGAGTGGTCTAACTCTATTATGCCAGGAATGTTCACAGAGCACTTGCTTCTTTGCTACCTAAACAAACAGTCCCAATCCCAGTCAGGCGTTCTGTGATAAAAATCGCTTGTAGAACACCGATGGAGTAGAAGCTATCAGTCAAGGCTCAAATGAAGTGCTGCTTCAAAAATAATGCTTACAAAGGAAAATTCCAGAGCAGATAAACAGAATCTGTGTCTGAGGACCCAAGAAAATCCCTGTTTCTTTGCAAAGCAATTGGGAATGCAACATTTGTTTCTGTCAGTCAGGTCCGACAGAATTAAAACCATGAAAGGGCTCATAAATCAGCAACAGGCTCCTCAAATTGTCTTCTGGACAAGAAAGAACAGGGGAAAATAGGCAGTCATTGGAGAGGTGTACAAAGCAGAGGGACAGCAGGTGGACAAGACGTGTCCTAGGGGACAGAAAATGGGCAGTAATATCCATGTTACTGTGGTACTATCATCCTAAGTATTTCTCTTTCATTTGTTGATTACTGTAATAATTTGGAAATTATTAGAATGGAATGTTGAGCCTCCAAAAGGTATTTCTGGTATTAAACACTAAGTCAGGATTAAAGATCTGTACCATGTCTATAAAAAGAGAAATTATTTATAACAGTGAAGACTGCAACAGAAAATGTAAAGTTCAAGACTGGCATCTGTGATGGCAGGACAGCAGCAGCCAATCTAAAAGCTGGACAGCTAGGAAAAGAAATAATTCCATGAGTTTGAACTTGAATTGTCAAAGTATTTGCTGCATTTTAGTCCATCACAACCCTATGAAGATGTTCCTCAGCACTGCTATGCAATCTACTTGTCATACCTGTATAGTACATCTTGCATGAATGTCAAGGCAAGAGCTCCATCTTGCATGAATGTCAAGGCAGGAGCTCCACCATCATTTATCCCTGTCATACTCACTGTCATTTCTACCCCAGTGGGCTGTGGCACAAGGTCTGTGCCAAATGTGTCTCAGGATGCAGGGTGGTGCTGCTGGTAGGAAGCACAATTACCAGGGTCTTATTTTTATTCCCCACAGAGACTGAAAGAAATGATGTAGGAACATGCTGGAGACAAGAGATACTGCTGTACACATACTGATGGCATCTGCCAGCTGCCACTGCCTCTGTCACTCAGTGAAAGCCAGAAACTGCCATCTCCTGCCTAAAAAAAGAGCATGGCTCTCTTGTTTCCCACCTGCCTGATCTCTTCTGACCTCAGAGACATATTGCCCTAAGAAACAATTGCATACACAGCAGTGGACAAAGCACAAGAATTTGCTGAGAATTTGTTCTGGAGAGATGTTGTCCTACAGTGAGGAGCTGCTGGGGAGGTGCAGGGAACTCTGCTCAGCCTGGCTGAGACAAGAGTGGTCTGGGCCAGAGCCCCCTCCTGCTGCTTTGAGGCTGGAATGCAGCTGATCTGACTCGTTATATTTGGGCTTCTATATTTATTCACTGTAGCTGAGTTTATTGGTTAAATACATCCATGTTCAGGCAATTTTATAGAACTCACAGCAGAAAAAATTTTATCTGTAGGGCTGGCTATTTTTACTGGCAGTGCAGATCTACATTCCATGTTCACCCCACCAGGGAAAAAAAAGCAATATTCTGTCATCTCAAAGTTAACAGAACCAGCCTATGAAGGAATCAATTTATAATAATGATTAATAACAAAGTACTGTGGGCAATGGAAGTACAGACCAAAACTAATTTGTGAAAATTACTCAGCAAGTGATTATGACTAATGTGATTTGCCACTGGGCAATTCATGAACAAAAGTAAAATGTGTGGAATGAAACATTCATTATCCATTATTCACTCAGTATAGGCAATGGTATTCATACGGTAGCAGAGCCTGGACAATTCGACTAGAATTCAGAGATTTGTTACACCAAGCATTATATGGACTCTTTTTTTCTTTTTGTTCCCTTAAAAAAGGGGGGCAAATATCCCTCCTAAGGAGCTCCAGATGCTAGGTTTCAGACGTTCTTAGGGACTAGACCTTCTGTAAAAGTGTGTGAATTACCCTTACAGCTCAGGTATTGGTAGAGGAGCAGTCCTGTTTGACATCAAGAGGTTTCCATGTGGATTAAAAACCCTCAGTAGTCCTTCAAATTCTTTTGTGAATTTAATGGGTTATGTTTGAGCTCAACTGTCACCGTCCAAGTTAATCACTGGGGACACATTCTAAGACACTTGAAATACATCAAGACATACATATAGCCAATTCCAAGATGATCCTTCAAGGATGTCTCAGTGTAGGTTTCTGTAAATGCACATTCAGGATTCCTTTGGTGTCTGGTGCTTTTCCCAAAAGGGATGGACCTTGGTGACCTCTGTGGCATTGGCTTCAGCATGGCAAAAGGCAAAGCTCTCACCACTTCCTTCCCCACTGCCCTGGAGTTAAAACAGACTGTAAATGACAAAATCTACTCAGGAAAAATCAGTGGTAAGAACAGTAATTAAGCAGCTGGCAGATAAAACAAAATGAGTGAAATGACACCTTGTTGCTCTTTCCAATGCTGGTTTATTTTCTTCTTGGTTCTTTTCCCTTTGTCCAAATCAGTAGACAATAAGGAGAGGCATCTTTGCATTTGCTTTATTCTGTGCCTGACACCAAAATACAATGCCTTTGCAATAGGATCATCAGGATCATATTTTCAAGCTTCTTTGTCATAACGCCCTTCAGAAGGATAGGGTCATTTGAACTGAACAGAGAGGAGTTTTTCTTAAAATTCTTTGGGTTATGAGAGGTAGGCCAGAAGAAAAGGCTAAGTCACTCTGCCTTACAAGTGTAAATTTGAAGGCAGAAGGAAATGGCTGGAATGAGCACAGAACACCATAAGTCTATAGAAAACCTCCCTCCAGCAGACACAGCAAGAAGGAAGCCTGGGATGGGAGGGATTATGTTCCCTTTGCCTTATTACCACAGATGGTCTGTTCCGTGCAAGGAAATCCTGCAACGAGCATACAATCCACTTGTGCAGAATCTACTCTGTGCTTGCACTCCCCTGGGGATTTATTCAAAATATTTATGTTGTGCATGGATCACACCAGGGGTAATCTGGGCTTCCCAAATGACTTTTGCACCCCAACTCCTGTTTGACTAATGGAGACTAATCCCGACATCCCTAGAGAGTGTAACTTTTGGTCCTCTCAAATAAATACACCTCATCTCTAATAGACTGACTTTCCAGGGTAGAGAAACATGTCTGAATTGAAACCCAAGTGGATGTATTCTTCTCAATTCAACAACAAAAGTGATATATGTTTTATTTTATTGACTCTTCTTGTTCTTATAATACTGACAACGGTAGTGAATACTATCAGGCCATATCGTAACTCAGGTTGAAAACTGAATTTTGCAAAACACGGAGTAACATAACAAAACTGTAATGTCTTGAAAGGATCCTGGTTCCATCTTTATTTCCCCCTTGAGGAACAGAATGTGTGAGTAATGTAACAGGTTGGTATTAATTTACTGCTCAAACCAAAATAGATTCAAAGGAGATGTTAACCAGTTCTGTTTTTCTGACTCAAAAATGAAAAAATCCAAAGTGCAGTCTCTGTAATTATAGCAATTCATACATCTCTGTTGACACTCCTGCTCAACATATTTCTGTTCTTTGTCAGGCATATTGTATTAAGATGGCAACAGAACTATATCTGGGGTTTCTTTGCAGCTTATTTTGCACTATTGAGGGTTTTGTGGATTTTTGTGCACTGTCTTGCATTTTCTCCAGACCATATAATCAACATTGTACTTAAAGGCTCATATTTAAAAAACAGAACGTAAATCCACTGTCCATTGAATTTCCACTCTGGAAGTCTGGGGGTGGGAAAAGGAGAATTGACATGGAGACTTCAAAATTGCACAGCTCCAAATACATGGTTCTCCAGAGGGGCTGATGACTCGCAGCCACAACTGACTTTTGCTGGTATTGTAAGGACTGGGCATTTCTGAGGAGTGTCATTATTGGTCCACTTCTTCATGGGGGAGTAACTTGAGGTTTTTTTTGCAGGGTGGAAATATGACAAATTAATGCTAAACATATCTACTACTTATTATCCACTCAAGTGTCTCTTCCACGCCACACAGATGGGCAGAGAAGCAGCTGCAGATGGAAGAACCCTAAGACCTGACATGCAGCCAAACCCAGCCTGTGTTCATGAAACTGGGTGTCAGTACATTCTCTTTTTTGAGAGTTTTTTTCCTTTCAACCTCCTCAGCTTAGCTTCTCATCAGAATCAATCATTTTCTAATTAACTAGTCAGAGTTCGATGAAGTTTGCCAAAATTTTATTATCCTGCTCTCGGAGTTACAGTATGCAATTATTTATTCAAGTTTCTACTGCTCCCACTTTGATTTGAAGGCATCTCTTTCTGGGAGCCTAAGGGAGCTCTGTAATGAGAAACATTTACAGGAAGGTGAGTAACCCCTTTGCTTCGCAGGATTTACAATACAAGGAGAAAGGAAAAAACACATGTGCTCCCTCTTTATGTTCCAACATCCAGGGGGGAGAAATTAATGCAAAAACCACCTTCCACATGTATTGCTTGGGTTTATGGTTAGGTTTTTTTTTCCTAATTGTGAGTAAACAAGTATCCTTTTTGGGGTGTTACAATAACATTCAGAGGTGAGGGTCAGGCCCTTAATAAGCAATGCAGAAACAAATATGAGACAGTATTCTTTAGGAGAGTTGGGCATTACAGTGCAAAGCGTGGTAATCCATGGCATCGTGACACTGCCTCTGCTGAACACTGAAATTTTTCATGCAACACGTGCACAGGCTGGATGTCTTGAGAATAGGGGTTACAAAGTACAGCATCTTGAATGGGGAGCTAACCAAACACAGCGTTAAGAAACGCAGATGTGATGGAGACAGCCTCAGCTTTCCTACTTAGAGCTAGTAAGGTGTCAATGTCTTGACTGCTGGAGTATTCAGAGCAGTAAGCCTTCTCCTGGGCTAAGGTACCTAAGGTAGCTCAGTCCTCCTTCTTTAAAAAACAGTAGCAAGAAAGCCCCATCATAATTGAAAGATGGAAGGGTCCAAGAGCTCTTCTAACACCTTAGTTTTTATTTTATTTGGTATGCAGACAGAGGCTTGATTTACTTGTATCCCAGATGTTAACTATTGGACTGGAAAATTATATGCACTTTCATTTGTTCCTCACGGAGAACACAATTTATGTAAGGTTTCAACAATAGAGGCAGAATTATGTCACAGACTGCCTCATAGTTTGCTGGAGTTGAAGGCAGTGAGCAGCCCAAAGCTTTTGCCCATGCTCCAAATGCTGTGGCACTCAACATATTGATCTGTTGATCGATGTTGTGCTGGGGTTAGCCTGTTTTGGTGACTATCAATGAAGCTTATCCCTTTCCCACAGTGCCTGGGGGTGGTGCATGTGCATGGTACAGTCCTTTTTTTGGGACTATAGACCTGGCTTACAGGTAGCCCCCATCCTCTGAGACAGTGGGCCAGACTGCTATGGAAATATTGCCTCTGCCTTTGTAAGCTGTGCCAGCAAAGCAGAAGCTGCAGAGTGCTCTTGTGCTGCACTGCTGCAGTGGCACCGCTGCATTTCATTTATATCTGCAGGGAAAGGCCAGGGAAGAAAGATTTTGGCTCGCTATCCTAGACAATGTCATCTGCCTCTAGAAAATTATTCTGCCAGAGAGATTCTCAAACTGGAGCCTTTTTCATATTCCTCTGTGTGTTCACAACTTCAATTAACCCAGTGCATTAAATAACACCATTGAGCAGATAGTGAAGCAATGATGTATGCTACCAAGAAGTGGAAGAGCAAAGGAAGCAAATTTACAAGTGTGGCATCTGTATTACTTTAGGGAAATAAGTGTTGGTAAATTTGTCAGGCACGATGAATCTAATACCTATGCTATTTTATTAGTAAATTAGGAATTTAATGGGCAAAGACTTCTTTACAGATAATAAAATAATTTGAAGTGCCAAAAGAGAGGCAAGTCAGTTTACCCACTACAGTCTTCAAAACAGATCAGAAAAAGAAGATGAAAATAATCAAACTCACCTTAAGCCTGTTGAATGCAGCCCTCAGGATCTGTATTTCCCTCTCACTCTCAGGAACAACTCGTATGACTTTATCACTGCCAATAACAGAAAATTGAATTGGTACTGAAGACTGTTTGCAGCAGTACAAAGGGACAGTAATTAGGTTCAGATAGCTACAGTAATTGTGCTCCTTTTCAGCACCTGCAAAATGTTGGGTGAGCTGGAGCTCTGCTTCTAAACTTGCTGCTGGATTATGCACTTACACAGAAATTATTTGCTCTTTACAGATCAGTGTCATCTTGACCCTCCATTTCTGTGCAAATGTTTTGTTCATTCCTTCTAAGTTAAACCATTCAGGCTGACATCTTCCATACTGAACATCTGCCTCAGAACAAAGCAATTTTTTTTTTCCAAAATGATGAACCTGTTTCTGAGGATGAGATTAAGTAAAATACATTGTTTTTTCATGTTTAAACCTTTAATGGACTTTGAAAAGTTCATGTTCTCATGCATTCAAGAGGGGAGTTGAGAAAAGAGGTGATCTTCATAATGTGGCATGCCTTTTGCTTTACCCATTAAAACGTGCACAAATTTTGGGAAGTAAATAGCTGTTCATACATGCTCAGAAGGTTCTAGATAATAGTAGCTGATTTTATTCACTTTCTTTAACAGAAACTGAAACAGAGTAAGTTTAGGTAAGATACAAGGAAGAAGTTCTTCACTGTGAGTAGCACAAGAACTGATTGCCCAGAGAAGCTTTGTATGCCTCATCCCTGGAAGTGCTTAAGGCCACGTTGGATGAGGCTATGAACAACCTGTTCAGGTGAAAGGTGTCCCTGCCCATGGCAGGGGGGCTGGAACTAGATGACCTTTAAGGTCCCTTCCAACTCAAGCCATTCTATGATTCTATGATTCTATGATCTCAATTGACATAATTTTGCCAACAGGAAACAAGAAACAGAATGACCCTTCAATGACCACCATTTGTCATGACCTATGGGATGCTAGAGACCACAGAAAATAGAGGAGATGATAATGTAACTAGAATATCAGCCATACACAAGAAGGATGAAATAACTTTAGGTGGACAATGTGAATTCTGGCATTTTCCTACATTTTGAGTTTTTAATTTGTACTGTTGATAATCAGTACCTCTCTTTCAAGATACCTTGGAGGTCATGCATATCTTTATTTCTACAGTTCCATCCACTATCAAGAATGCCTTTTAAACATTTTCTTTATCTACAGTTTCTATATTATCTGGGAATTTTAAACAGTAGAATATCCCTTGACATTGAGATGTTTGTCCCTTAAATATCTTGTGAGCTCTCCTACTTTGCTGAAGGTTCTGAGCGTGCTGAGAAGATATTCGGCCAACTAGAAACAGCACTACTGAGTGTGCCTTTCCTGGCTCACTGTTCTAGGAAGGCTCCTGAGCTGCTGCTGTTTTCAGGCACCAGGTCTTGCCTTCGGTGAACTGCAGCTACAGCTCTGCTAGGACTCACCTTTGCTGCAAGAATCCTTAATGCATACGTAGGTAAGCATTAAATACTGCCAGTTCAGAAGAAAGCACTACTAATAATTCTGAAATGGCCTACCTGTTTCTGGAAAAAAATTTCCCTTACTCCCTATTCTTTTTTAGTCTTTTCCCTACAGTCAACATTTGCTCCCCTTAGTTAGCCTCTGATCCTTTCTGTCTCAGGTCTCCCATTTTGGTTCTCACCCCTACTGAGTTTTCCCTGTAGACAGGTTGCAAGCCTTCCAGGTCTTTCATGGCATTGAAGTTTTTGGTCCAGGTAGACTCCAGGTTACTGCTGCAGCAACACTGATGTACCCACAGATGTGGACTTCAGTCCATTTGCCTTGCCTGCTGTTGACCTTACTGGACAAATGGTTTATGCCTAAGAAAAAAGATTTCTGAAAGCTCTCTTGTTATGATTTGGCAGCCCAAAAAATTTAGGGGAAATTACTATGCTTCCAAGCCAAGTTTAACCTCCTGTTTCGGAGCCTGCACAGAAAGGAATAAATCTCTTAGGGTACTACAACTGCTGCAGCTTTTAAAGGAAAAGAGATGTGTTTAATTTATTATACATACAACAATAATATTCTTTTCCATTACTCACTTCTTTCTAAGTACTAAATTGCTGTTAAGAAAAAACAATAAAGAAGTAATAAAGAAGTAATGATTGCCCAGGAAGTTGATGTAGCTAATAAAGATTCATCCCACATTTCTGGAAGGATTGGTACAACCAACATATAAAAACCGGGTTTTAATGAAATAAGTAGCTAAGCACGTGTTACACAGCTGTAATGGAATTTTGAAGGAACGGATTTCACTTAGGTATGGTCTTGAATTAATACACATCACTGTAAACTGTCTTCGACTAGCTCAGCAACTCTGTCATTTCCAATGTGATGAAAAACCTGCCCTAGAGAGGAAAGTATTGGTGCTGTGAGAGATTGATCACTTGACACATTGCTGGGAAATGCTTCAAGCTGTGGCTGAGCATGCTGCTAGAGAGCTCATAGCAAGCAGTTTAGCAGTTTAGCATGGTAATTTCAGTGTTTTATTAAAAGATGGTTAAGCCATTATGGCAAAGCCCTTTCAATTTTCGTGCATGCAAGATGTGGAAATACACTGGATTCCTGAGAACTATCTGCTAACGCCCACTTCTGTAGGCTGGCTGGTCAGTGGATAATAATTATGCATTCTTCAACAAAGCACATTCTTCAACAAAGCTAGATAGGAAATCTAGCTTTACTTCAGATATCTACAGTCAAAACCCACAGTCCTAAGGTCATTTTTTAGCTTTATAGTTTTTCTGGTTACATTCCACATTAAAGAAATCCAATTATTACCAATATGCTATGCAATACCCATTGAATTTAGGGTAGAAATTCAGCAAGCTACCCATTATTTAAAAGTCTACAGACTACCCACCACAAAATCGATCAGATTGTGTACTAATGTGGACCACAAATCTATCAGATCATGTACTAATGTGGTTGATAAATAGCAGCTGCACCCCAAACACTCAGGGACCTGGTGAGGTCCCCTGCCATCATTTATGTTGATTTGTTGGGGACATATGTGAGCAGTCTGCTGATTTATGCAGGTAAGGTTATTTTTCTAACCATGATACCTCTAAATCCCTTTTTAAAACCCTATTTTAAAAAAATACTAAACAAACAGCAAGATGGGATATATTTTGTATAAATTAGTGTAGAAATTTATATCCACCATGACAAACTTTCAATCTACCTCAGCAATTAGGCTAATGGAATTTAAAGCCAGGACTAAGTGAGATCTTTCAAATTTTGTGTAAACACAAAATTGTGTTGAAAGCCTTTGCCAAGAGCAGAACACAAGTTTTAGTAAATGAACTGACTGAATCAGTGTGGTGAGCAAAGAGCAGAAGCCAGACGGCTGATGTCCCCAGGGACAGCCTTGTGTCTGACCAGAATGGGTGACCAGCTGTTGGCCAGCACTGACATGCAATGACATCTTTTTTCCCCTTCATCATCCCCTTATATTTTTCAGGAACAGCATGAGAAATGACACAGCTGCTTTTGAAACACAGAATATGCTACGTGGCCCTGGGAAGGGTAATACTCCCTGATGCCAATGGGGACTAAAACCTCTTGGTTTATTTCTTTGGCTTTCTAATTTATTTTTTTCCCATTTACTTCATAGTTTTACTCATCCATGAACAGGCCAGATGGATCCAAAGAAACTATTCTGCAGCACATCTACAACTTCTTTACTGATGGAATTAGCAGTTCTCTCTCATGAAACTTTCCTGATGAAGTCACATGGCATGAACTGCATTTATGTAAATTCCTCATTTCCTTTAAGAAAATCCTTCTTATTGTTTTATTCTCCTGACTAATGTGAACCTTAATTAGATCTCTGCTCTCCCACAGAATTTAATAAAAGTATGTTTACAAAGGCTTTACAAGTATTTTAAACAGTTTAAGAAGTGATATGCTATAAATCAAATACCTATCGAAAAAATAGGAAAGAAAATAAATCCCCACTTACAGGCATTCATTCCTAATAGTAGAGGAGGGATTACAGTTCTTGAGAACAAGCTGCACTTTGGAGGTTTATTAAGGCTGAATGACACATCTGAAAAGATCTGCAGTATGAAAGCCTCTTGTCAGCTCCCAATATGCCATCAGATATAATTTGTGATGAAAGATCAATTGCTTCATTCCCTTTTCTCCACTAAATTCTGATAGTCAAAGGTTAAGAAATAATAAAACATTAATGCTTTTCTCTCTCTCCGTTACTGGGATGAAGAGTTTTAACTATCATTCAATACTGTTACAAAATCAAGATGGACAAATAAGGCTGGGCTTCTTCCTGAGACCTGGTGGGTACATCTGGAAAGGGAACTTTACAAAACTTCCCAAGCCCTTCATTATGGTTTTCTGTATTACAGCAGATGCTGATCCAAACAGAAGAGAACACAATTTATATTGTCTAGAGAGCAATGTACTTATTTTCTGCCTTTTAGCCATTAAGGCAGGAAAACTGAGACCATTCTTAGTATAAGAAAGAGCTAGCTAATTTATAATTTTGAATGAAAAATAGGTGCTTGGGTAATGTAGGCAGAAATGCTGAGGAGGCAAAGTATGTTACTGCATTATATTTATCAGCATAGCACAGATGACTTCTTAGGAAGCTGAACTTACATCCTAATTCCCAGGCATGGAATATCTGAGTTTCATAGATGTTTCTCAGGTGCATAAAGGGTTTCTTTACCAAGCAGGAAACTTTACAAACTAAACCAATGCTATATTACTAGCAGTCTTCCTCTGCACAGCTTCATTTCAGAGACATATGGTATGGAAATGTTAATATCTGCAAAAATTTCAGTTTTCATTCCAGCTAAGGAGCAAAGCTTTTTCAATAAAAGCTGGCCTCCAATGTCTCATAAATACTGGCTATAGGGCCATCGAGCTTAAACACAAGAAGTGGGAACCAATTGCTTCAGTGCATGTCTCTGTCTCAGAAAAGAAAAATGAACTGTGCACGATAATGAATGCTGTCTTGCTTCATCAAGTGTCATCCAGTCATGTGCAAAAGAAGAGAGAAAGAGGGCAGTGATTCGGGGTAGAAAATAAAATAAGAAGTAACAAGACCAATAAACACTTAAACAAACAGACCTAATTAAGCTATCAGATGACGAGGAAATATTGAGCTAACTGTGCAGGATTAAGATCCAGGGGAAAGGCTGCATTAATCTGCTTAAATGAAACAGCAACTATACTCATTCATTTCCTAAGAAACAAATTGTAATAACATATTTGCATGAAACAGCTGATGATCATTTAACTTGGATACAATCCTTCCAATGATATTTTATTTGAACTACTGCTACTTTTAAAGAAAGGATCATCATCATTCTGGTAACATATTATTGAAAGGAGCTTCAGCTATAATCCCATCTACTTCTTTATTGCCATGGCTTATGGCAATGAAGTGAGTTGCTCTGTGCTTTGTAAGGAAGCAAGGAGTAGGTGGGGATGCTGTCAGGCCTGGGATAGGCCTGGCATGGGCCTGACAGGACCAGCAAATTTATCTGTCCATCTGGGTGCTCCTCTGCCCAAAGAGTAAAGCTCCTCTTTATCCTCCCTTTTCATCCTGCAGAGACAAGTTGAATTTTTGTATGGTGGGGCCAGACAAGCTTGATTTAATGTCCTGGTTAGACTGTAGCAAACAATTACTCCACAGCCAGTGTCCTGAACAGATCTGATTACATCAGCTGAATACATTTCATTCCTTTTCCTGTTCTTCATCCTCTCTTTCACCACACTTCTACCTTACTTTTGCTACCTCCTCTCAAATAAACAACTCATCCCTAATTACTTTTCCCCAGCTGGTACCAGCTTTGCTTTATCGGTACCCAAATCTGGTATTTCTAAGTAATCTCAGCTTCATATGGTATCACTGATAGGGTTACCCAGATATTGTTGCCCAAAAAACATCCCCAGTACTCCCTTTCAATTACCTGTGAAATTCAACCTTTTCTCAAACACCTTCTCCTTTACCTTCTGCAAGATCCAGCTGTACTTCATAGTGCTCTCTGAATTTTTCATCAGCTTCTCACATTGTCATATTCAGCAGTTTCTCATGTCATGTCCCATCATTTATCCATGTCTAGATCACTTAGCTTAAACCCAGGCCAGAGTCCAGTCCATGGCTGCACATTTCCGCAGCTGCCATAATTCTCAAGTCCACACAGAAGCTCATTGACTTTTCTGAGGTTCAGGTTTGCTTCAGTTCATTCTAAGCCCTGTGTACATTTTGAGACAACTGCAGCAACTGCTTCCAAATTAAGTATCTCAGGACTCTGTGCAGCAGATTTGCTCTTGGCCTCAGTGAAAGAACACCAAATCTGTCAGAAGGTTGTTACAGAATTTAGATACCAAGAGCAGAAGGGTGAAAGGGGATATTGGTTCAGTGGCAGAGGACTGCATAAAACTTTTTCAACTCAGACTTCCTTTAAGACCTTAAACAAACAACCACAGGTAATTTCCAGTGAGGTTCAGTGCTGGCTTGGCAGAAGGTTCCTTATTCTGAGCTCTACATGCTTCATATCCATTCATGTGTAAAAACCACACACTCTGTGTTTGGTTAGAGACATTTGATGGTGGATTGGTTTGTCTGCAGCAAGACTCTGGGCTCTGTCGTGGTGGGTGTGCTTGAAGCACAGGTACCTGCCAGAGCCTGGCACTCAGCCTGGATCTGGGAGCTGCCTGCAAAGCCTGATGGACAGGCTGGGGTGCAGAGCTATGCTCAGCTGACAGGGTAGGCATGGTTCAGCTCCCTGCCCCTAGAAACAGGGGTGATCTCATCCTTTAAACTTGTGAGAGTATGGAGACACAAATAAACTCATGGCTTTTAAGCTTTCTGATGGCCCTGGCAAAGGGAGCAAGGCAGGGAATATATGTGGAAAGCTTTGTATATATACAGCTTTCACAGAACAAAATTCTGCAACTCTTCCAAAGTCCTGAAACATTCTGCATTTACTCCATAGCCTTCAATGATGTTGAAAAAAACCCCTTTTCTTTTTCAAAAAATAAAATATTTTCCACATCTCCATTTTTTTTCAGTCTATTGATATTTGTAGAATAACAGCAGAGTCCAAACAGAGATGTCCATGCTCTCTTGTTTTGGAGAGAGCTGTGAAATTTTGAAATATGCTCAAAGATTAGAAATAACCCTCACTTTTGGTTGTTCAGGCAAGCTACAAAACTGGAAAATATAAAGTATATTCCCAATGAAAGCAGTCTTCTACAGTCTTTAATGAAAATTTTAAACTGGTGGTATTCTGATAAAATTGCCTAAGTTTAGTATGCACTACCATGAACAAAACATACTAAAATTGGTATTTTTAAAGTGTGTTTAAATTAAAAATCCCATACACCCAAAAGTAAGTAAAATAGCTATATTTCTGATACTAATAAATAGCTTGCCACACAAATATAAGGTTTAAACCCTTCTTTTTGAAGGTTTGAAGTTCATAGAAAATCCTTAATTTATAGAACATAAACTAGGACTCCACTGTTTATAAGTTATGGTTTTACTTGACTGATAATTGCCACTGCAGTCGAATACCTGAAAACCACTGAATGAGGCATGTAATTTATCTGCCTTGATGACTTCTTTTAAAGGATCAGATGACACTTCTATCTTTGAAAAACAAAGAAGAAGAAATCTTACTTTTATTTTCATAAGTCATGTTCTTCACTTAAATCTGTGTTTATTTTTAATGTATTTTTTCCCTCCTCTAATTTAAACAGAATGTCTATGGGTGGCCCAGGAAAAAAAACTTGCGAAATTTATTACATAGTTTACTTTAAGAGCAAAGAGGAGGATCTTATGAACAGCAGGTCTTTTCTAATAGTACTCTCTTCCTTTCATTATAATACATGTAATTATTTTAATGTATTCAATCCAAAATTATTTCCATCTTTGGAGAAATAATTTAATAGAGTAAGAGAATAATTTTTGTTAATGAGATATCTGGAGATCATTTCATCAGATGTCCCTATAGCTCTTCTCTGCACCTGTTCCTGGTTTTCTGCTTCTGAATATGGACCAAAAACACTGTGTAAGTGTTGTTACTCCTTTGAAAATTCTCATGCAAACTCAGTTTTATGGTCCTAACACACTGAAAATCACAGTCATCCTGTGGCTGAATACTACATTGCTGTTTTCTTCTCCTTGATCCAACCAAATGATTTGCAGTTACAGGAGAAATTCCTGTATGCATGAAACTTAAACTATTGCATTTCACCCTAGTTCTTTTAATTCAGCCATTAAGTCCACCAAGATTTCCTAACATGTCTTGAGCCTTTCTTGAATAAATAGCTTCAGAAAATAACCAGAAATAAAGAAAAACTTTATTTTTTGTAGGTAATGATCATTCAAAGCATAGAGAATGAGGGTTAAAGGCATGGAGCAGTTCCTGCTGCTGAACGGGACCAAGTTTGGAAGCATTTGGTTAATCCTGATGGGCAATCTCTTGAGCTCAATTTAAGACCTTGATCCTCAAGCCCTCATGACTGTAAAGTCTTTCAGCAATAGGAGGAGGAAGCCTTTATTCATTACTGTACTTGGCCCTGAAACACAAGTAACTTGTAAGCATGTGTTTGTAAGTGTATAAAAAAAAGATCAGAGGAATTGCCTCATACATATTTTAAAAAGTAAATGTCAAGATGGTGAGCTTAGATTTAATTTAGGGTTTATCATTAATGTTTTCTATGCATTTATTCATTTATGCAAGTTACAGCAAGAAAGATGAAAATATTTATGGAGTAAAAAAATATTATGGTGTGAAATACTGCTGCATGAGATGTCTGTAGCATGCTAAGTTTCCTCAAAATATTCCCTCATCACTTATTGCCTAGTTTATTTCCACATAATGATTATATATTTTAATTTATGGAAAGTACAATTTTAATGTCATTATTCAAATAAAGGACAAACAAGACATGCTCGCCACAATTTTGCAAAAGGAATGGATCTGTAGGTTTCAAAACTGGAGGATACATCAAATTTACTGAAAAAAGGATGAAAATCCTGTAAGGAAATTCTCTTTTTGCTGGTGTTACTGCAATAGGCTGGCATAATTCCATTGATTTCCATGGAGTTAACCTCTTGCTAGGTTAAGCAAGAGAAAACCAGGCTTTTTTTTTCATTACAGGACATTTAGCTACTCCTGTGTCTCAGATAAGCATAATAGAAACCTGGGTGCTGAACTGTTTATCAATTTATGATGCTATTTTGAAGAAGAAATTGTAAATCTGCAAGCACTAAGCCCAGAAACAATTACACATGGTGCCAACTGCTAAATACTGCCACAGCTGAGGGTCTCACAGGGAGCCCTCTTATTTTCCCCCAGGGACATGAGCAAGGTGACCATGCTGAGCTGAGGTGCAATACCCTGTGTCCAGGTAGAGTGTCTCTGCCAACAGGAATGAGCAGAGTCCCTCAGCAAAGGGACACCTTGCACACCTAGACTGAGGTCAAATGGTATTTGCAGATTTCTCTTCAAACAGCCTGTACTGCAGAATATATTCCCTGGAGAAATGGTACTGCAGGAAAGGAACAGATTAAATATATATAAAGCAGAGATGTGTGGTAGAGCCTTGGAATTAAAAATGCTGGATGGTTGGTCTCCATGACCCCTGGTACCTTGTGTCATTTTTGCTTTCTACCATCTGCCTTGAATAAAGAGACCAGTGAGACAAACCTAGAGGTGAGTCTGGAAAGGTACAGCTGCACCTGGGAGAATTTCCCAGTTTAATTTGTCTTGGCTTCCAGCTGAATCCTGTGTGACTGGACTGTGTTCAACCATCTTTCCCTGAGAAAGGATGCTGAGCAGTGTCTGGGTGTGCCCTGGAAGCAATCTACACTGTAGGGTAGCAAATATAAACAAATGTACTTTGCATTTAGCACTGTCAGGGATTTTTGAATGCTTAGTTATGCAATGGGTTTTCTTTAAATGAACTTTCAGAAATTTTTTTTAATAAATCTGAAAATAAAACAGTTTAATTACATTTTCAGTGAACATGGGAACCAAATGTGTGAAGCAGAAGGAGAGAAAAGTAATTTCCATGAAAATTTTTTTGTTTCACTTTAAAGAATTATGCACAGAAAAGTGCAGCTACAATTCTCCACCACATATACTTCAAATTGCAGTGTATTTACTGACCCATCTTTTCTTACTGCTATCAATCCAATTTCCTGTTATGTGTAAACAAATCAGGTGTGCATGTGCCTGCAATAAGAAGTGTTATTTTACTAACAGATTTTTAATGTTCACATTTTTATAATTTGCAGATAAAGGCAATATGGAATTTTTTTTTTAATATGAGAGTTCAAAATTACCCTTTGGAACTAGATGTAGTACTACAATGAGAAAGCTTATGGTGACTCACAGAATGTTCTTTCTTGAGGATCACTTTTCCATGGCAATGAATTTTTAGACAAGGTTTAGAAACCTTCCATGGTGGGACAATTTTAGCACACAAAAAGGAAAACACTTAACCAGCTGCTCCAAGCAGCTTTATGGATGCTATTTATACTCTTCTTGCTTATAGATACATTTAAGCTGTTTTCAGGCTCTGTAACTTTTTTTTTTTTTAATAGCCTTTTTGTTTGGAAATGCAGAGGTTACATCCTTTTTTTTTTTTTTTTTTTTCATACCATATGAGTTGATTATCTGCCCAAAGGGAGGAACCAACCCCTCTGGAGAGCCCATGCTGCCAGCTTGGGTATGTGCTCCCAGCCCTCCCTGGCACACGCTCTGCTCACAGACCAGCAGCTCTTCAGATGACTGCTTGCAGCACTTCCATCAGTCAAAAGCATAGATAAGATAGATAAGAATAAAGACAGAAAATATATGTGGAACCACATGAAGGATCTGCATCTGAATATACAAATTATCTTACATGTCAGTAAAATTAACAGTACACTAATTGCCTGCAGGATCTGGCATGGGGAGGCCGTTGTATATATCAGGAGACTGAAAAAACCCAGCCAAAAATGTTTGATGTGATCACCACACTTGTCTTCTTCATTACTGATTTTAAAGGCTGGGAAGATCAGCACAATAGGTATGTAGAAGTGCCTTTGCTTTGATAATCTCCACATTGAACACATTGGATTTTGTTCAGTTATTTTTAGGGAAGTGACAAAGTGGAGGGTTTGCTGTTGTTGGGGGTTTTTTCCCATTATTTTAAAAGTGAAGTGGTTTTATGTATTATCAGGGGCCTCTCAGATAAACTCATGGTGAGCTATATTTAGGAGCTGGGGTGTAAAAGCTGACCAAACTCAACTTGCTGGACGTGGGGTTCTCTTTATTAAGGCTGTGCAAGACTCCCAATGCCTTTGCATTTGTCTAGCCCATCTGGATATTACTTTTTTCCTTCTGTATTTTTATAGCTATAAATTCAAGTTCCAACCTGGCACAAGGTTTCTCAGGGGCAGATTAAGGACAGCCTGGATCCCTAATGATGTTTTAATACATACATCACAGCTCTTGCACTTACTCAGCTATGCATTTTGATAAAAAAGATGTCAGGATACTACATTTAAACATGTTTTTACTAGATGGCAAGTTTGCAGTCTCGCTTAACAGCAAGGAATGGATGGGAAGGAAGAGTATAACACATCCACACATACAAACAAGATAGCTGTGCATAATTTGATGGATCTGAATCTTTGAACTTAGTTGTGATATGCATATATGCAATCTGACTCTCCTTTGACCTGGATTTTTTAAAACAAATGTTTTACCTCTTGTTCCTTAAACCAGTCCTGAGTATCTTACACAAAACTGACCTGCTGTCCTATCATTGAAAAATGATAGTGCTGAAGCACTGAAGGAAACAAAGGCACACCAATTGCAGAATACTATTTGAAAAACAAAATCAAACTGAAGGCTTAGGGAGGGATATAAATATTTTAGTGGCAATGAAATTATTTATTCTCTGAAGACAGCTCCTGTAACGCAGCTGCACCAGCCATTAAGGCAATTATATTTTCCCATTTTTATAAGCTGCTTGAGAAATCATTTTTTCCACTAGATTAAAGCTGTGTCAGTTCTCTAAAAAATCACTTCTGACTTCAGGGATGCTGGAGATACATATTGAATAAATCTGGAAGTGAAAGCTTGTGATTTACTTCTTTATTGTGGTAATAGTTATTTTTGTGGGACAACTTGGAATTCTACAGAAATTCTGTGCCTCTTAGTTTGCTAATACCCTGACCTCACAATATGCCACAGTAAGAATTCTCTAAGCAACAAAGTGGAAATTCTGCTTTTGGTTAAGAGAATAATGTTTAGTTTAACTGCACCTCTTGAGCTTGTCACAATTTCAACACAATTGAAAAGGAGGCCAATTCCACAGCTCTTCCTTGGGCAGTGCTGTGACTCCCACACCTTCTACCAGGGTGCTGTGAGTGGACAGAACAATTTTTTTGTATTATGGCAGTTTGAAGACACATGGGAGATGATGTTTGTAGGCAGGCAAGAAAACATTGCCCTTTCTACCAATGTGAGTTCATCAATAGACCAGGCACAAAACCAAAGCAAATTCTGAACTGCTCAGAGGGAGCACTTTGTAAAAATGATGACCACACGTGTCTTGGCACAGCACATTTTGAGTAGCTGCCTTCTGGCAGGTGCTTGCATCACCTGTGTTACAGGCACAGGTCTGTTCCATGCCGTGCCAGGCCACCTGACCCAGCACAGCCCATAGTGAGAATTGGGCATCTCAAGATTATTCACTGATAAAGACACAAATCACCTTCTAGAAGACCTCTCTTAAGCATCTACAAAGTCAAATATTTCTGTAAGGACCAAGGCAGTGTAGAGCAGAATGCAGTTAAGCTATTTTACATTCTCTCTCTCTACACTATATATTCTATTTTATATTCTATTCCATTTTATATTCCATTATTTATATTTTATATTACCACCTTATATATATTAAGGCTCTCTGTTTTCTTGGCTTTTTCCTTTTTTTCCTCCCAAACTTGCTCTTCTCTGATTCCAGGGCTATGACTGGTTTGAGCACTTTATTTTGAGCTTTGCACACTAACCCAACCATTCCGCACATTCTGACGCTTCCTTGAACCAGCTGAGAATGACTTTTATTCCTGTTTCTCATTAGCAGAAGATAAATGTATATTTTTAAAATAAGGGTGACAAATAAGGATTAACAGGCAATGAATAAATTAACAGGTCTTGGAGAGGTTATTTATGTAACTAAAGAGAGGTAAAATACTTCACCAAGGAATAAATGCTGTCCATAAATTATAGCTCTGTTGAGGGGCTGATATTTAACTTCAAGAAAATCTGTGTTTACGACTAGAAGGAGAAGATTTATATTAAATATTTAAATAATAAACTATTCATTAAAATACCTTTCAAAAGCATTTGGCATTCTTTTCTCTTTTTTTGTTGGTGTTAATACACTTTGTTTTATTCAAGTCAGTGGAGTTGCACCTGCTTGCAGAAACTGGTCATGAATTTTCTTATCTGCTGACATTTGTGCTCTGCAGATGTTGGGGCAAAATGTTCATTTCAGGATGTTTATTGCCCTGAAATCCAAATATCATTTTTGGTATCTAAATACCAATATAATAGTTTAAAATATACCTACCTTGCATGGGCACATGGGCAAATAAATCTTTCTGCAGTACAACCCTAACAGCAACATTTTCAATCCTGATGGGTGGGTTTTTTTTTGTTTGTTTGTTTGTTTTCTTTGTTGGTGGGTTGTTTTTGGTTTTGTTTTTTTGGTTTTTTTTTTTATTTATTTAAAAATATTTTGATAGTAGGGTGAGTTGCTGTAATACCCAACAAAGCTGCCAATGTCATAGTTCTCCCCATTGTACCAGAAGGCTTGCTGAGCTGGAACACTTTGCAATGAAAGTCCACACCTGAAACACAGATTGACAATGAAAACAATGTGGACAAGGGAGAAATCATGTGACGTTCTGAAAACTTTCCTATTCTGCATAGGGAGAAAAATAAAACTTTTCAGGTCAGAACTAGATGATTCTTAAGGTCCTTTCCAATGCAAACCACCCAATGGTAAATCCAACAGAAAGAGTCAGTGGCCCAAATTAGCATGGAGATAACTCAGGCAGCATGTGAAATCTCCTGTCTGGGCTTAATGGCAGAGTGAAGGGAGTTTACTGCATCACCTAAACATCCTTAACACAGTGTATTTTAAGGATTCTTTTTTGTTTTCACTGTTCTGTTTTACTTTGAAACTTCTCTTCCTCTGTGGCAGAAAGGTGCTTTAGAATTGGAATCAACCACACTAATGTGGTTTGCATAAAATGAGTTATGGTCCTCTGACTACTCATAAAAGAGGCTGTAGCAAGATCAGTGATGGTTAGCAATTATTATGTTATACTCTGAATGGAATAATCCAAATTTGTAGCCTGTTCCTAGCAGATTCATATTGCTGTGCTTAACATGGCAATTACGTATTTTATGTAGTCTGTTAATACAGGCATGAACTGCTTGTAGTGAGCTCTACAATTAAGGCTGCCTGTTTGCTGGAGAAAAAAAAAGTTCACTTTCAGATCTCATAATTCATATTTAGCTCATATAGCACATTTAGCATTTTGATTCTGTGAAAATGGTGGAAGTTAAGCTAGTCTTTTCTAAATCTTTGCCAGCTGTACAGAAAAATAAATTACATAGGTATGCTAGATCATCTGCTTTAAATAATTTTTACAGGAGCAGCAAAGATGGTGTTAGTAAATCTTACTAATACTGTAATTAGGGATAATGTAAATATAAAATTAATACTAATGAAATAATTTTAGTAGTAGATTTCCAAACTTTTTTCCCAAACTACTACTCAGCTAGGAAACAGCACAGTAAAAGTCAACAACGCATCCAAGTAGCAGATTAAAATATTCACACCAAAATTATGTCAAGTAGAAGCTTGGGTAAGGCAGTTCTAGCACAACAAGGAACCACTGAAAAATAAGAAAAATGAGAAAAGCAGTGCATTTTAGGCTTGTTTTTGTAAACAGAAAACTCTGAAGTAGCATTTTAGCTCAAGGAGTACAGTCTTGAACAGCAAGAAACACATAGTACAAATGAGTATTAAATGAACAACTGCATTACAGATCTAGCAAAGTGTCCAGTGGTGATCTATGAAGGGCTGTACTGCAGAAGCCTCAGGTATCTGCAGTAATCCCACCTGCCCTGACCAGAGACAGTTTCCTGCCTCTAGCAAGTGTTTCTATTGTGATGCCTAGAGCAAGACAATTCCCTTTGCCTTTACTTCGTACCTCAAGCACTTTAAATTTCTTAAATATCTCTTGCTGTTCTTACAGAAAGCATATGCAATATAAACTTGCTTTGAGATTCTCTGAATGCTAGTATGAGTCAAAATGTGGTTATCTTTATCAAAGCAACTTCATCAGAGCATTTCTGTTTTGGAACAGTCTTCTTGCCCAGAGTTAGCGGGACACACCTGTGGTAGGTGACAGCCAGCTGAATACTTGGCTGGACAGGGTCACCTGCACAAGGTGACAAGGCATTGTGGTGCTGAAACATTTTAAATTCTCCTCACTGATTCTGTTCACCTTTTTTCAATAAACCAAAAAATCCAAAGCAGTGTGGAGATCAACACGGTGTGGTGTGTAAGGGGATGTTTTCGTCTCTGCCCTTGAGCAAGAAGCTGTGACAGCTGTGCTCAGTTTACTACAAGGGAAGCTGCCACAGGCAGACTTGCAGATGCCTCCTCTTAAATCTTCAGCCCAGTCTCAGAAACCTCTCCAGAGCTGCTGGGACTTGCCCTACATTTCTTAAACCCACTCATGGTAATATGACTCCATTTATACAAATTTCATAAGTGAAAGCCTGGTATTAACCACTCCTGTTATTGGAGAATTTGTATTTCTTGTTATTGACGTCTTGGTTTCCTTAAAGGAGGGGTTTAAAAGACACTTTTGCAAATGAATTAAAGGAAGAAATGGAAACTGAGAGCTCCTGCTGTTCTGTTTTTGTGTTGGGTGTGGTGTGTGCATAGCTGAGTGTGGGGGCTGGTTGGTGGGGATGCACAGCTGTCCCACAGCTGGAGCAGAGAGAGCAGAGAGCACCCAGTGAGAGGTGCCAGGTGGGCACCCAGCACAGTCACAGCTGGGGGTCTGTGCTGACCCCAGGGTGCTTCCCAGCCCTGCAAGTCCTGTCACCCAGGCCAGGGCTGACAGGGCCCTCCCCCAGGTCCACTCAGATGGGTGCCTCAGGTACACACAGGGAAATATTTTGCTTCCCCTGATACATTTTTTTTAATGAAGGACAAATTAGTGTTCTCTAAATATGACTCACTTAAGTCCTCAGCTAACAAAAGAAATGTTATCAATGATCTGAATTGTTTCAGTGGTTAGTCAGCTGATTCCTAATATCTGAGGGCAGTGATTTGAAGTGATCTGAATATTTACTGACACAACAGCCTTCAACACAGAGGTCCCAACATACAGATGGTGTAAAGCAATGCTTTAAAGTAACTCAATTTGTTCTACAGTTATTGTGTTGGGTCACAAGGCAAAGACGAGGAAAAATGTTTCTAGTTTAAATACGTTCCTTGTATAGAGCATGCAATTACTTCATTTTTAGGCAATACAAATCTGATTACAATGTGAAAGCATTCTTATGAAAAAGGAGCCAATGGCTGAGTAAAACTTTAAAAAATGTTTTAAAGAATCATGGGTTGCTCTGGATGGAACCACTTTGTTATACCCACAAATTACAAAAACAAGACATCACAAATACAGCACTTCCATATTCTCTTCCAAAACACCTCAGAGATCTCAGTATCTTTATCAATGAAAAGTGATGGAAATTAGGAACAAAGACCTGGGGGAGGGCAGGGCTGGGAAGCACCGTGGGGTCAGCACAAACCCACAGCTGTGACCGTACTGTGGTGCCCCCCTGGCACCTTTTCTGCAGATGTGCTGTTTAACAGCTGCAGTATTTCAGACACCTTATTCTTTAAGTGCTGGCATTGAGAGAGGGATGGAAGCTACCAAAACCTTTTAATTCTAATCAGAAGCGCACTTCTGAAGTGAACCTGAGGGTCCCTTCCCACACACACGTGGTTCTCACTGTGACACAGCCTCTGGGTTTGTGACACACATTGGACCAGTCTGGGGGTGCATGAACTTGGCTGAACATGAACTGAGGGATGGTCTTGGGGTACATGCAATGCACCCCAAACACAAATCAGCTTTTAGTCTGTGGGATGAGATCAGGCAGTCCAAAACAAAACCCAACCAGATCCATACAATGCAGAGAACGTCTGGCCCTCAGCACCAGGTGGTCCAGACTCATCAGAACGTTTGCACAGCACTGCCTGCTCACACAGAACCTGGAAGGGTGGTTATTTTGACTCAAAATGCCAAGACTTATAAGTAGGCCTGTGCTTAGATTTAAACTTAACCATAAGTATTTTAAATTTACCAAAGGTAGGGTAACTCCTTTTTCCTACAGGAGACCACACTTTTGACAGGGTGGGTATATATCCTCCACCACTGCTTGTGGAAAACATTTTTCCCCACTCAAATCCATGTCATTAACACATGAGCTACAAGTCATCCTGTCTTCTGGAGAAAGAAATTTTACCCTCAAAATTTTGTCATTATTGAAGTAAATTCTAACTTGTCAATAAATACTCGTGAAATTTATTTATTCCCAGAAAAACAGTAAGAAAAAAGTCAATCTATTTAGCTTCCAGAAAAAATTATTAAAATATAGTTTAAATACTTTGGCTCCCTCTTTTTTTTTTTGCATCAGCACAAGCATGAAAAATGCCTCACAGAAATTTCTATTCTGTCAAAGGCCAATTTAATCAAAAAACATGCAGAGTAACTTTTTTTTTTACCAGCTCTACTTGACACATGTTTTCTGCCTACAAGGGCACTATGTTACACAAGCATTGATATCTGAATGCTATCAAAGTCAGTACACACTTAAATGTGTAAAATAATCTTTCTCAGCTCCACATTAGACTCTTATGTGAAATGTTACAGTTTTAAGCAAGTGTCAATGAAACCAAAGCACTCTTCTTCAAAACCTCTCCATAAAATATTTTAACGATTAATTTATACATGTACATAGCTTTCTAAAGGTCTTTTGCAAACCCATAAATCCTCTGTTCTTACAGATTTTAGAACCTCATGCCATTAACCTAACTTTTAAAATTAAGTGATGTAAAAGTTTAACCACTAATTCCGATGTTTCTAGCTTCTTTTGTCTCTTCAGTATTCATGTTTAGCTATTTTAGAGTACCATAAAAATGTCAGCCTTAAACTAGGAAGTATTCTGTCTGAGGTAATAGTGATGCATTTTAGTAAGTGATTTGATAGATTTTAGGGGCTCATTTTCCTGCTCTGAGGTTTGCATTTCACATTTATTCTGAAGGTCAATTGCCAAGAGAAAGAACTGTGTAACAAAGAAACTATCAGATAAAGTTAACAGATGCCCAATTCCCTGGGTAGATGAGTATTTTGGGTGCTATTTGCCTACAGGAAGTCTGTTCATCTCCTAGAGTTTGATACAGGTGCCACAGCAGTAAATGGCATCCTGGTGCTATGTTGTCACTGTTGTAAATGACCATGCTATCACACATGACCAGATAAATACAGAATAATACAGAAATGCACCAGATCCATGGCTGGTTTAGGGAGCAGAGCAGGGTGGCTGCTAGCTTGCCCTTTGCTATCACTTTGGATGGGAAAGTGAAGGGATTCCTGATTCTATAATTCTACTTAATGCTCACACTTAATGAGCAACACCTAAAACTTGCCTTTGGGAATCCTCTGAAGAGCTGAGTAGCTGCTGAATTCCCTTGTCACATAACTATTCACAGTGAAAAAAAGGGAAGAAGCAGAACTCTTTTATTTATGCTCTCTGATACCAATGCCATAAGTGAAACTATTTTATTGATTTTCAAATTAGTTTAACAGCATACTTAGTAATACCACACCACAATGGCTTTTTATATCAGATTATGAAAGACTGATAATCCATTCTGTGGCCCATTGCTGGTCTGAGGTTTGCTGGCAGTAACAATTTCTAAATAAGTGCTAAACTGGAAGAGAAGAGGGAGCACCATTATCACAAGAACAGAAGTGCAATGAAGAAGATGGAGGCAGTGAGGAGAAAGGCTGCTTAAAAGACATTTTTATGAAAACACTTGACTGTCACTCAGCATAACAGACTGGTGCACTCAATGGCACCTGTGACAAGTAGCACACAGAGTTAATGAGGGGTGACATCTGCAATCCTCTGTTTTTCCAGTCACTGCTGACTTTGAGTGCTCAGTTTGTGCAGATGCTAAAATTAGTTTAAGAAATTATGGATACCAGAAAACAAAAGCATTAGTCTATTTACTTGCTGGCTTTGAGTATATAGGTTCACAGTGGAAATTTATTTTCCATAATATTTCTGATATTTTTGATCGCATTGTCTGAGCAGAAAAAAACCCCCATAATTCTTAAGATTAGCATGAATATAACTGACTCCATAACTTCAGAAGTATGTTACATACAGACTGAAGTGTCAGATGTAGGGGTGAGGGTACCAGGATGCTGTAACTAATCCAGAAATGGAATAGACTACGAGTGAACTATTTAAATTCCTCTATTTCCTGTATTACCTAATCTGGAAACTATTGATACTCCTTTGAAGCAATTTTATGTTTAATTAGGGCTCAACATCCAGGAGATAATCAAGGCTCTTTTTTTCTTAACAGCAGATTCCATCTACTTCTAAAAGCAGTGAGGTGCTCCTCTGCAGAACATATTAAATCAAGGTATACACAAATGGGCCCATTTACAATCTAAGATGACATACCCAGTTGATTCTGGATTCATTTTCATAACTGACAAATACAGTTTACAGCTGACTTCCTCTAGTACTAGGTTTTTGGTAATAGAGCCTTAGTTTAGTAAAGAAAGCAATTGAGAAGTTTCTGACCAGTCAATGGGTGCATCAAGAGTCTTGTACAGATGGAAATCTTTTAATTGCTGACTTTGAATGTCTTTGAGTGTAGAACTGTTGGTGATTCAGGATCACAATTCTTGTAGTGCTGTGTATTTGTCCCAGTCCCCATCAGAAATGCATATTTAGAAGCTTAGAAGAGCAAGGCCATAAGCCCTAAGCACGGGGACTCTGTGAAGGTTTCCTGCATGGAGATCATCTGAAGAGAGAGAAGGGAGGGGAATAAACCTAAATATTAAATGTTAAAGCTGCTGCAACCAGGAACACATGGCAGTCCAGACAGTCCATGCCAGATAAAGCATGTGGCAAACTCAAAGGCCCAATTTAAAGCTGGCAATATAAAATCTTTTTAGGCTGCCAAAGAACCAGATGTGTCACGCCTGGAAGACTCTCTTTCCTTCACTGACTCTTTGCTTATGGGTCCTGTGATTGATATCCCAAAAGTACACCATAAAACATTCACAATTTAATGGGAGGTACTGTGATCACCAACATACCTATATTGTTTTTTTCTATTTTTTTTTAACAAAAGGTTGAAGTTACTTATTGCCAATCTAAAATGCACAAAAAGTGACCCTTTAAATAGTTTATCTTATTATTTCTAATGCTTTGGACTTAGTTGGGCTCAAAATCTGCTACCAATATGACTTAATTTATGCAGAAATGTTTGTAAAATGGAGTACAGAGTGTCTTATTTCATTTAATAAACTCAGTTTACAGCAAAATAATACAAATATTTGTGTAGAAATGTGGAGTAAGGCTGGGAAATTCTCATCGCAACATGAATTAAGATGAATTAACATGCATTATGGTTTCATTCACTTTGGAGAATTTAGTAACTTCTGGAGAAAACATTTTGTTTGCTATCATCTGTTCAACACATGAATTTTCTCTGGCCAATACTGCTCAGAATTATGTAGGTTCCTGCATTAATGTCTGTGTTTTCCCCCAGAAATTCAATAGGTAGATAAAAAAGTCAGAAAATCACGCAGCAGTGTTATTTATTTTTTCTAAAGGGACAACAAAGCTATAAGCTTGAAATAAAAGTATGACTTGAAAAATATCCTTTAAGCAGAGAAATAAGGCAGTAGGGAATCCCTTATGCTACCAAGAAAAGAAACATAATCTATTTTTGGGGAACTCTGCTAAACAAAAAAGCCAAAGCTGGTATTAGATGGTAAGGTTTTTACTTCCACAGAGATAAAAAAGGTTTAATGCTCTGAATTGAAACTTTCACCTACTTGCCCAGTAATCTCCTTTTCCTCAAATGAAGGAGCGTTCATGTTTGGTTGGATTCTGACTTTGTTGTTGTAATTCCATCAAAACCTCCCTGCAGTACCTTGGCTACTCTCCCAAAACTCTTGACTGGCACAGCAGTGACCCTGTGCTTTCAAAGTTCAAGGTGTGGCTACAAGTGAGTCATGGCTGGGAAGAGTCCCTGAGCAGTCACAGAATGTGACATGATGGCCTTGGCTCTCCTGCTGGAAAGGCAGGAGAAGCTGGAAAAGGAGCTGAAGGGGCTGGGGGAAAGACTCAGGTCACTGACCACACACAGCAAGTTCCATTAGTGCCACTCTCCGTGCTGGAGATCTGTGGTAATAGCACATGTTTATGCATTTTAAAACAACTTACAGCTGATTTCTTGAGACATGCTATCACATTTGTTTATTACTTGCTCGTTAAAAAGCATTACCACACTGATTATTTGTTTAACATCAATCTGGAACCTAATTTGCTAAACTATGACAAACCACAAATGCAGAGATCTCCTTTAAGTATTGTGCCTTTGTCATTGAAATACCAAACTTGCCATTTGAGGTTTTATGTAATTTATTTTGTTTAGACAACTCGCTGCTGTGCTCTCAGAATAAACCACTCCATGCTGCAGAAGTTGGATTTATGAAACATGCTGTAAACATATTCTGCCTAAGAGCAGGCAGACAGCAAATGCCTAGGGCATTCTGTAATTGTCCTGGGAACACAGTTTCTAAATCATGTCAGATTTATTACTGTAATTTTCATCACATACCTGATAGAGTAAATGTTTCTTAAGGTTTTATAGTTTTTATCTGAAAAAGACAGATTGTTTAGTCTACCTGACTGCATGCCATCATGCTGCTCATACTTTCTGTATGAAACCTTCGTGGGGGTTGCTTTGACTAACCAGGTTTGGAGGTATCATGGACAATTATAAATGTATTTGTGTGAAGGTATAAAAATATACTTGTAGCTTCTAGTGAAAAGGGATGTTGCCATCAGCTTCATCCAGGATGTGTTACACTGCATTGAAATGACCAGGGTGGATTATGTATCTCAGAGCTATTTTTTATGACCTCTTTCTTACTCCTCTTTTTTGATCCCTATTTCCAACTCTCTCACAGAGAAACTAAACCCAAGCAAATAGACCAACAAAGTCCAAAGGGATCCAGCAGAACAGAATACCAAGTTCAGAGGGTGTCAGTGGAGTCTTGCACTCAGGAACCAGGTTTTTTTTCAGCATTGCTCACATCTACTCAACAAAACAGATTTTTGTCTGTTGATACTTGGTGAAAATTTCCTAAGTATGATTTAAGATCTCTCTTGATAAAATAGCTCACAAAAATTAACAAAATGCTAAAGAGAGCTGCTAGCTCCTTAAACAAATCATCCCATCAGCATTTCTCCCCTTCTGTCCAACTGAAACCAAATCCCTAAATTGGCAACATTCATGAAAGCAAAAAAATTTTGAGCTTATTTTCACCTGGAAAAGACTGCTATTTATCATACTGTCTGGGCCCACTGTCCAAAAGACCTGTTTCAGAGCTGAAACTGCTATTGCCTGATTATCCTGCAGTCACACAACAGCAAAGATCTGGAACTATGTGCTGGTAGTAAAATGCCTCAATCCCTACCCAGGATGGCTCTGCAGGCTGTTTATGAGGAGAGATGAGGACAATGAAGTAGAAGGGCTGAGAACTGAGAGGCAGGCATGAGGAAAAGGGGCAGGTTTTGACACAGCAAGCTGTAATCTCAGCTCAGCACCTGCACAGCCAGCAAAAGGAAAGGTTCTTTGAAAAAGACAGCTGAGAAATTATGAACATAGGCCTTCTGTGAGAGAACTTTTGATGCCAAATTCTATTTCCATCAGGGAGCTGCTGCTTGCCAAGATATGTCCCCCAATCAACATTTTCACTAAAAATCTCCTCCTGCTGCTGTAGCACCCAGTGTTTTTTATGAGACAGAGTTTCTGTGTACTTACTCCCATCTAAAGGTGAAATGCTGGGCTAGGGAAGGTTGCTTGGTCTATTTGATTTTACTGAGTTTTTTGGCAGATAAATAGGACATATCTCAATTTGACTGAAATGGTCTCGAAGAGTGAGATGAAATTTTAGACGAGAAAAATATATGTTTGTATTGTTTTATGCTATCTTGAAAGCGTGAATTATGAAACCTGTGATCAGTGTTGAACCTCTGCTTTGTTCTGTGTTCTCCTAGAACATGACAGTTGCTTTGATGGGATTTATCAAAATGCAAGCAAAAGGATTTTTTTTAAATTAGCAGCAACAGCATATGTCCATTAAACACTAACTACAGAACCCAGATGGAGAGTTGTGTTTATTTTTGATTTTATTATTTTAAATCCAGCTAATATCACATTCTCTGCTTTTATACACTTTCAATTTACATTGTATTTTTTACATTGTACACTGGGATAAATTCATAGGGTAAATTCATTTCCATTTGCAATTACTGCAATCTGTAAAGCTGCAATGGGAAAAACATTTGCATTTTGAGCTACACTTGATATGCTATGTCACTTGAGACCACAGAAATGTAGAGTTTTACAAACCCCTTAAATTGTTGGCTCCATATTTCTGCAGCTTCTTTCTTATTATACTTTTTTTGTGACCAGTTATCATCATCTGTGACCAGAAACATCAGGTTTCATGGAAAATGGAGTTGGCATGCTCCATGGCTAAGAACAAGCTGCCAAACACATATTATGCAAGAAGCAGCACAATATATGAGGTGATACTTTGTGTTTATGGTGGAATTTTGGTTTTTTTCTGTCTCAAATGAAGAATATATCCTTTTGTTGTACGTCCATTTTTGCTTGTGTAGAATAGAGGGGAGTGACCTAAGCCATACACCAGGATAATGTGTGGCCAAAACACCAGAGACCTCTTTGGCTGGAAGCTCAACCAAGAGGCAACATTTCCTTCTGTTAATCCTTAACATAACATAAGACAACTCTTACTTCTCTCTTCATAAACTGTAATTTAAAACTCTCCCTGCCTTGTTTCACATGAGTAATAACTGAGCTTAAAACAACAAAATCCCACACACAACAGGGACACAAGTTTTGAATGCAGTGAAGAGTGTTTGGTGTTCCTGTTTTATGAGCAAGACGTCACTGCTAAAAGCATCTGTGTGTTCCTCACAGACAACAGATCCCAGTCTTGTTCTGAGATTACTTCATTGTATGGCATCTGGTGTTTTATAGCCATGCAGTTTAGAAATAAATACTCTCTCTGCGATTTTATAACTTCAGAAATATTCCCTTAAGTTCACCCACTTATTTAGTCTTGTAAGAAGCAAAGTTCTTAATACAACAACTAATTTAAAAGTTCCTCCTTTGTTTGCTTGAAATTTGTGCTGTTTTTATTCTCCTGAAAAAAGTAATGTTTTCCAGTGAGCCAGAGGGACTTTTGTTGCTACATCCACCCTAATAATTAATTTTTCCATTGGGTGCTGTAAAACTGCTCCTCCCAGTAAGATCCCTGCATTTCCTTTCTGCATGAAGTCTTTTTTTTTGTTTGTTCTAATTATTTTATATTTTAACAGAATTATTATTTTGCATTTTTATTGGTCAGCTATTAGCTTACTCCATTAAGACTGTATTTCATTATCTCTAACAAGATAACTGAAATCTGATAGATCCATTACTTGTGGCATAAACATTTAAAATGTATGGCTCTTCCCTCAGCTAATGTCACTTCAGAGTAAATACACCTGAATATTAGGAACCTCTCTCCTCAGTTTTCACAGACCTGTCTCCTTTAACCACCCAGGAGATGGCTTTTCCTCTCCTGCATGCTTCTTTTTTTCTGATATAACTGTGCAGGCTGCAGTGGTGTGACTTGCTGCAGGCTCTGTGACCAAATGCCTGCTAACTCAAAGACCACCCCCAGTGCAGTTGTCACACATAAAAGCTCACATGTATTTTTTCAGTAGAGATAATGGTCGCTGGATTAAAGACAAACAATGCAGAAAGATCAGATTTCACAGAGCAAAGTGTTCATCTGTCATTCTCTGCTATTCTCTGCCCTAAAGTGTTTCATGGCACTGTCTCCCTGTCTGCAAATTGTTAGGACTGATCTCATCTGACGAGGTAAAATCTGAGGGTTTTGCCCTCACTCTTACAGTTTCATTCAGCAGAAGCAAAAAATCAGGTTTTCCTGGTCCATGGAGCCCTTCACTCCCCATTCCTCTGTGGACCTTCCACAGGATTTGGAACAGTTGCCCCTCATAAAGAAGAGACATAAGGCTTAACTCATCCCGAGCACTACTCTGTACTGACTCCTTACATGTAGGACAATGACTTTACTCCACTTTTCCATAATCTCTCAGAGGCTTAAGATAACTGTTTTTTTTTTAATTCCAAAAATTAAAATGTTCTATACGGTTTTCTCATGTTTGAGGGTGATACATGCTAATCACTACAAATTGTCCTGCACCTTGGTCAGGCAGGGGCAGCCTGTGCTGACTACCAGACCTTTGAGGTGCCTTTTCTCCATCATTCTTCATATAGTAAGAAAACCACCAGTTATCTTATGAAAGAGGGGTGATAAGTCCAATGAAGAGTGATGAACATAGGAAAAATAACACATTGGTGGGTGACATGCCACCCACTGGCTAAGAACTAAGAATAGAGGGAGTGGATGCTAGCAGGGGCACTCATGTCTTGTAGTTTCCAGGTTTGTGACACCTCTTAACTTGCTTCTGAACTGCAAAAACACCTGAACTCGCTGGACACCTACTTTCTAATTTGATAGAGATTTTTTGGCAGGTAAGGCTAGATGGAAGGCCTTGAAAGATGTAACTACTTCATGTGGTAAACAACATATGCTGTATACAGGAGGAAAGGCTGAAGACTTTGAAATCACCCTGAAACACCTTGCTGTGTTGGCAAGAGTAGATCAGCAACTTTGTTGCGTCTGTCTGACAGAGATAGATAAAAAAACTTCACTGAGAGGGTTGTCAAGCATTGGAACAGCCCACAGATGTGATTGAATCACCATTCTCAGCCATTCCTGCTGGTCTTTAAAAGACAAATGGATGTGGTGCTTAGGACCATGGTTTAGTAGTGGACTCTGCTGTGTTAGGTTACCAGCTGGACTCAGTGATCTTCAAGGTCTTTTGTAAACTAAACAATGTTATGGTTCTATGATTCTATGACAGATGATGTCCCTTGCCTGGGGCCTCTGAGAGATGTGATACCCCAAATGTGCTCAGACCCTGCACAGCCCATGGCAAGCAGACAGGGATCCTCCCAAGACCTGGTCTGGACACAGGAGCCCTCTGTGCTGCTCCAGAGAGAGAATCACCACTCTCTCTCAGGACAGCTTAGTGTTGAACAGAAAAACCCTTTCAGTAGCTATCAAAATCTGCATAATGAAATATTTCACTGCAGTTTACATTCTAGGCTAGGCCTCGGAAAATACACCAGGAATTATTTTTATTCTGCTGGATAGTGAATACAAGAGATTTTATCCTTTACGCACAAATGCTTTGATTTCCTCTGAAGCTTTTTTTTCCCCACATCAAAACATGACTACATGTTTGACTATTTCAAAACTAAGAGAGCTGCTTCTGTTAAAAGCAAAATAAAAGAACCTCAGCTGAACAAACTGAAGGTGAAACTATTTGATTTTTCACATGGAAAAGCAAATTACTTAATGTTCTCTTAATGATCTCCATTTACACTTTTTACCATTGTTGCTACCACAGGCAGATGGCTCAGGGATCCAGCCTGTTGATAAGGGAGCAGAATAAGGACAGGCTGTGCTGTCTTTGTGCCACTGGGTATGTTTACACTGTGTGTTACTGGCAGGGACACAAGCTCATTCTGCAGAGATCTGAGTTACCAGCCCAGACTTGGCATTGTGCTTGCATGGTGACTCCTGTTATTTGGTGTAAATTTTGGGCAGAGCATGTTTTTGTCTGTCTGTGCTATATAGTTCAAGTATTACTTCCCTGAAAGGTGAAAAAGGTCCAATGTTTATTTCCCTGAAAATATGGAACTGTGCTGTGAGAAAAAAGACAGAGATATTAATAAAACTTAATTAAATGTCTCCCCTACTTTCTTGCCATGTAATAGATATTGTTTGCCTCACACCAACCAATTTAATAAATAAAGGTTATTTTTTCTGTAGGCTCTATTATGCCAGTCTTGTTTGTTAGGTAAAGAAGGACTTACAGCTTCTGCAGACATTAAGCATAATGAAATCCCTTTGCTTAAAAAACCCACAGCATGATGGTTAGTACCAAGGTTAAATTTTTCTTTAGTTCTGCAATTTCAAAAAAGTACTTATTTGAAAATAAGCATCATAGAATTCTCTCTTTGAGTCTGAAATACTCATTTGTGATTGTTTCATTGGCATAGGTCTGGAGAGGAATCTGGCAGCCAGGACTGATCAAGATGCCAAATTCTGCTGAGGTAAACCCACGGTGTGCTCCTTGGAATACACACCTGGAATTAACTGGCTTCAGACAGCTCTCCCCAGTGTACAGGGAGATTAATAGACTCAAGGTACACAGGCAGGTACCAAAAACCCAGCCATTCCTGCCCCTTCCCTGTGCCAACACAAACACAGAGGCTCTGCAGCACCCAAGCCACAACCTGATAAGCTGCCAATTAGTCCTGGGGGAAAAAAAAAAAAAAGAAGAAACGGGTTTTTTTTCCCTCTCTGTGCTCCTGGAATTGTCTTGCTGAAGGCAGAGAAGTGCCAGTCCCTGATCAGAGGCTGCACATCTGGAAGAGCAGAAGCACAACTGGCTGCCGTGGCAGCAGGTGGCCACCAGTGGGTTAGCAGGGTTTGGCTGTATGACTGCACTGCAGCCTCCGAGTAGCATCTGGTGGTAATCTTGGTAGGAGTATGGTGGAATAAATCAAAGAGTTTTTCATTAGGCCTGCTAAAGTAATTTAGAATAGTTTGGGTTGGAAGAAACCTTTAAAAGTCATCTACTTCAATGCCCCCAGAGGAATCTTTCACTAATTCATGTTGCCCAGAGAGGTGGTAGATGATCCATCCCTGGAATCCTTCAAGGTCAGGTTGGATGGAGTTCTGGGCAACCAGAGCTGTTCCAGTACATTGTTCCAGTGTTTCATATTCTCATTGTAGAAGATTTCTTTCATCTATTTTGTCTAAATCAACCCTCTCTTAGTTTAAAGCCATTACCCGTTGTCCTATCGCTACAGGCCCTGCTAAAAGGTTTGTCCCCATCTTTCTTATAAGCTCCCCATAAGTACTGAGAGGTGGCAATGGGGTCTCTCTGGAGTCTTCTCCAGACTGAACAACCCCAACTCTCACAGCCTTTCCTCACAGGAGAGGTGCTCCAGTCCTCTGACCACTTTCATGATCCTCCTCTGGACTTGTCTCAACAGCTCCATGTCCTTCTTATGTTGAGGTCCCCAGAGCTGGATACTGGAGCACTCCAGGTGGGGTCTCATGAGGCTGGAGTAGATGGGCAGAGTCACCTCCCTCGACCTGCTGGCCATACTCCTGTTGGTGAAGCCCAGGATATGATTGGCTTTCTGGGCTGTGAATGCCCAGAATTTATTTTTAATCTCAACTAAAAAGACTTTTTTTTTTTTTTTATCTCTGAGTCAACCATGGGGTGCTGCTAACTGTACCATTACTATTCTGAAGATATTTGAAATACAGGATAAGAAACAGAAAGTTTTTCCTAGAATAATTTTGCTATAATAAACCCTCTACAAACTAATTTTCAAGGTCCTGCTGTGGTAGTCCCCCCTGTATCATTCCTTAACTGAGCTGCAGAACATAAAGAAAAGAAAAACTATTTTGATTTGATAGAATACATCTGTTCTTTCCACAGCTGTATTTAAGTAATCAGGAACATCTCTTTGGAAAATGCTGTTCTTTGTATTGTTTTGTGTGGTAACTTTATGGTGTGGATTCTCTTTAAATAAATACACTTTAAGTCCCATTGTTCCCCAGAGCATTGTTCTCCAGAGCATTCAGCCTGCACAGGCAGATGCAGAAGAGTTCATGCTCCATGTCCACTGCTGGATTCCAGCTCCCATCCCATCCTCCTAATTGGGCAAGTTCAAGGTACAAAATAATAGAAAAAATGGAATTTTTTGTCCCCATCCAATTGTTGGTCTGAGTATATTTTCAATTCAGAGTACTTTGGCCTACCTACCCTTAGGTGTCTTCAACAAAATGCAGTTTTGGAGTTTTCTTTGTGGATATTTTCCTGAAAATCACTGTCTTTTTAAGGTCTGATTCTGATCTGATACACTGAGGTGCAAATTAGTAGCACCCTTGAAATTCATGCACATTTTGCTGTAATACCAACATCAAATCAGAACCATAACTTTGTACCCATAAGTACAGTCATGTAAACAAAGCCTTTAAATCAGAATCATAATTAACTGAAAAAAAAATTAGAATTAGGCTTAATTGTCTCCAGAATTTTGCTGACTGTGGATTAGTTCTTGCAAATCTGAGACCAGCAGAAAATGTGGGTGTTTTACCCACAGCAGAGTTTTCAGAGAGAAGTCGAATGTATAACTGTAATTATTGGTTTTCATTTTCCAACTAAATCTGCTTATCATAAATTGGATGGAGAGCATGGCTTTCACTTGTTTTCTGCATGAAAAACAATGCTGATAACATAAATATATAAGTTAGGTGGACAGGGGACAGTAACAATGCTGTTTTTAAAAATTATTTTCTATTTTTATTTTTTATTGAGAAAAATTCTTTTAATGTCCTGCTTGACAGCAAAACAAATCATATTGCCTGAGCATTAAAAATAATGACTGTTGACCTACACTGCTGTTCTGTTTTTAGTGCTATGTGCATGCTCACAGCAGGTTTTGCTTGCAGAACTGAAGAGATGCCCAATATATGATCAATATAACTGCTTATTTCTTGACTTTTGCATGAACATTATGCACACAGTGCCCCCTTAAATATTGTGTTCTACCACAGGAGAGGGAGTACAGTTTCTGTCATATATTCAGAAGTAAAATTAAGGAGAAAATGTAAGTGAAGAGCTGTTCTGCAAAACAGAGATGACAGAGTTTACCTCCAGGAGATAGTGAGAGATGATTGATGGTGTCCATTCACCTTCAACTGGATACAACAATAAATGTTTCCTACAGCATTTTGACCATGTAAGGCCATTTCAGGCATGTGGATGACATTTTTACAGATACTAGAATTTCAGGAGACAAGACTTTGGGATCCTGTTTATTGTGCAGTCTGGGATACACTCCCATGCAGTGTACAAAGCTAAGGGTTCCCTATAAAATATCAGCAGTGTATTCAAGAAAAGCAGATTTTTAACCTCTCTTTTTCAAATTCACTCCTTTCACAACTATGAGTTTCCTTCTGGACTAAAAGTAGGTTTCACTGTCTTTTATGTGAATTGCTCACATATTTTAGTTTCCTTTTTTCTTTAATAAAAAATAATCAATATATATGTAATTTATATAATGTCTGTCCCCTGTTAAGTGCTTGTTAAGTCCTGTACAAAACTCTCAGATTTGAGAACTTAATTTTAAGGAGCCTATGAGTGTGAACTCAAAAAAGCAGTGTCTGGAAGAGAGCATAGTGTAAGAGTGGGAGCTTTGGAGTTCACTGCAACTACTACCAGACGCTCTGGGAAAAGCTGTATTTCTTTGCCTGCTTGAGACACTGAAGCTGGTATACCCAAAGGGGATGCTTCAGACTGAGGGTATAGGCAGATTTTTTATGTGAATTCCTTATATTTAAAAGTAGCTTTTTCTAAGTACCTCTTAGATGTACCCCAGGGNCAGAACATAACTGTTGGATGCAACCCTGAACATGAATTTTCTTTAATAATAGACTGCATTCCCATTTGTAACATATAGACTTCTAAAAATGAGGAAAGTGTGTTTACTGGAATTTCTTTTACACTTCCAAAAGAATCATTCTTACTGAAAGGCCATAGGTTGCATATAAGGTAGGAAATGTAGAGCAGGTCCAAAGCTCCTAAGTATGGGTGCAAGCTTTGCCTATACCTTCACGTTTTATCTCTTGCCTTACTTTCCATGCTTTTTTCCCCATCTTCTCCAGCTGCAGTGGTCAGAAGCTACAGCACCAGGCAATGGTGTCCCAGTTTGGATAAATATGGGAACCAGGCTCACACAGTGACGTGAACCTGTGTATCAGTTTAGACACAGCCATAATAAACTGGGGGTCTCCTTGCCTGGCATGCACTTCCCCTAGGTAGTGAGGATGTGTGTACTGTTGTTCCAATTATTTTGAAAAATAAAGTATAAGAGGGAAAGAAAGAGCAACTGAAACACTTTGTATTTTTCACTTATAATGAGGAGGGCAGAGAAACTTTAGAAGGTAAATTTGTCATGCTTGGACATAAAGGAGAAAAATATTCAAAACTTGATCTTTTTTCCTATAGGACAACATAAATATTATTGTGCAGGGGAAATATCAGGTAATGAGAAAACACATAATTAGAGCTGCGGTATTGGGACAAGAATAGGTAAGTGGTCCCAGAGCTGTTGTGGATTTCACTGATCTGTGCTGGTTTCAGGAATCAGTGGTGCTTGACTACAGAATTATTGGTTATTTTAAAATAAAAGGATAGCAAAATTGGTTTTGGTAGAGAGCTCACAGCCTTTCACCTCTTAGAAGCTCCCTGACACCATCCAGAGACGCACTAAGTTTGGTTTTCATCTGAATGAATATAATTACCTTCCCTCTCATGCTGTTGGTGTGCTTTCCAAATGCTTTATTTGCCAGTTGTGTTCATGACATTTTACTTTGACTTGAGGGTGGGGATGGAGAGCTGAGCAGCAGGGAGAAAGAACTTTTTTTACATAGCAGAGCTTTTCATCCCTGATTAAAACATTTGGAAAAAATCTGCAGAGGGAATAGCACAGGAGTTCCTTTCCACTTCTCAAATCCCTCAGCAACTAATTTTCGTCACACTCCCATGTGTTTTTTCCATGAGACAGAACAATTGCCAGCCATTGTGTGTAAGGTACTGTGGGATCAGAGGTGCTTAGTTATGGTATGTAGGGGTATTAATGGGCATTAAAATACCTGAAATTTGCTGAATGCTCTCAGATTTGATATCTGTCTTTATCTACATGAACAGTTGGTTTATGCAATTTTCTGGATGTCATGTCCCAGTAGCTACAGCATATTATATCTTGGAGCACAGAACATTTCTTTACTGTTCTCTGTTTCCTTGCTATCTACCTCCACATGATTCCCAGGTTATTTTATGTGCTTGTTACACAGTAAGCATGTGCCACAGCCTTCATATGACCAAGAGAAATTATAATTATCTGCAGTACTGCAACCCACTGAAGAATAACATTTTGGAGGAGTTATCATCTTGATCCAATATTTAAAAATACCCAAATCTTGCAACAGAAACCTTTGAGAAAAACCAGACAAGTTATTTCAGCCTTTGCCTGCACTTGGTCATTTGCAAGTGAGAGAAGAGGTGAGATGAGGAACACTTCTGAAAAGCCTTTGGAAGAACAAAAAGTAAAGGAGAAATGGAGGCAACACGCTGAGCCACCGTGTACAGGTGGAAGCAGATGAACTGAAGTAAAAAAGATCATAGTAGTGATTTTTAAAGAACAAATGAGAGATATTTTCTATTCTAAGAAATCTTGACCTGCTAATGGGAAGCCATCTCCTTCTTCATACAATACCCAAGAGGAAGAAGATTGCTGCATTTGGTAAAAAAACCTCACAAAACTCCATGTGCTCCACCCCTCTGTAAAACTATCAAAAGGCTCCCGCTAGATTCATTTTATGTCTCCCATTTCCTGTAACTGGAAGAAACAGTGAATAACTGGTCTCTGTCTACTAGGTCCATGTGACTCAAAGCTTGTAGATATCTCTTAGGGCCTAAATTGTTTCTACTGGAGACCAAAAGTTCTAGTTTACTTGGTTATTTCAGGAACTTAAACCATTGATCTAGTTGATGTGTTAGGGCATGGGTTGGACTCAATGATCTCGAAGGTCTCTTCCAGCCTAGACATTCTGTGATTCTGTGTGATTCCCATATATTTGGTTATCCTTGTTGCTCCTGTGTAAACTTCTGGTAATTGCCTCCTGAAAAATCCTCTTGAATATTCCACATCTACTCTGTCCAAACCCTGATGTATGTGTGCGTGTGTCTCCCACTTATGCACTTCCCCTGGAACCTTTGGACAGAACATACAAAGACAGGAAGGAAAAAAGTATGTGTGAGTATAGTTTTGAATTTGCTGTTGAGTGGCCCTCTCGAGTTCCTTCAGGCTGAACTCCTGCATATTGTGGGAGGCAGAAGACAAATACAACTGCCCTCAGTCTTTCCAAGAGCTCTGAGTGCTTCTTCTTCTTTGCTGAGACTCTCCAAATACTTGCTGACTTCCCAAAGGTGTCTAGAACCACATTTACTTAAAGATGTGCCCATATGGCATACCTGGCCTGCTTGACATGGTTCAGAGAAACTAATTTAATTGCACTACATGTGCACTAAGTTAATTGTCTTGGGTCTGAGTCCTCAGCCAAAGAGTTACAATTATGTGTGTCTCCAAGTGCTGACCTGAGTTTATGAGAAGTGTTTCCATTGCTTTTTCTTTTTTTCCCCCCTCTCATTCTTTTGCCCTAATTACACTAATGCCTTTTCCCTTTATGGTACAGCTTCTGACACAATAGAAATTACTAGGATTCACAGAGGTTTCTTGGCAGAAAAAGAATTTGGTTTGTTGGGACACCCCTTTCCATCGTGAACATTAGTAAACTATTCACCTCCTAAATGGCTTTCTCAAAAAAAAACCTACCAAAGTTTATTTCCCTTGAGTGACAGTCAGGTTCAGTAATAACAGCAATACTTGCTCAACTGTTTCTAATCAATGGCACACAGAGAATTTAAATGATCCTGCCCAGGACACTGTGATGATGACAAGATATATTTGTAATCCTGTAGAAACCTCCATGCCATTTCAAATTAACTTTCCATCATCTTTTATTGACACAAATAATGCCAGGATAGTAGAAATGGAAAATATTAGTAGAGGGGGAAAATATTAGTAGAGTGGGAAAAATATTAGCTTGTTTTTCCAGTTTGTGTTACACATGTGGTACACATTCTGGTTTCTGTTACAAATATTGACCACATTTTCAGCAAGGCTTGTAAATGTATCTTGGCCCCCTACTACAATTGCTTATTGACCAAGAGTTTTTATAATTAACTCTAGCTTCTTTTTTTTTTTTTTGACAGTGATTTTCTTGCCCAACTTTTGGAAGCTGATGAGAAGTCTCATTTTTTTCGACTAGAGTCTATGCAAAAGCTTCTAAAACAGAGATCAGCAAAGGAGAGTTTAGACAGATCTTTCGCATGTCACCTTGGGAATATGAAATTCTGAAATAAGAAAACTATTTTTAAAACTTTGAACAAAATTGTTGAGTTACATTAATGAGCAGATGTACAATATTTCAATTTTTATGCATATTATTCTATTTGAACCAACTTGATTATAGTTGATGTATACTAATCACTTAAACCTAGAGGATAGTAAAATATGTATTTTGACATTTAGTCAAAATTAATAGATAACTTACGTGATTAAAATTCAGAAAAATTTAAGCTCCACCACTGACAATGTGTTATTCATCTCCATGACATCTGGAAACAAACTGAATGCTATCTTGAATTTTAAAACATTCAAGACCATGGAGACCATGCCTGTGCTGTGGGCTCCAGACAGAGAGAACAGAGCTGTTGCACAAAACTTACAGCAGGACCCTGGCTTTAAAGAACAGTTTAGTTTTCTGTCCTGCTGCTTTTTGGCACTGTCAGGAGCATTCCTGACTGTGGTGGCCTGTTTGATTTCCCAGTGCAGACAGATACTGGAACGTGAGGAACTGAACAGAGATGGCAAATCAGCTGTCAAGTCTTTAACTATTTTCTATCACTAGTAGTGAACCAGGGCTTCATATATATATATATATATATTCAATAGTGAATGGCTTCATATCACATTACCAAATCCTTGAAGCTTAGGGAATGTTTTTTTAAACTTCATTTTAGAAGGGGAATTTCTATGCCTGGCTTGGCTACTCCAATAAAATAAAAAGAATAATACAGCTCTTACTTCCACAGAGAGGTGTGCTTATCCTGATGAATTTGCTGGTCACTTTGAAAGAATTTTATACTGTATGTAGACACATGACACTGGCTTCTACTGCTCCTATATTTGACTGCCTTTTCATTTGCATCATAAACTAACTATGTTAAATACTTACTAAAAACAAAGTCTTTAAACAGGGCAAAGAACATACACTTTGGAGGCAAGTTTACTTTTTACGACTACTTAGTTCAATCTTTCCCTTTGTAACACAAATTTGAACTGCCGTTGGAACAAAAAAGAAAAGTCTAGTTTGAAACGCACGTGAAAGTTTTAGTCTCCACTTGCTTACAGTAAAGTTGAGTTCCCTTATTGCTTGAACGTCTTATGCATTCACTAACATGAGCACACACGGTTCAACTTTTTAGAAACAATGTTAAGTTCCAGTATAATTCTAACCTAAAGGAAAATACAAATCTTCATTCATTTCAGAGCACGGTGGAACCCCAAAACCTTTTATTTCCCCCCTGTATAATAGCAATCCCCTTTTTCCACAAGGACGCTCAAACTTTTTTTCTTTTCCCCCAACGTAGCATCCTTCTTTGCCTAGCAGAGGTTCGCAGCACCTTTTTCAAGAGCTACACGCTACATCTGCGAGCAAACAAGCCCAGGACCGGCTCGGCGGCGGGAGGGGCTCCCGAACAGGCAGGCACAGCCGGCTCTGGCCAGCGGTGCGGAGCGAGCGCGGGGCGCGGGGGCACTTACCCGGCGTAGCGGCCGCGGTGGCCGCGGAGCGGCAGCGCAGCCTGGAGGCAGAGCAGACAAAGGGGCAGGAGCCCGCGGAGCGGCATCGTGCGGGGCCGCGCCGGCACCGCCGCCNACTGGGCGGGGAGGCGCCCGCCCGCCCGCCGGGGAGGGCCGGGGTGAGGGGGCTGCCGGCCCCGCCGCCCCCCGCCCGGGGGGCGCCCGGGGGCCAGCAAGGGCCGGGCGGGGGCGAGCAGCCCCGAGGGCACGGCGGGGGCGCCCGGGGGGGCGG